>JAOXJK010009642.1:0-12130 GCA_025774025.1 Xenus cinereus | reverse complement strand
ATGGTGACTCCACCACCTCCCTGGGCAGGCTGTTCCAGTGCCTGACCACCCTCTCAGGAAAGTCATTCTTCCTCATATCTAATCTAAACCTCCCCTGCCCCAACTTCAGACCATTTCCTCTGTCCAACTCACCTGATTCAAAAGTAATAGGCTGGTAACTCTCAGCTGAAGCAATGAGCCAGTCTAGTTCACCGCATAATGGTGGTTCAACACTTGTGAGGCCAGACACGGAAAGCAGCACAACCACATGATCGCGGAAGGACAATATATCTCAGCTCCAGTTTTACATCAGCTAATTGCAAGTGCAATTGACAATTAAAAAACTGCACCCTCAGGCCCAATGGTTTTATAGTTACAGAATTTACGGCAATGAGTCTAGACCCCAAAATTGAACCTGTGACACACAGCTTCAGCAAACCTCAGTGCTCTCATTAATCCAAACTCAGAGCTTTCTTCTCCAGCAACACCACTCTCACACTATCTGCTGGAAAATACTCCCACGCAGATAATGCTGTTACGTATGACAGTATGGGCTTAAATCTCTATCAGCCTGAGGAGAGAAATTTCTCCAAGTGAGACTCACATCCCTCCAGGAATGCTGCATCTCATCGGGATACTGAGCTCTCTAGACAGGGGACCATCTGCCTGAACATCAGGGAACTTTTAGGTAGGGTGATGAAGCAACAACAGCATCAGCTATTTTCATGGTCATTAAAAGGGATTTTCTGCAGATTTTTCTATGGACTGGTTTAAGATTCAATCTGTCATTCATGTTGGTCCACAAGTAAGTGCTGATGAAGCCTTCCTTCAGGAGAAGGAGACTGCATGAGAAACACGCAAACAGCATCTGCAGAGGTACAGCCCTACCACACCTCCCTCGTTACCTGGAAGACCCACACAGCCCACCAATTCCATTCACTGCCTATAAAACAGCACATTTTTTCCTCCATTACTGTAATGTCCTTGTTTTCTTTCATTGCAGTCTTTCCCCTTGATTACTAAAAGTGTTTCGTGAGTCTATGAGGCCACTTAAAACAATTGCTGCTGCCAAGAGGTCATTACAACAGTCAAAAATGGACTGGGCACAAGGAAGTCTTATCCACACCCCTTTCTGGGAAGAGGTGAGCACCAACACCAGCTCACCTTTTGGCAGAGTGATCCCTTCTCCTACAAGCTTGCATCAGTGTGTTCTGTGCTGTTAAGCGATGCAAAGAGGTTAGAAGAAGCAGAGATGGGTTACCCATGCTTCCAAAAGTCCTAACGCTCATTCCCTTCCACAAGCATTTGCCTGCCATCCTGGGTTTGCGTAAGTAGCCTCCTACAACATGGGCCGAGATAACGACAACTAGGGGAAAAAAGAAAAAAAAATAAGAGTACTATTGTTTGTATCAGCACACAGAAATACTATGTTCCAGCTCTGAGCAGAGTGCTGCTAGTATTCCTGCACGTAACCTCCGCCACAACACAATGAGATCATTCACACCTGCCTTGCCTGTAGTAGGAGATGGAAGGTGAGGAGGCAGGGTTTCTAGGAGAGAGGCAGCACTTCCCAGATGCTGCCAAGATGCTGTTTATCGGTAAATGAAGCCTCTCAGGTCTTAAACAACCTTCCCAGAGGAAGACAGAGTCGCAATTGCCATATGGGGAGTGGGAAGAGGATGCCACTTAGCTAAAGTGGATCAGAAAATACATGCACAAACACACACGCTCACACACACAACTTGTTCTGTAGCTGCGCTGAATGGCAAAATCCATTTCTTCCTCTCAAATACATCCTTCTCCAGACAGTTTATGGCAAGAGCAGATGACAAGCACTTCTGAACAGAGCAGCCTTCCTCATGTTCCCTAGGGCGATAGGCACAAGGAAGCTCTGCCCACGAGACAAGGAACTTGATGAAAACTCAAACTCCTGATCTACTGTGGACTTACAAACATTCTGTGTCTAAAATGACCAACTGAGCAATGTTGACAGGCCCACCTTTGAAAACCTGTAGTTTGAACCACTCTTTGGCTTCATTCCCCCAGCTGTAAAGCTGCCATACCACAATCCACCCTCCTTTCAGGGCTATTGTGTACTCTCAGCACCACTTACTTTTGGCATCATGGATGAAGATCCTCTATAATTTGAAACTTTGAAAAGACAGAACTGCAAAGGAGGACTTTAAATATAAAAAGGGACATGGTACCACCTTCACAAAGACAAAAGCCTGTGCACAAACACTTTATGAGCGGCTCTGAATTTCCCAGACAGAAATATCCACTGCAAACTCACGTCCACACTTCATTTCAGAAAGCTGAGACTCGTACCACATTCTTCAGAGTCCAAATGCATACCCCTAGTCACGTTAGTGCTTTCTTCCACACAAGCAGCCAGGAGTATTTTCTGTGAAGTGCTCTTCTCCACTGTCTGTCTTCGCTTTCCTTCACTCAGTCCTAGTGGTGCTATTGATTCAGTGCAGCCTCTTTAAACGTCCTGGTTTCAGCACAGGCACTGATTTTTATTGGGCTACATTTCTGGCTAGAGCACTGGCTGGCTCCATAGCTAGACAGGTGATAAAATTCATCAGCACTTAGGATCTTTCCATGGAAACTGGCCATCTATCTATTTTAGTCTCAGGTTCAAGCAGAAGTTTTATCTATCACACAAGCAACACCTTTCTATTTTGCTGTATAGGTTTACAGGGCCTAATGAAAACTCTCTTCTTGCCTAGGAATTTCTGGCCATATGAAGGGTCATTTACTGAGGTCAGGTTTGTTATGTACAGTAGAAAAATAATTTCCTCTACTACAGCAATTACTGGCAAAAATCAATGACCCCTGTTAAGCTGGAGGCCAAGGTAAGTAAATGCAATAGTGCTTTCTAGTTTTAGAAACTCCCAGAGCATCAGAGGCATGCTTCCCCTTACACATGTATTGAGGATAACTATCTAGCCATCTAGAAAAGATTTCTATTAGGGCATCAAACTTCCTAATACTCCAAGGTCAAAATTATTTTAGTGCAACTGAAATGCAATCTTCAGCCAGCACTGAGATTGGCTAATTGATGGAAAAAAAAATTTCCGAAGACTTCATGTAGTTTAAGTGTAGTGCTCACCTATAAATGACAACAGCATCAGATAGCTCAGGGGACTTCAGTCACAGGACTTGTGATGCAAAAGCAGTTCAGCTCTAATTCAGAAGATTCAGCTCTGCTGGTGTGTCTGTCCCCATGCCTTTCCAGAGCGACGCCTGCTGAAACTGCTAACTTAATGGTCGCTTTGACTTTTTGTTTGCAAAGGGCATGGGTCCTGAGGATGAAGTGAGCTAAAGCCATTGCACTCCTGGCACAGTAATTGCTGCTCTTCAGCTTTTTCTTTATTAGTTGGTTTTTTGTTTTTTTTATCTCTGTAGATTCAGGCCGGGAAGCAGACGGCCTGGCCAGCCCTACCCCTCTCTGCTTGCAGTGCACTACTTTTAGAAGTGGCGTATTGCTCTACTGCCTTTTTTTTTTTCCAATTCAGTTTCTAAGCCAAATGTGCAATGATGGATTTGGCAGCCACGCTCTCGCCAGCCACCCCCAGGCAGCTGATCAGCACTAGCTGAGCCGCAGGGGGATGCAAAGGCTGCTCTCTCTCCGTTCTGCAACAGGAAAAGAGTTTCTCTATCAGGAACACCGAGGTTAGACAATGAAGGAGGGTCTCAAGGAAGCTGCAAGAGCAAGTTCATCCGTATTTGCAAAATTTACAGCTACATGACGTGCAACTGGTGGCAGGGATCTGCATGCATGGAAGGGTCTGCCTTCCCATCATTAACCTCTTAACCAAAACACCTAGTGTTGCAGTATTTCCTACTTAATTACCTTCTCATTTTTAAACCGTGGATCAAAACCATCCAAAGTGAAAAACTTTTCCCTACATTTGTTTGAAACCCTGGCACAACATTACTAGCATCATTTAAGTACGGACCAGGACTTGGTGGCCGCCAAACCTGCACCCTGCTGATTAGCATGCCTTACAGTGTCTAACAGATGTTTGACTTAAGAACCCAAGGATTTCATTGCACAAGCACTTTATTACATCCCTGAGCCTAAAAATGGCTTTCAATGATGTAAGCACCGCTTTGGGGCCTCAGAAAAGCTACTCTGTGAGCTAGGAAATATTTCCTAGGAGGCAAAAATGTGTTCAAAAACATATTTGATAAAAAGGAGAAGGGGTAATGATGGTTTTTAACTGCAGTCTTATTTTACTTCATCTCAGAAGTGTGCTCTAAGTTTAGGAGAGGGGAACAACTATTGGACTTTGGTTTGCATCTTTTTAAAAACAAAATGATTCTCATCTAGGGTTGGTGGGTTTTTTTCCCCCTAAACCCAATAAACTATATATTGGAATGACCTTGTAACAGGTTTCTGTGGCTCTTTAATCACCAGTGGCTGCTAAATGAAGCATATCTATTTTCTCTGTTACATTACTATTGGCAACCAGGTCTTCAGTAAGTGCCCAGAAATATTTCCATGGCAACAAAAAGCATTCAGCATTGCTACTGTTTTGTGCCAATTTAGCTTTAAAATATTCTATTGTGGAGAGAAATATGGTACATTAAGTGAAATAAAGTCAAGATGCAATGTTCTGAAAAGAATATAAGGATAAACAGGAAACGTATTTTGCAGAAACGGCGAAAAAATGCCAAATGGAAGAAAAAAAAAAATGTTCAAAGCTAATATTGATGCTACTGAACGCCTTCGCTGAATGTCAGCAAGTCCATATGCTCGCTTACATTGTCACTTAGGGTTAGGTAACAAAGCTAACAGATATAAGGATACCTCAAACGCCTTCTCTTGATCATTTTAATCCGTGACTGAAATTTTAAGTTGCCAGGGTATTACAGCCTCTCCGCATCTCTAGGTTACCATCGGAAGAGTTCATACCCTTGATGTTAGAGTGAATCTAAAGGAAAAAGAGGAAACAAAGAGTTGAAAAAAATCAAATACAAAGAGCATGTGTGTGTTTTGGAAGTGAAGGGTCACTTAGAAGAGCAAAATGAATTCTTCCACATCAAAAACCTTGTGGAAGACATTTTCAAATCACAGTTCAGCACTTTCTCTCCTATTATACAACTTAGTTCTGAGAAAAAAGGCATCAGCTCCCAGCCCTCCAACTCTCAAACAGCCAACTTCATGACTATAATAAAGTCTTGAGACCACTGGATGGCTCTTTGTGCAGTGCATGCAGAGATAAAAAGACAAAAAACTATTTGAAAGCATTTGGTGTGACATTCCCTCTGGTGTAAAAAACTATGTGATGCCCTCTGAAGTGCTTTGTGTGGAAGTAGAGAGCTCTAGAAGCAGTGTAGGTGATGGGGCGCTCCATAAGGCCAGCCTTCCAGTCCACAATGGCCCCGGACAACTTATGAGAAGGAAAGCCAATAAACATTAATTGAGAGTCCAACAGCAACTTCTCTTAGCTGTGAGAGAGGTTCAGAGTGACCCTCTCCTTTAGCTGCAGTAGAACTAGATGATCTTTAAGGTCCCCTCCAACCCAAACCATTCTACAATAGGTTACTCTAGCATCTGACTGCCACTCTATGCACCTCTCACCAGGAAAACTCATCTGGTCCATCACACGCTCCTAAGGACCCTCTTTCTCAGATGTCTCTGCCGACAAGACTCCAGGTGAGAAACTGCTCTGACAGTGACAGCAGCCCATTCCTGGCCCCTGTTTCCCTGAGAGCTCACCACCTTTTCTCCCATCCACTTTGAGCAAGGGGTATAGTCCAGAGACAGGACCAAATCTGAAGACCACCATTGGAATAATGCATTTGGCACAAGGCTGCTCCCCAGCTGACTCTGAGGAGCCCTAGGTTTTGCCATCAATCACTCTCACAGCCCCTCTGTGGGAGTACAGGCTCTGCAAAAGACAAAGTTGTGCCCTGGATAGCACTTAGCCAGGAGGATCCACCGCCCCAGCGCTCCCTGAAGGACGCTACATGCCCTGCTCCATGGCATCTGTGCACACACCAGACACATAATCCAAGCACACATGGTAAATCCAGCCCTGCAGCATTGACTTGGTGCCTACGAACAAACCTTGTGGGAAGGATATCACACAGGCAGTCCATAGGGGTACCAGAAGGCAGGGGATCTGTACAGGTTAGAGGCTGGGCTCCAAGAGATACAGCTCTGGGGTGCTCAACCTGAGAAGTGGCAATCATTCATCTGGAATATAAAAGAGCAGTCCCAGTTTGGGAGACAGAACAGCTAGACCGAAAGCTCTTTTAAATAATCCACTCCCTGGCCATAACAGTGTGAGGAATAGTAATAAAGAGCTAATTTTAACAGTCATTAAAGAACACTGTCAAGGTTTATACCCTCTCAGTCTGATATTCCTATTAAATACAAAAACAAACAGGCTGATCTTCCACAGCCTGCACAGAAAAGGCTAAATATGTAAGACTTCCCTAGAAGCCAAGAGTGACGAAAAGCTCTTGGTCATTATAAAACAAACCTTTTCAATAGCATGTACTGCCTGCTTCAAAAAAAAAAAAAAAAACGGGGGGAATTTAGATATTTGAAGCCAAATTCTGAAGATCCTCAGTGAGTCTCAAGTTCTTCATCAGCTCCACATCATAGACCCCCTCCCACTCTCCCTTTCCTTCTTTATCCCCCTTCCTAGGATATTCGTAAAGAGAGGCTTTAATTCAGCAAGACCCGAGGGTGGTGTCACCAGGACTGCAGCTTTCCTACTTGCAGATGGGACATCCATTTCCATCAGCCATCTGTGACCCAGGTAACTTCCAGCCCCATTTATGGTGATATTTAGGGAATACAAATGAAGTGGCTGAAATTCAGTGTTGAACACAATTGCCTGAAAACGCTGTTCATGTCACTTCATGATCAGAAGTCACAGTTAGGCCTATTTAAAACTGAAAACATCAAATTCAGTTTCTCCTTCCCATAATCTCCTGCCTGCTGTCCTCTTCAGTCTTATTTGAAAAGCCTGTGGGGGTGGTGGGAGGGGAGGAAAGCGATTTGGGAGCCTTTCATCCATAAAATCATGAGATATGGCTGGCTTTTTAGTACAGCATTTCAAAGCACATGGCACAGTAACATCTTGAGATTTCTGGCACAAAAAAAAACCCCAAGGTTTGAGATTATATATATCCTTAATAGCAATGACGCAATGGCAGATGGTTCTCAAAAGCTAAACGCTCCCTTTGAAGGGTCCTGCTACCAGACACAAAACGTGGGGGGAACAAAATACTCCTTGTTACAGCAACAGGGGCTGATTGCCTTCTAATACACAGCATTTCACCCGGGAGATTTCCACTTATTTCAACGAGATTAGTCTCACAAATGAGAGAAGAATTGAAAACAGAAGAGGAAAGGTTAGATATTTCTTCGGGATTTGGAGAGTTTAATTTTAGCTGTGGGAAACAAAGACAACACAAAACACAATGAGCAAAGTTAGCAACTAAATCAAATCAATACTAGAAAAGAGAGGTCTGGATAATACTGTCAGGGCACATGCTAGCTGCTTACCTGCAAAACCTGCCTTGCCGTTATTACGTTTTAAGGAGCCACCCAAGCTGAGGTTATGCTCATGACGTCCCATCCTCACTGAGGGCTCACCTTCTTCCTCAGAAATGGGAGGAAGCTGATCGAGCGGCTGGAGATCTCCATTCGTCCAGTAGGATCCATTGGCTGCTGAAGACCTGGTGCTTACAACACACTGCTCTGGTAAGCTGCTGGCATTTTTAACCCATTTTTGCCTCTGCGGACCCATGTCAGAGCCATGAGGGAGGTCTTGTGAAGCAAGATCAGGACCCCCAATGTGACTGCCTTCTCTAGGATATAAGTATTCCCCACCGGAATACCGGTCCAGGTGACGTTCATCATCTGATTCCTCTGAATAATCCTCATAAACTCCTCCATTATTCTCCAAGTCCTGGTTCCTCTCTTCTTCTGACTTACGACCCACTCCACTCAAATTCAGCAGCGAAGCAGATATAGAGTCTCCTGCTTGTTGGATAGCTTCATATATTTGAGACATCCAAGAAGACAGTGGCTGAAGGAAATTCTGAGCAGCCTCAGAAGCCATGTTCAACACTATGCCAGTATCTGATGATCAGTTGTTCAGCTTTGCCCGCATGTCACTTATAATTCAGGGAGCTACAGAATAAGCACCGTGAGAGATTACTGTAAATTGCTTGTCCATCAACACCTGTCGACACACTATCTACATAAGATGTCTAGAACCGAGAGGAGAAATGGAAAAAGCACTTCTACCCATTGAGAATACCACCAGAAATCCAAAAAATGATGGACAAATTACATATATTCCTGCAGAGAACTGGAAAGCTTTCACTCAATTGCTAATTTTATAAAAATAAAAACATAGAACATCATAACAGAAGTACCTTTTCTGAAGCACACATATTCTGGTTACAGCTGTCAACAGACCTGGTAAAAAAAAAAAAAGTAGAAAACAACCTGCAGTCAAAAATCTCAAATAATCTCCCGGCCCTGACTTCCATTCTATCCTTAGCATTAACGTGTCCAGATGGGAAAACTGAGGGTGAAAAATTTGGGGAGAATTATATTTTGATTTATTTAAGTGATGGTCCTAAAGCATGCAGAACCAGCCCATGGCAGACAATTATCTCAAATGCTTTGCTCCAGAACGGCTGTGAAGAAGCTCTCTCTGCCCACAGAGGAACACAAGACAGAGTTGTTTTGCCCTTCACAGAAATGAAAAGAAAACACACAGGAGGTGAAATATTACAGGTATACAATTACTGGGAACAGAAGCAAGTTAACAAAAGCATTGCTATCATGTCAATATGATATGTTTTCCCCAAACTCATCTAAACCCCCAAATAAAAGCATAACTTGCAGAACGTTAAGGTGCCTTTTTGCCCGATATACATCTTCCCACGCTATCACAAGACAGATATTCTTTTAGGAACTCTGAGAAGGAGAAACCTACAAGTAGGATGACGGGCTTAGGAAGAAAGAATTAAATAGCTTCTTTTTTACTAAAAAGAAGCTTCAAAAAGTAATACCAGTGTCTTTCTGAATTTAGAGGTCTATCAGCAATTAAACTATAAAAGGGTAAATACAGTATAAGCAGCAAGAAAATAAGCTCAGCAGCAATGTGGGTTACCTTGTGAAATGGCCTCCAGAGAAATGCAGTGGAAATCCTAGTGCTTTGGGTTTTAAAGTGGAGCATGTATTAAGGAGACGCCACCTTGCTTAGCGGGCAGCTTTTTTACAGATGACATCAGTGCCTGGAGAGCCTTTACCTCTTGAAACACCTGCGCTGAATGATTTTGTTCAGTGGTGTTGACTTACACTGCAGACACCTCCAACAAGTTTGTTACCAGCTTCAGTATGTACTAAGAATTACAGTCCTGACAATGGCAGTAAATGAAGGTGGGTTACTAAAGCCGTTTTAAAAGCTGATGGCTGTTACCAGCTCACTGGGCTCACACTCTCCCAGCATCCGCACGTCACCCGCTGGGACCCAGGTATTGCTCCCTGCCACGCATTAAACCTTTGTGAAGAACAGACAACGTTTGCAACAGCAAATGAATCCCTGACTTTTGATGAGAGGAGAACTTCACAATGCTCTACCTCCTTCTCAGCGGCAAGATACACGACAGCAGTAGCCCTTGGAGGGATGCTGGCATCCAGGAGTGAGAGCTAACCAATGCAGATAAAACATATGGGTGCTAAAATGAAGCACTGATCTGTTCTAAAAATCAACAGAACATAAGACTTGTGATATTTGCACAGGGAATAATTAGCTCCTCTTGTTATTAGATTTCAGAGCTAACATCCAATTGGTCCAACGGAGCCACCCCACTTCTCCTGGATGCTGTCGCTGACTGCGCCACAGCTCAGGTGAACATCGTGGTCCTGCAGGAGAGACTCCGCATCAGGGAGGTTGGTATCACAACCCTACAGACGGAGGGAGCTTTTCAAGGCGAGATTTTCTTTTAGTCATGGAATTAAAGCAGTGATCTACAGTCACCTGCAGATCTTGGATGCGGTCACCCAGACATCCAAGGAGGCAGATAAGACTTGAACGCGCATCTTTCACATACCAAGTGGTTTCCCTGATCATCTTGCTGGGGGGGGTGGGAGAAAACATAATGCATACACGCATACGCATAATGCATACACACATACACACCTCCACAATGCTACCCAGACCTGGAAATTTGTCTGGATCCAAGCCGGAGAACCCCAACAAATGGTTTGATTTCAGTTTCTAGACAACGGATAGACAGTGAAGTATACTTCACCCCAAAAATCTGAACCACTTTGCAGTAACACCCACAACATACCCGTACAGCTTGGCAATCCAGTGCCTACACAATCCCTACAGACAAAAGAAATGCCACTTCCATGCTGCCTGACTCTGTTTAGCCTTTGCTTGGCTTTCCCTCTCATCCTTATCCTCTTATCGAAAACTCAACAGTCAGTGATACACTGAACAACTGGAGTTCAACTGAATTATAAATTGCTTATTTTTGGTCTGGTAGCAGATGGAGAAAATGTGTAACAAGCTGCAGACAAGTTTAGGCAGGCAACGTTTTCACAAACTTAACAGAGGAGCAAAGGGGGCTGAGCTCTGTTATAGGCTTGCTGTTTCTCAGGAGCTCTCTCCCTTAATTAGCAGGCAATGCTCTAATGGGGTGTTTATGATGTATTCCACAACATGGCCTTTTCAACATAACGGATTTTTACTTTTGAATTCTCTAAGAATTTTGACTTGCATTAGAAAAAAAAATAATAAAAGAACTGAGAACATTTAAAATGCGTGGGAAAGAAAAATCCATTTCTTTTTAAAAGCATTCATCAAAAAAGAGAGAGAGAAAAAAAACAGTTTAGCAAGTTCACTTCAAGTTCCATCTTCTATAACTAACCACAAGATTTTCACACTGAATCGCCTGCCTAACTCAAAAGTTGGTTGTTTTTCTCTCCTCTTGGAAAATCAGATTGCTAAATGGATCAATGTTAAGCCTCTCAGAAACCATCATAAACTTTACTACAATCTATATTCCCTTGTCTTGATAGGATCATTATTCCTGAGTAGCGTTCCCATTGAGAGGTGAAATTACTGTAGGGCTAAAAAAAGAAGACTATTAGCAGAATTTCAAACGCCACCACAATGCAGAGGTTTGTAATATTAGCTAAGCATCTTTCAATCTTCTTGATATGCAGCCTCCTAAAAAACTGCCATCAGATGTGCATTTCTTACAACGATTTCCCTTATTCAAGCTGTTGTAGAGCGTAGGCACAAACTTCCTTTTCTTCAGTCACTTTTTGTGTGGCCCTCACTAAAGTTTTCTACCAAACTCCTCCCTTGGAGGGAGGCCTGTAGACCACAGGTTGAAAACAGTCCCAGCATATAATAACTGAACAATTTTCAAGTGAGTGCTGATTTCTGAAACACTAGATGAGGAAGAAATCTCACCTCTCTGCCTGGGAATGTACTGTCCCATGTAGAGACACGATAAGAGGAAATCAGCTCCCAGCTTCCAAAGATCAGAAGACATCTTTGTCACATCACTGTTTTAGAAAGATGCACTCCTTTTGCCACTGTCAAGAAGCATTTTTAGCAGTTTGGGCAAGTTGCTGAATCCATCTGTCCACAACTGAAACTCTGAGCGCTGTGCTGGGTCACCAGTTTAGACAGCCACACTACCTGTACCCAAAGGAACAATTCCTGCCTTCTCCACTTCTCAGAAACTAAGACATTGATAATAATTTACCTTCATATTGAGAGCAGCCCTGAGGAGAAGGACTTGGGGGTGTTTGTGGATGAGAAGCTCAACATGAGCTGGCGATATGCATTCACAGCCCAGAAAGCCAACTGTGTCCTGGGCTGCATCAAGAGAAGTGTGGCCAGCAGGTCATGGGAGGTGATTCTACCCCTCTGCGCTTGTGAGACCCCACCTGGAGTACTGTGTTCAGCAGTCCAGGAAGGACATGGACCTGTTGGAACGGGTCCAGCAGAGGGCCATGAAGATGCTCAGAGGGCTGGAGCACCTCTGCAGTGAAGACAGGCAGGGAGAGCTGGGGTTGTTCAGCCTGGAGAAGAGAAGGCTCCAGGGAGACCTTAGAGCAGCCTTCCAATATCTGAAGGGA
>JAOXJK010009641.1:0-12179 GCA_025774025.1 Xenus cinereus | reverse complement strand
CACTGAGCGTGGGGCAGATGGGATGGAACACCCTGTTGGTCAGGTTTGGGTCCTCTCTCCTGTCCCCTCCTCCCCACAGGAGCCTCTCTGGACACCGTTCCTTGGCATGAAGTACAAACATTGGTCTTATCACTCTGAGAATGAGCAGTTTTCTCCACAATATGCTGGTAATTTCAGAGTGAGAAGACGCCGAGCTAAGATGTAAAATTACTGAAGAGAAAATTGTTTCTATTTTGCCTCAAACCAGGACAAAACCCAACTTCTTGCAGTTGCAAAAGCACCCAGCATATTCATGGAAATTTCCATGGCTGAATAGAGGCTTTTGACTTGCCTAATAAAGCCGGAGTGGCCATTTCCAGGAAGGCTGGGAACTGTTCTGAGCTGGGTACCCAGGGTCCCTGGTCTCTCTCCAATTTAAATGCCCAATTTACAGTCTTTTCTTCCTTCAAAAGAGCCCTCTCTGACATTATGTAGAAGTAGTAGTACATCTCTTGTTTATCATTCTTTAGATAATGCACAGCCTCCAACAAAATGCTCAAAAACTCTCAACCTTTACATTAGCTGGGTCTCTGCTGGTAACATCTGGAAAAGTATGTATGGTTTCAAGAATGTAATCTAGCAGAAAATTAAAACTGTCATCCTAAGAGAAAGGAAAGTGTAGAGAAAGCAGTTCCTTAATGCTGCTCTGTGTCCAGAGCCATATTCTGAAATGCACCTAGAAAATGTACCTAGAAAATGTTAGAAGGGTGTTTTTACCTGTCTCATACACCGCCTCGGATACTGAGGTAAAGTGGTCTTCTACTGTATACTGTGCCAGTCGGAGCGTGTCCAAACCTCGAACTGAATCATTTCCTCTAGTCCAGTAAAACATGACATCGTTGATGTTGTAACCCCCTGTAGTGATACACAAGCCAATAAAAGTGCTTATTTTACACAATAACTAATTTGTGTTGAACCCACTTACAGTTCAACTGTTTCTTATTTGTCTGTCTGAAAGTACAATTAGACATAAACAATGATGAGTTCTGGCAGAACGTATTGCTTGTTCACAACAAAACTCCCAATAACATGCAAAGTCTTATAATTTAAAAGCTGACTTTTTGGAGGTGGTCTTTTTTCTATCTTTTATTCTAGTACAGACGACAAACTAATAAAAGAAAATAGTACCACATCCTAAATTCTGAAGGCAAAAGCTATTAAGCTTTAAATAAATACCGCTTTTACGAGTTACAGCAGTGCCAGCACTTGGACTAAACATTAAGTGTGTCCTTTGTTGCATCTCAGGCTGCTCCTTCTCAATGTGATGCGTTTGGTCCCCATTCCCACAGAGACAAAGGGGTGAGGGGAGCAGCAGGGCGGCTGCGCGCTGGCACTCTGCCCTCAGCCTTGGGTCACTGCTTGGGATGACATTTCGGCTTAGGAGCTTGGATGCTTCCCAAGGACACCAGCTTCGATGCTTCTACAGGCTCAACAGCACGGCACGCTTCAGGGGCCCCAGGAGACTTCCTCTTAACCTTCAAGCAGTAATTAGGAGCTGAACGGGGACGTGAATCATCTATCAGAAGACAACTGTATTTTGCACACACTCGTCAATATGTGGCACAATCATCACTGAAATACCTCGGTAGGTTCTTTCCCATTATATTAAAAGGCAAGCAATTTTCAGACTAGTGAATATGATTAACTCAAGATTATGTTAATGTAATTTACATGTTAAAAGAGAGCATTTGAACATCTTTTCCTTTAGTTTACTTAGATCAATCTTTCTTGCAGACAGGCTTATATTATGCAAGTTAATAGCTAAGCTTAGGGGACAGAAACATGAGCAGATGATTATTTTTAGACTCCACTCAATTGTAAGTAAATTGCAGTGTGAAACAATAATGCAACACATTGCACAAGGGTATATGCTGCCAAAAGAACAAAGATCTAGAATCAAAGAAAAAGACGTGCATTAAAGAAAAACAAAAAAGAGCATTTTAATATTTTTAAGTTAGTGGCTTATGGTTCTTGCAATTACAAAAAAGAACTGATTTCCTGTAGCCATTTAATGTTGGAAAAACAAGAGTTTTGAAATTTTATTTCAAGGAAATTGTACTGGTTTCTAATTAAAATGACAATTTCACCTGGAAATTCTTTCCCTGACAATTCTTTAAATGTAAATTGTGTTTTCACTATCACAAAACTATCAGTTTTCTGAAAAGGTATCATGACCAGGGATCTCTGCTGACATTACTACATTCATAGCAATTAAAGCCAGGGCACTGCTGTGCCAAAAGACGAAGCCAAAAGCACACGCATCCAAACTAAGTTCTTGATTCACTAAAATCACACACTGAGAAATTTCCCAGATTTGGCAGATGAAAAATAAGTGACATTTCCTGTAAACAAATAATTGCTTTGTCCTCAGTCAAAACAAAGAGGTGTGTAGAAGCATTTTTATGCATGACTCCAGGTATGGATTCATTTCACTTCCCTTCAGTATCTTCAGCTGCAGATATTTAAATAAAGTCCAAAGAACTAGAGAGTATCACAGTAAATTCTTACTTATTTTTACAAGATATTGAGTCTTCCAAGTTTTGTGAGATGGGAGAAATTCCCAATGCCTGGATGGGTGATAACAAGCATATCTCCAAATGGAGGTTGTTTTGCTCTAATAGAACCATTTTTACTCCAAAGTGCTTCCATTAGCTGAACAATTATTAGGTTTTGGTGATCCTTCCTATGAAAATTCTTTGAAAATACTAATTCCAAAACTCTTATTTGTGAAGAATTTTCATGAGAAAAGTCTTCCCTATAATCAATAAAGTTAAATAGCACTGTGCTGATACTCTTTATTTAGGGAATTAATATTTTATAATTATAAAATGTTCTAAAAATTTAGAGACAAAACCCTTAAACCATGTTATTTGGCTTCTACAAGTAATCTCTGTTCTCTTTACCTGGCAGTGAGTTTTCATTCTAACTAATTTCTAAAGCTGAAAATACGTCATTCTTGTACTTCTCTGATGCAGTATGAGTGTCTAATGTCAACAGGGTTAACTACAGGAATAGCAAATTTGGGATTAAACATTCATAATGCCAAATACAAATGAGTTTCTTTACCTTTCTGTTGCTAAATATAATTTCCCTTGATTGTCAAGCACAAGTTAAGTGCCTTCACATGGCTCTTCACTGAATAAATCCTAAAGGACAAGTTCAAAACGGAAATAAAATTTCAGAGATGGGGCCAAAACATGAATATGTATTTGGACTGGAGGCCCGGAGGGGCAGGGAGAGGAAAGAAGCCCTCGGCCCGGTGTGGAGGAATGGTGGTTCCCTGCCACACGGCAGAGAGCATGAACCCCCGGCAGCACCAACCGAGGCAGGAGCCCTCCGAGTCCCTGAATGTCACATCTGCTGTAGCAACAGGGACTCAGCGTGGAATGTCTCTGGCTCCTAACATATGCCTGTACCACCTTCTAAAGTGCTGCAATGATGGGGGGGGAAACGATGCACATTTTGGCTGAAATGTATTTTGTTATGTAGAAAGTATGAGTCAATTAATGTTATTGACTACTAATAGCAGAACAGCACCTTATAAAGGCCGCGAGGGATGCTTTATTGTGTGAAGCCTTTGCTTTATAACATCATGTCACGTTTGTCTTTACATTAGTAATCACTTAATAACAGGCTTAACACTTTGTCTCAGCTTAAACATTTGCTATAAGCTTTATATTTTATTTATAAATGTCAGCATTTGTGTGGATGTGTATGTATGCTTGCATCAACAATTCTTCATTCCAGCTAATGGTAGTTGCAGGCAGTATTCTGGGATGATGTCATTATTCATCTATAAACTCCCTTGGCTTATCTCATGAGGGGGCAAACACCATTTCCAGCATCCCCAAAAGAAAGTGTCACAGTGCACCAAAGAAAAAGGGCCCCAGCTAAAGGCACACTCTTTCCTTTTGCATTTATTGTTTCTCGCTGTTTTCCTTAAAACTAAACACCAATGTCATGGGAGCACTTGTGAGGACATTTCTGTTTTCCCGTTGGACAGGAGACATTTGTGCCTTATTGGAAAAGCAGATGGAATCATTCTGAAAATTGCTTACTTTTAATTATATGGGGAATTATCTTTTTTTTTTTTTTTAAATCCTGTCAAATAGATTTAAGTTCCTGCGGGACATACGTTTCATTCTGGAGCTAGAGAAAATGTTAAATGACTCATTAGGCAACGCTGCTAATGTAAATCCATATGCATTGACTTACCAGTGTGCTCTTCCAAAAAAAATAAATTAGAGATAAATCCAAATTCTAACTCAAATCACTGTTTGTTAAACACATATTATAAAACTGCTGATTCTAGAAGAACTCCTGTCTGAGGAAGGTTTGGGGGCTGATTCCCTTTATGATTCTGTCTAAAATGAAACTTTGCAGCAATCTTCTAATTGATCATTATTAACAGGAGATAAAGAACACACATAGACATCTGAGATGGTAAAGAACAACAAAGTGACAAGTACTGAAAAACCTTCCAAAAGATTTTGAGTATGTATTGACATACATTTGAACATCTATTTTCATCTTACAGGACTGCGTAACCTTTTACATTATCCCATGCAAAAGTACTTTGATAGGGTCTTATCATAGAAATGATAGCAAAAAGTGAACTATAAACGTGCATTTGGGTATTTGCAAAGCAACCATGTCTACAAAGTAGTAAAGAGCATATTTTAATGAAAATTATGAGGACGTTGATTGATAAAATGAGAACACATAAAGGTACATTTAGTCTTAGTCCATCAATTGATGAAATTTTTTCCCAGGGCACTGGGACAGAGACGATTAAAAAAGTCATACCCATCTCAGAATAGAACTGTTTAGGAACTACCTTTTTTTTCAGTATGAAGACAGTAAATTAATTATGAACTCTATGCCTTACAAATAAGTCTTATTCTAATTTATTTCTTTCCTAAAGGAATGTGCCTCAAGGGAGAAAAAAAAATACATACTATCTGAAAGAGAAAAATAAAATAAATATTTTCTCTGCTGTGCTGGAAAATGTCTGCTCGCAGAACTCCCCCTGACGACCAACAGAATAACTGCAGGATGTGCTGCAAAACCAGGCCTACGATATCCTTCTGAGGTTTTGTTTAATCATTAATAGCGTGGCAGCATTTCAGTATTGACACGCTATTTTCAGTGAAGCCTTATGCATTTATCTTTGTATGCAGATAATAATTCAAGAGGGACTGGTCACACACTGTCCCTTAGTTGCTTTGAAAATTCCAGCCCAGTAATATCCAGTAGCCCTTGGAAAAGATCACAGATATTTTTCTAATTGTATAAAACCAGTAAGGATTAAGTATCTTACAGCTTTCCAGTTGCAAAGTACATGTCTGCTTATCCATTGGATATTTGGTCAGATCCATGCTGCATGCAACAGTCGTGGTGATCCTTGGGGAAAAAAAATAAAGAGTATTGCTGATTATCAATGGGATAAAATTGTTCATCAGTAAAAATAAAAATAATCCATCAAGAAAAAACATCTCGTATTTCCCATTATTCAACATGGAAAAGTTCCCAAAAAAAGGAAACCACTCCTGAATAGCTGAGTTTAGTGCAGGCCAAAGGCCACCTCTTGTTCTCTTCTCACTTACAGCATCCATTCTCCTTTGGTGATATACTACAATACATTTTATAATTTTGTTATATTTATCAAAATCTATTATACAGGATAATCTGTGATAAATAATGCAAATCAATCATCACAGCCTGCTCTCCTCTGTGATGGCTTCACTGCAAAACAACTGGAATGGCAAAACGCAGTTCCTGTATTTAATCTACATGAAAGCAAAAAGGTCTATTTAGGGAAGAAAAGGAGACATTATTAAAGTTAAGAATTTAATCATAATAGTTGTAAAACTACAAGACCATGCATAGTCTACATTTACAAACTGATCAGTTTCTTAAGCATAAAACGGTGTTAACCTCAAAAGCTTAAAGTGTAAGTAGAAACCAAATATAAAGGCTGGTGTGTGGTATATACATACCGTAGAGCATACAGGACTGTTCCATTAGGGTATATTCTTATAAGACGATTCTCAACAGTGATATCATGAAGAAAAGACTTTTTTGAATCAACTATGAAGGTATCCGGTACCCAAAGCATTTCCACAAGCCGACCATCTAAGCTTAAACTCTTATTACCATCAAAACAAAGTCTCTCATCAGTCCATCGCTGCCTTAGAAATATGGTAGCCGTGTAGTCCTGAAAGAAAACACAAAATTATTAAACAGAGCACGCCCGTATTATATTCTGTCTTACAAAAGCATATGGAAACAGCTGTTGGGCACAAATGGCCTGTGACTCCATGTCCCACTCTTAAATGCTGGCACTCCGGCAGCAGCTGTACTGGCTCCTCTACTGTCAAATTTTCCAGGACTTGATGCGAGGTTGACATCATTAAGAAATATTATCTTGAGTAGATTTTGTTCTTAATGTCATTGGAATTTTACAGTAAAAGCTGATGGCCTAAGTCCAGGGCTATAAATCAGCTGAAGTCATCAGAGTTTTGTAAGCAGAAAATCTGGCTCCGTAAATCTTTAAATTTTAGAATGATTTATATAAGTGGTTGCAAATGTCATTTTGTTCACATAAACTGCTAAATAATGCGGGGGGGTTTTAAGAAAACTTTGGGAAAAGTTGTAGAAATTCAGACAGACAGAAGTGAGTGCAATTGGAAGGGAATTGTTATCTTTTAGAACAATTTATCCTTTCACCATCATAAATGGTGCCAAATTTATCAAGACCTTGAATACAGCTCTCATCCCAGTTCGGTTTCAAAACAAATACACCTTGTAGTCACATTATTTCTTAGCACCTTTTTAATCAACTTTTGATTTTAGGGTGTGTTTTTATCAGGATGATAAATTTATCTTAAGTTCTTACCTTACTTCTCCCTTTCTAAATACTAACTAATACTTACTAACTACAGAGGGATTCTACTATTCATTACTCAAGTTCTGAGTAATGAAATGGTAAGGTACTTTTAGATATATACACTTTTATTTTATATATATGTGTGTGTGTGTACACACTTTTTATGCATGCACACACAAAAATATTTTCTAATATTGAGTATCTCATTAATTAAATTTGCCTTTTATTTCTATGTACTAACATTGGATCTTGAATAATAGAGAGCATGCTCCATTTCATAGTTTGTTCAAAAATAAATTATACAAATGTAATGAAACAGCTGGAATAAATTAACATGTAACTAACACTAAAAGAAAAACGAGTTCAGCTGTGTCTAATCACAAGGAAAGAGAATGGCTTCAAAGTCACATGAATATATGGTTTATTTTCTGAAATGCATAAAGATTCAGACATTTCATCTGGAAAATAAATACTGTTCTACATGCCTTTCATTGAGATTAATGCTCAGTAGCAAATTTCTGTTTGTATCTATGAGAGGTGTGCTATAACCACTATCTGTAGTGAGAAATAAATTTCCTTCTCCTAACACACACTGACTGCACCAGGAGAAAAGCCTCAGTCACGTCGTCAGCAGATGTACACACAGGACATTGGCTCATCAACAAGCAAAGTAAAAAAGATTGCAAAAGCTATAGTACCATATTTATTTCCGATATTGTATCAATGCTTGCAATATCCAGACTCATTCCAACCGAGACAGGACCATCTGCAAAAAAGAGAAAGCCAGACTCTAGCACACAGTTCTTTAATACTCGCTGTTCAGGAGAACTGGCTACAAAATCTTCCACAATATCACCCACCCTTAAGATTATTAAGGAATTTTAACAATCTCATAACTAAAATACAATACTTCTAAATCTTGGTTTTAAGAAGCATGCTTTATTTCTTAAACCGTTCCTGTTTTATGAGAGTTATTTTTTTTCCCAGAAAAAAAGCATTGGGGAAAATGTTGCACGACAAGGTGCCATCCCCATGGAATGTCCCACCCTCCTGCTCCGAGGTTCAGAGCGGTGGAAAGAATTCTTCCAGCTGCAACATCTGGTCCATCAGATGTCAGCAAACTAAGGAGCAGCTCCTGTCCGTGTCACGTGGTGAATATCCAGATGGGATATGAGTGACTTTACTGCCTATTTAAGCATATATTGTCTATATTGTGTCACTGTATTTGAAAGTCTTGCTTTTGACCTTTAGCAGCTAATGGAATTTAAACATTTGCATTTATGAAGGAAAGCTAGTCATTTCATTCTCCTTTTAATATTAATAACAGCTGAAGGTTTAAGTGTGATTAAGCACCTTACCTCAGGAGTTGTTATGATGTCACTGTAATGTTAAAACGCAGAATTTGTGCAGAGCTTTCACAGAAACATGACATTATTCCTAGATGAGTATGTGCAGAATAATTAACAGAGTATTTGCACAAGGAAATTCATATTTAATAAGTGCATGTCTCCAAGTAATTCAGAAGCAGAGAATGTAGAACTGAGAAATGCAGAAATACTTTAGATAAGATCTCGGGAGCTGATGGTCCCAGGATGTGGCAGGCACACTGCTGAGACCCCCCTTGCCTCCCGGCGACATGTTATGGACATAGCGCTTGTAAGACCCCAAATGGCATCTAGAGGAAGCCGGGGTCGAACTCTACCCCAACTGAGTAACACCAAAAAAAAGAATAGTGTCATTCTAAGTGGTCTAAGTTTATTAGGTGTCTTGTTTTGTTTTCAAAATAATTTGCATTTGTAATGCAAATGTTAAAGTAGGTAAACATCTGGCACTCCTGAAAGAATCTATAAATGCTTTGTTCTGGACTCAGTTGAAAGTTCAAATAGAAAGCTCCAGTTTAAAGCAGGATCGTAGGCTTGCAGCATCCCCTCATGGTAATCTATGTGTTCATTATATACCATAAATTATGCACAGGGATTAGAAGAAATTGTGCATCTATTGGAAGACTTTGGAGGTTAACTTCACAACAAGATCATTTGACCGAAAAGTTCTCAGACCATTGACAGCTTGTTCTTCTGTTACTTTCCATTCTTTTCAGGTTTTGATACTCCAAGAATACTTTTAGGTTTTGTCCCTCCAAGGTTAAAAACTTGACCCTGTAGTAAACTCAGCCCAATTTTCTTGGGTGCAACAGCAACAGAGTCAATAAATACTTATGCTTACCATTGTACTATACCGTTATTACGGGTACAATATTGCCAGCCTCAAAAGACGTGTCAGACCCTCAAAAATCATTACATTTAAAAATAAGTGTGATTTATAATCCATTTTTAATTGTTTTAAAGTCTTGCTACAGTTTCCCATGTATGACTGTAACAGAGCATATTATTGCCAACTGTCACAAGAATTTGGGGGGAATCTCATCACGCAAGGCACATGCTTAACGATGGACCATTCTAAGTAGATGACACTGCAGTGTTCAGCTGGCTATGTGGGAATTGTGGCTGGGAATAATTAGACTCTTTACTATTATACCATATTTTACTGGCAGGAGCAACACTTCATCCTTGACTAGTTAAGGTGATACAGATTAGGGGAAATACTCATTAGCAGCATTTCAATATAATCAGTCCTATTGTTGCACGTCTGAAAGGAAACACTGACTTTCCAGAAAGCTTCCTGAAATAAAATTAGGCTTAGTTTTTCTGGAATCACAGAAACAGGACTTTGTAAATCTCTTCTTTCTTTCCCGTTGAAGTATTTTTCGAAATACTATGGACTAATACAACAGAATTGTAGTCTTGGGTGACTCCCACCCAAAAGACATCTAGCTTAGATGTCCCACCAAAAGACATCTAGCTTAGCTTCAGAGGTGCTTCAAGCTCAAATGGATTGTCCTAGCACAGAACTGCCTCGTAGTCCAAGAGCTAGAGAGCAGTAGTGTTGTCAGGCAAAACCATCCTGCTCTGCAAGCCCTCATCATCTTTGTGGCCTAAGTGTTTGGGCTGGGCAGCCAGCCTGCCCAGCCAAGCACCCATGAAAACTCAGCAGAAAATTACATCCCCTCAGATTCAGCCAGAGAAAAGGAGGCTGAGGAGAGACCTTGTCACTCTCTACAACTCCCTGAAAGGGGGGTGTAGTCGGGGGCGTCGGTCTCTTCTCCCAAGTCACGGGAGATGGGACAAGAGGAAACGGCCTCAAGTTGCACCAGGGGAGGTTCAGATTGGAGATTAGGGAAAGTTTTTTCAGTGAAAACGTTCTTAAGCCTTGGAATGGGCTGCCCAGGGAAGTGGTTGAGGCCCCATCCCTGGAGAGATTTAAAAGCCGGGTTGCCATAGTGCTTAGAGACATGGTTTAGTGATGGTTTTTATCAGAGTTAGGTTGATGGTTGGACTAGATGATCCCAAAGGTCCCTTCCAACCCAGACAATTCTATGATTCTATAACATTCTAGGGGGAGTTGGGGGTGGGGGATGGGGAGAACAAAACCAATTCACGTTATGGAATGGGTCTTTATTAACATAATACAGGCTACCGAGCATAGTTTTGCTTTAATTAAACCAGACAATAGTAATAGTTAATGTTAATTTCTTTTTTTGTGTGTGTGGCTAAATACAATTTATGGAGCCTTACTAAATAAGCAAAGTATTAATAACAGAATTAGCCTTCCCATAATTATCCACCAGGGTTTCCCCTGAGCTTCCTCTGAAAGGTCTCCTGCTGACAATGTCAAAGCCAGGACAGCAGACCAGTTCCTATATTTCCGTATGTTTGGCAGGAACTGTACGTATAGCAACAACTTCAGAAAAAATCTACTATCTTCAGAAGAAAACTAAAGTCAGTCTGTCCTGCATTAGTGAAGAGAACCTTCAAGACATAGCAAAGAAATGCCAAAGGGTGTGCCTTATACCATAATGGGTGCACAATCTAATTAAAATACATTTTACCTTTTACTGAATTTTATGTAAAAGACTGTTACTTTATGCACTTTACAGGCATTCACAGTAATCCCATATAGAAAAGCTGTCAGAAGAGTGGCAGAGATCAAACTTAAAAATCAAGTTTGGACCACTGCAATGATCACAGTCTGTTAAACTTTGTGCCAACAAAGTAAATCAACACTGAGCCTCATACGTATTTGTAACTCTGAGGACCTACTGCTTAAATCAATCAGCACTATCATGAACTGACAGTACAAGCTCTTCTTCATTTAGTTTAAGAAAACTTATAACATTCTGACATTCAGAAGCATCTTAAAAGGGATAGCTTTTTGAAATAACACCTCATCCTTACATCAATACTGGATAAAATCCTATGATGCTCTAATACAGAACTAGAAGGGAAAGTATAACTAAGACTGATTTATTAGAGTTTCATGAAAAATTGGTTTTATCTGCCTGATTGCCAGCTTTGCTTTGTTTTAGAGTGTTATGTGACTTTTAGATAAAGTTATACATTACACATTTTTTCCAGTGCATTTAACTTCCCACCGTAAGACATATTTCTTCACAGAAACACGTTACATGAGGAGCCTGGGCAGATGAAGACAGACCTTCTGACAGATCTCAACTGTAATTGCTGATACAATGAAATCAGATAACAGACCCATTTCTAGCAGGAATCAGCTTCAATTCTACTTTTTTTCACATCACTGATCTTTAGACAGTGGTCAAACTTCACTAGGACAGTTTGTGGACAAGGCAAAAATATGTGGGGAGAGTAACAGCTCATTAAATCGTTTGTCAAAACCCCATATTTTAATGCAGCCAAATGCAAGCAATTCTGCAAACCTCATGAAGTTCAACCAGGCCACGGGCAAGGTCCTGCACCTGGGTCACGGCAATCCCAGGCACAAATACTCTCTGTGGGCAGAGAATACTTTGAGAGCAGCCCTGAGGAGAAGGACTTGGGAATGGTGGTGGATAAGAAGCTCGATATGAGCCAGCAATGTGTACTGGCAGCCCAGAAAGCCAACCGCATGCTGGGCTGCATCAAAAGAAACATGGCCAGCAGGGTGAGGGAGGGGATTCTACCCCTCTGCTCTGCTCTGGTGAGAGCCCACCTGGAGCACTGTGTCCAGCTCTGGAGTCCTCAGCACAGGAAGGACATGGACCTGTTGGAACGGGTCCAGCAGAGGGCCACGAAAATGATCCAAGGGCTAGAGCACCTCTGCTGTGAAGACAGGCTGAGAGAGTTGGGGTTGTTCAGCCTGGAGAAGAGAAGGCTCCGGGGAGACCTTATAGCAGCCTTCC
>JAOXJK010009640.1:0-12181 GCA_025774025.1 Xenus cinereus | reverse complement strand
GGCTAACTCATGTCAATTGGGCCTCACATAAGTTTTCCAGGGAGCCGTGCCCAAGATCCTGCAACCATTCCCCAACACCCCTCCCTGGAGACATTCAAGGTGAGGCTCGATGAGGCCCTGGGCAACCTGGTCTAGTTGAGGGTGTCCCTGCCAACTGCAGGGGGATCGGACTAGATGACCTTTGAAGGTCCCTTCCAGCCCAGATGATTCTATGATCCTATGATTCTATGAAACACTGCTCACACACAGCTCACACTGTACAAGCACTGCTCACACTGCTAACACAGTGCACACACTCTGTGCCCCCACTGCACAGACACTGTGCACATACTGCATGTGCATTGCAAACACTGCTCTCACTGCACAGGCCCTGCTCTCACTGCTTACACAGTGCTCACACCGCACAGGCACTGCTCACACTGTTCACTCATTGTGCGCACACTGCTCACACTTCTCACGCTGCACAAACCCTGCACAATCTGCTCAGATTGCTTACACACTGCTCATATTGCTTACACACTGATCACACTGCACACACACTGCAAACACTGCACACACACTGCTCACACACCGAACGCGCACTGCACAGGCACTGCTAACGCTGCAAACACTGCTGACACAGTGATCACACACTGCATACTTTTGCGCACACTGCTCACACTTCTCAAGCTGTACAAACACTGCACACACTGCTCAGATTGCTTACACACTGCTCCAATTGCTTACACATAGCTCACATTGCACACACACTGAACACCTTGCACACACACCAGGCACACACTGCTCACACACATCTCCCACACTGCATGCAAGCTGTTAATACACTGCTCACACACTGCAATCCCCCTGCTCACACTGCTCACACACTGCTTACAATGCACAGGCACTTCTCACAAGTCACATACTGCTCACACACTTTGCACACTGCTCACCACTGCACACACACTGCTCACAGTGTGGTGACACACTGTACAAACATTGCTCACGGTGCTGACTCACTGCTCACACACTGCTCACAATTCACACACTGCTCACACACTGCTCACAATGCACAGGCATGCTGACAATTCACACACTGCTCACGCACTGCTCTCACACTCCTCACACTGTACAAGCACTGCTCACACTGCTAACACAGTGCACACACTCTGTGCCCCCACTGCACAGACACTGTGCGCACACTGCACACACATTGCAAACACTGCTCACGCTGCAAAGGCCCTGCTCTCACTGCACACAGACTGCTCTCACTGCTTACACACTGCTCACACTGCACAGGCACTACTCACACTACACACAGTGCTCACGCACTTCTCACACATTGTGCACACACTGCTCACACTGCACAAATCCTGCAAAAACTGCTCAGATTGCTTACACAATGCTCATATTGCTTACACACTGATCACACTGCACACACACTGAACACCTTGCACACACTGCACACACACTGTGCACACGCTGCTGACACTGTGCACACACTGCTCACACACTGCTCACAGTGTGGTCACACACTGTAAAAACACTGCTCACACACTGCACACACATTTCACACACACTGCACAAACCCTGCTCACAAACTGCTCATACATTGCACAGGCACTGCTCACACTGCACAAACCGTGCACACACTGCTCACACACTGCACACACACAGTTCATACACTACTCATACACTGCAAACACCGCAAAACACTGTTCTCACATCGCACACCCACTGCACCCCCACTGCTCACACACTGCTCACACTGCTTAGCACTGCACACACTGCTCAAACACCGCACCATCACTGCAATCGAACTGCTCACACTGCACACACTGCTCAAACTGCAAACACTGCACACACACTGCTCGCACATTGTGCACACTGATCACACTGCAGAAACCGTGCATACACTGCTCACACACTGCACGCACACTGATCACACTGCAAACACACTGCTCACAGACTGCAAACACACTGCACAGGCACTGCTCACACTGCACACACTGCTCGCACACTGCACACACATTGTGCACACACTGCTAACACTTCTCACGCTGCACAAACACTGCTCACACCTCATGGATTGCTACACAATGCTCAAACTGCAGACACGGTGACTTTACGTACAGTGCACACACTGCACATACACTGCTCACAATGTGCTCACACACTACAAACGCTGCTCACACTGCACAAACCATGCACACACTGCACAAACACTGCACACACACTGATCACACTGCACACACTGCTCACACACTGCATATAAATTGCTCCCACTCTACAAACACACTGCTCAAACACTGCACTGCTCACACTGCAAGCACTGCTGACCCACTGATCACACATTGAAGACACATTGTGCGCACACTGCTCCCACTTCTCACGCTGCACAAATACTGCACACACTGCCCAGATTGCTTACACGCTGCTCAGATTGCTTACACACTGATCACACTGCACAGGCACTGCTGACACTGCACACACACTGCTCACACAATCCACACACAATGCTTACAATTCTCACACTAAACACTGCACACATTTCACAGATTATACACACTGCTTACACTGCAAACATGGTGACTGTACATGCAGTGCACACCCTGCAAATGTACTGCACACCCATTGCTCACAATGTGCTCACACACTGCACACTGCTCACACTTCTCACACACTGATCACACTGCACACACACTGCAAACACACTGCACAAACACTGCAAACACTGCTCACACTGCACAAACTGTGCACTCACTGCTCACACACTGCACGCACACTGATCACACTGCACACAGATTGCACACACTGCACACACATGCTGCACAAACACTGCTCACACTTCTCACGCTGCAAAAACACTGCACATGCTTCTCGGATTGCTTACATACAGCTCACACTGCAGGCACACTGCATACACTGCAAACACACAGCACCCCCACTGCACCCCTACTGCTCACACACTGTTCACACTGCTTACCTCTGCACCCACTGCTCACACTGATCACACTGCACACACACCGCACACACACTGCGAACACACTACTCACATTGCACACACACACTGCAAAGAACCCTCACACACTTCTCAAACTGCACAGGCACTGCTCACACTGCACACACTGCTCACACACTGCACACACATTGTGCACACACTGCTCACACTTCTCATGCTGCACAAACACTGCTCACATTGCACACCCACTGCATACCCACTGCTCACACAATCCACACACAGTACAAACTGCTCACACTTCACACACTGCACACTATGTGCACACACTGCACTCCCTCTGCTCACACACCATGCACACACTGCTCACCACTGCACACACAATGCTCATAATGTGCTCACACACTGCACAGTGCTCACACACTGCACAGGCACTGCTCACACTGCTCGGATTGCTTACACACTACTCACACACCGCTCCCACACTGCATACACACTGCTCACACACTTCGCGTACACTACTTATACGCTGCACACACTCTCACACTGCACACAGATTGCACACACTGCACACACATGCTGCATAAACACTGCTCACACTTCTCACGCTGCACAAACACTGCACACACTGCTCCGATTGCTGACAAACTGCTCAGACATCACGCACACACTGCTCCCACATTGCATACACACTGCTTACACTGCACAGGCACTGCACCCACTGGTCACACAGTGCACACACATTGTACACACACTTCTCACTCTGCACAAACACTGTACACACTTCACGGATTGCTACACAATGCTCAAAATGCAGGCACAGTGACTTTACGTACAGTGCATACACTGCACAAACACTGCAAACACACTGCTCACACACCGCTTACATTGTGCACACACAGCACACACACTGCAAACAATGCTGACACACTACTCAAACTGCTCACACAACTCACTGCACACACTGCTCAGATTGTTTACACACTGCTCACATTGCACACACACTGAACACCTTGCACAGACTGCACACACACTGCAACCCCACTGCACACATACTGTGCACACACAATGCAAACACTGCTCACACACTGCTCACACTGCACAGGCACTCCTCACACACTGCACACACACTGAACAACTTCACACACTGCACACACACTGCTCACACATTGATCACACACTGCTCCCACACTGCATATACACTGATCATACTGGTCACACACTGCTTACACTGCTCACACTTCTCACGCTGCACAAACACTGCACACACTTCACGGATCGCTACAGACACGGTGCACATACAGTGCACACACTGCACATACTGTTCCCGTACAGAACCATATGGGCCCCTACAGAACTCCATGGAAACTTCTGGAACTCTATGGAATTCTGCGGAAGCATACGGAACCCTGTAGAACTCTATGGTAACTTCTGGAACTCTGCAGAACTGTACAAAACCCTACAGGTGCCTACGGAATTCTATGGAAACGTCCAAAACACTACGGAACTCTGAAACTGTACAAAACCCTACAAAACCCTCTGGGAACTTCCAGAACCATACAGAACCCCATGGAACCCTACGGGCCCCTGTGGAGTTCCATGGAAGCTTCCTAAGCACAATGGAATTCTACGGAACTGTTCGAAAACCTACAGAATTCTGCAGAACCCTACAGAATTGTTCAGGAATGTAAGGAAGTTTTCAGAACCCTACAGAACCGTATGGGCCCCTACAGATCTATTCAGAACCCTACGGAATTCTACGGAAACTTCTGGAAGACTACGGAATTATATTGAATCTTCCGGAACTCTACGGAATTGTACAGAATCCTATGGGCCTCTATGGAACTCCACAGAAACTTCCAGAACTCTACAAAAGTTTTCAGAGCCCTACGGAACCCTCACACATTGGAGGGTATATGAAACTCTACGGTAACTTCCGGAACTCTATGGAACTGTACAGAACCCTACGGGCCCCTACAGAAACCTGTGGAACTTTACAGAAACTTCTGGAACACTATGGAACTCTAGGGAACTGTACGGCACTGTACAGAAACCTAAGAAACCCTATGGGCTCTTATGGCACTCTACGGAAACTTCCAGAACACTACGGAACTCTATGGAACCCTGTGGGGCCCTACTGAACTGTTCGAAACTCTACAGTATCTTCCAGAACATAACAGAATTCTACAGAATCCTACAGGCCCCTATGGAACTCTATGGAAACTTCCAGAACCCTGCAGAATTCTATGGAACTGTTTGGAACCCTACGGAATTCTACACAAAATTCCGGAAGACTATGGAACTCTGTGGAAACTTCCAGAACTGTACAGAACCCTACAGGCCACTACGGAACTCTACGGAAACTTCCTGAGGATGATGGAAGTTCTACGGAACCCTTCAGAATGGTCGGAACCCTACAGAACCCTACAAAATTTTTCAAACTGTACAGGCCCCTACAGATCTGTTTGGAACCCTATGGAATTCTACGGAAACTTCTGGGAGACTACAGATCTCTACGGAAACTTCTGGAACTCTATGGAACTGTACAAAACCCCACAGGTCCTTATGGAACTCTACAGAAACTTCTGGAACACTACGGAACTCTATGGAACTGTACAGAATGCTACGAAACCCTATGGGCTCCTATGGCACTTTACAGAAACTTCCTGAACTGTACAGAACTCTATGGATCCCTACAGGCCCCTACTGAAAAGTTTGGAACTCTACAGAAACTTACGGAACTCAATGGAATTCTACAGAACCCTACCACCTATATGGAACTCTATGGAAACTTCCGGAACCCTACAGAATTCTATGGAACTGTTCAGAACCCTGCGGAATTCTGCAGAACCCCACAGAATTGTTCGTAACCCTATGGAAGTTTTCGGAACTCTATGGAAACCTACAGAACCCTATAGAACTCTATGGTAACTTCCTGAACTCTACAGAACTGTACAGAACCCTCCAGGCCCCTACAGAACTCCACGGAAACTTCTGGAACTCTAGAGAATTTTGCGGAACCCTACGAACTCTAGAGAACCCTACAAAAGTTTTCAGAAGCATATGGGCCTCTACGGATCTGTTCAGAACCCTACAGAATTCTACGGAAACTTCCAGAACCCTACGTATTTCTGAGGAACCCTACAGATCTCTACGGAACTGTATGGAACTCTTGGAACTGTATGGAACCGTACAGACCCTTACCCTACAGAATTCTATGGAAACTTCCGGAACTCTACAGTATTCAGTGGTACCCTACGGTTCCGTAGAGTTCCGTAGTGTTCCAGAAGTCTCCTTAGAGTTCCGTAGGGGCCCATAGGGTTCTGTACAGTTCCGTAGAGTTCCAGAAGTTTCTGTAGAGTTGCATAGGGTTCCGCAGAATTTCATAGAGTTACGGAAGTTTCTGTGGAGTTCTGTAGGGGCCTGTAGGGTTCCGTACAGTTCCATACAGTTCCGCAGGAGCCTGTAGGGTTCCGTAGGATTCCTCAGAATTCTATAGAGTAGAATTCCATAGGGTTCTGAACAGTTCCATAGAATTCCGTAGGGTTCCGGAAGTTTCCATAGAGTTCCATAGGGGCCCGTAGGATTCTGTACAGTTCTGTAGAGTTCAGGAAGTTACCATAGGGTTTTGTAGGGTTCCAAAGAGTTCCATAGTGTTCCAGAAGTTCTGTACAGTTCCGTAGAGTACCACAAGTTACCATAGAGTTCTATAGAGTTCTGCAGGGTTCTGTAGGTAGAGTTCTGTAGAGTTCCGGAAGTTTCCGTAGAATTCCGTAGGGTTCTGAACACTTCTGCAAGTGTCTGTACAGTTACGTAGAGTTACTTACAGTTTTGTAGAGATCCATAGGGTTTTGTAGAATTCCCTAGGGTTCTGAAAGTTTCCACAGAATTCCATAGGGGCCCGTAGGGTTCTGTAGAAATCTGTCAAGTTCCAGAAGTTTCCGTAGGGTTCTGAACATTTCAGTAGGGGTCCATAGAGTTCCATAGAGTTCCATACAGTTCCGGAAGTTTCCATAGAGTGCCGTAGGAGCCCATAGGGTTTTGTAGGGTTCTGTACAGTTCTGTAGAGTTCTGGAAGTTTCCACAGAATTCCATAGGGTTCCAAACAGATCAGTGGGGGCCCGTATGGTTCAGAAAACTTTTGTAGGATTCTGTAGGGTTCTGAACAATTCTGACGGGTTCCATAGAATTCTGGCATGCTCCGGAAGTTTCTGTAGATTTCCGTAGGGTTCCCAGCAGTTCTGTAGGGGCCCATAGGGTTCTATACTGTTTTGGGAGTTTGCATGGAGTTCCAGAGTGGCCCGTAAGGTTCTGAAAACTTCCATAGCCTTCCGTAGGGTTCTGAACACATCCACAGGGGCTCGTACGGTTCCATAGGTTTACGCAGAATTCCGTAGGGATCTGGAAGTTTCTGTAGAATTCCATAGAGTTCTGAACAGATCCATAACGGCTCGTACCATTCGATAGGGTTCCAAAAACTTCCTTAGGGTTTTGAACAACTCTGTAGGGTTCTGCAGAATTCCATAGGGTTCTGGAAGTTTTTGTAGAGTTCCATAGGGGCCTGTAGGATTCTGTACAGTTCTGTAGAGTTCCAGAAGTTTCCATATAGTTCTGAACAGTTCACTAGGGGCCCGTAGGGTTCCAAAGACTTCTGTATGGTTCTGGAAGTTTCCGTAGAGTACCGTAGGAGTCCATAGGCTTTTGTAGGGTTCTGTACAGTTCCGTAGAGTTCCGTAGTGTTCTGGAAGTTTCCATGGACTTCCGTAGGGGCCCATAGGGTTCTGTACAGTTCCATAGAGTACCAAAAGTTACCATAGAGTTCTGTAGGTTTCCGTAGGGTTCCACAGAATTCTGTAGAGTTCCAGAAGTTTCCATAGAATTTCGTAGGGTTCTGAACACTTCTGTAAGGGTTACGCAGAGTTCCATACAGTTCCGTAGAGATCTGTAGGGTTCCTCAGGAATCCGTAGGGTTCTGGAAGTTTCTGTAGGGTTCAGAAAAATTCTGTAGGGTTCCATAGAATTCCATAGGGTTTTGGAAGTTACCATAGAGTTCCCTAGGGGCCCATAGGGTTCTGTAGAATTCCGTCGAGTTCCAGACGTTTCCGTATAATTATGAAGAGTTCAGTAGGGGCCCCTAGGGTTCCAGAGAGTTCCGTATGGTTCCGGAAGTTTCCATAGAGTGCTGTAGGAGCCCAGAGGGTTTCCTAGGGTCCTGTACAGTTCCGTAGATTTCTGTAGTGTTCCAGAAGTTTCTGTAGAATTCCACAGGGTTCTGTAAGGGCCCATAGGGTTCTGTACAGTTCCGTAGAGTTGCAGAAGTTTCCGTAGAATTCTGAAGAGTTCAGTAGGGGCCTGTAGGGTTCCAGAGAGTTCAGTATGGTTCCAGAAGTTTCCGTAGAGTACATAGAGTAGGAGCCCATAGGGTTTCATAGCATTCCGTACAGTTCTGTAGAGTTCTGTAGTGTTCTCTAGGGTTCTGCAGAATTCCGTAGAGTTACAGAAGCTTCCATAGAATTCCATAGGGGCCCATAGGCTTCTGTACAGTTCCGCAGACTTCCGGAAGTTTCTACAGAGTTCCATATTCTTCCAGAAGTTTCCGTAGAATTCCGTAGGGTTCCCAGCAGTTCCGTAGGGGCCTGTAGGGTTCTGTAGTGTTTTGGGAGTTTCTGTGGAGTTTCACAGGGGCCCGTATGGTTTTGAAAACTTCCGTAGAATTGCATAGGGTTCCGCAGAGTTGCATAGGGTTCCGGAAGTTTCCGTAGAATTCCATAGGGTTCTGAACAGATCCCTAAATGCTTGTATAGTTCCATAGGATTCCAAAGACTTCCGTAGGGTTGCATAGGGTTCCAAAAAACTCCGTAAGTTTCCGCAGAATTCTGTAAGGGTTCTGGAAGTATTTGTAGAGTTCCGTAGGGGCCCGTAGGGTTTTGTACAGTGCTGTAGGGTTTCATACAGTTCCGAAGACTTCTATAGGGTTACAGATCTTTTTGTAGAGTTCCATAGGATTCCATATGGTTCTGGAATATTTTGTAGATTTTCGGTAGGGCTACATAAGGGCCCGTAGAATTCTGTAGAGTTCCATAAAGTTCCTCATGCTTCTGGAAGTTTCTGAACAGTGTTGTAGTGTTCTGCACTGTTCCATAGAATTCCATAGGGTTCCGGAAGTTCCTATAGATTTCTGTATGGTTAGATAGGGGCCCGTAGGGTTCCATAAGGTGCTACAGAGTTCCAGTCAATAAAAATGTCCAAAAAGAAGTCAAAAAAAGGCAAAAATGTCCAATAAGAAATCCAAAAAAGACAAAAATGTGCGGTAACAAAGGCACGGACCCCGCGAAGTGGTGAAACAAAGACAAAGACATTTAATGTTTCATTTTTACAGCATCTATAGTTTTTCTCCTTTGATCACACACCATGCTCTCTACACAGCTAGGTTCTGGGTGAATGTCCACACACTGTTGTGAGCAATACAATGGGCTACACAGAGGTGTTCATGAGCCTAGGTTCACCAATCGCTATCCACTTTGCTACATTGTCATTTGTTTGCTGCATTGTTATCTCCTGGCTACATTTCACACTGCACACACATTCCCATCGAAGAACATTGTTTTACTGGCCCCAGGGCCTCCTTCCCAACCAAGGCGAGGACACCTGCCGAGCTCTCACTCGGCAGCACAGCTCCACAATTCCTCACGCCCCACAAAACTGCAAAAAAAAGTCCAAAACAGGCAAAAGAGTCCAAAAAGAAGTCTGAAACGGGAAATAATGTGCAAAAAAAAAGTCCGAAAAATGCAAAAATCTCCTTTAAAAATCTGAAAAGGGGAAAAATCTCCAAAAAATAGTCTGAAATAGGCAAAAATGCCCAAAAAACAGTCCAAAACCAGTAAAAATGTCCAAAGGGCCCCAAAAATGAACAAATGATCCAAAACTGCTACAAAACAAGCAAAAAGGTCCGAAAAAAGGTCCCAAAAAGACACAAATCTTCAAAAACAATGCCCAATAAAAGTAGAACTGTTTCACAAAGGCAAACATTTTTTAAAAATTGTCCAAAATAGGACAATAGAACTGTGCAAAACTTTGTCCCCAAAAGGCAAAAAATGTCCTGAACATAGCCTGAAACAGTCAAATATGTCCAGAAAAAGGTCCCCAAAAAAGCAAAAATGTCCAAAAAAAGGGAAAATGTCTAGAAAAAGGTCTGGAAAAAACAGAATTGTCAGAAAAATGTCCAAAAAAGGAAAAAAAATGTCTAAAACATTGCCCAAAAAAGGCAAAAATGTCCAGAAAAAGTCCAAAAAAGGAAAAGATGTCCAGAAAATGTTACAAATAAGAAAAATTATATAAACAATAGTCCAAAAAAGAAAATATGTCTAGGAAAAGGTCCAAAAAAGGCAAAAATATCCAGAAAAAGTTCCGTAAAAGACAAAAATGTCCAGAAAAATGTCCAAGAAAGGCAAAAATATGTAAAACGTAGCCCGAAAAAGGCAAAAATGTCCAGGAAAAGGTCCAAAAAAGGCAAATATGTCCAGAAAATTGTCCAAAACCCACAAAAATATCCAAAAAGTAGCCCGAAAAAGGCAAAAATGTCTAAAAGAGCACTGATAAAGGCAAAAAGGACCAGGGAAAAGGTCCAAAAAAGGCAAATATGTCAAGAAAAAGATCCAAAAAAGGCAAAAATGTCCAAAACATAGCCTGAAAAAGGCAAAAATGTCCAGAAAAAGGTCAAAAAAGGCAAAAAAGTCCAAAAAATACTCCAGAAAAGGAAAAAAAGGTTTACCAGAAGGTATAATAAAGGAAAAAATATCCAGAAAAATGTCCAAAAATGGAAAAAAAATCCAAAACATAGCCTGAAAAAAGCAAAAATGTCTAAAACAGGTCCAATAAAGGCAAAAATGTCCAGATCAAGATCCACAAAAGGCTAAACTGTCCAAAACATAGTCCGAATAAGCAAAAAAGACCAGGAAAACATCTGAAAAAGGCAAAAATGCTCAAAAAAAGTCCAAGAATGTCAAAAATGTCCAAAAACACAACTCGAAAAAAGGCAGAAATGTCCAGAACAAGGTTCGAAAAAGGCAAAAATATCCAGGTAAATGACCAAAAAAGGCAAAGAAGTCCAAAAAATACTCTGAAAAAAAGCAAAAATGTCCACAAAAATGACCAAGAATGTCAAAAAAGTCCAAAACACAGCTTGAAAAAAGCAAAAATGTCCAGGAAGAGGTCTGAAAAAGGCAAAAATATCCATCAAAGTGTCCAAAAAAAGCAAAAATGTCTAAAAAAGACAAAAATGTTCAGAAAAATGTCTAAGAATGTTAAAAATGTCAAAAAACATAACCCAAAAAAGGCAAAAATGACTAAAAAAGGTCCGAAAAAGGCAAAAATGTCCAGAAAAAGGTCCGAAAATGGGGAAAATGTCCAGATAAATGTCCAAAAGTGGCCAAAATATGCAAAACACCCCTGAAAAAGGCAAAAATGTCTAAAACAGGTCCAAAAAAAGCAAAAAGGTCCAGCAAAATGTCCATATAAGGCAAAAATGTCCAAAACGTAGCCTGAAGAAGGCAAAAATATTCAGAAATATGACCAAAAAAAGCAAAATGTCCAGGACAAGGTCCAAAAAAGGCAAAGATGTCCAGAAAAAGATCCAAAAAAGGTAAAAATGTCAAGAAAAATATCAGGAAAAGGCAAAAATATCCAAAACATAGCCTGAAAAAGCCCAAAATGTCCAGAAAAATGTCCAAGGAAGGCAAAAATGCCCAAAACATAGTTCAAAAAAGGAAGAAATGTCCAGGAAAAAATCCGGAAAAGGGAAAAAATGTCCAGAAAAATGTCAAAAAAAGGCAGAAATGTTCAAAACATAGCCTGAAAAAGGCAAAAATGTCCAGAAAATTGCCCAAAAAAGGAAAAAATGTTCAAAAAATACTCTGAAAAAGGCAAAAAAATCCAGGAAAAGGTTTGAAAAAGGGAAATATGTCAGTAAAAATGCCCAAAAAAAGAAAAATATCCAAAACATGGCACGGAAAAGGAAAAAATATCCAAAACATAGACTGAAAAAGGCAAAAATGTCCAGAAAAAGTCAAAAAAGGGAAAAAGTCCAAAAAATACTCCAAAAAATTAAAAAAGGTTTACCAGAGGGTCCAAAAACTGCGTAACGTCAAGAAAAATATGCCTCCCTCCCCACAAAAGGCTGCAAAAAAAGGCCAAAACAAGCAACAATGTCCAACCAAGAGTCCAAAAAAGGCAAAAATGTGCAGG
>JAOXJK010009639.1:0-12215 GCA_025774025.1 Xenus cinereus | reverse complement strand
CTTTGATTGATAACAGCTCTTCTACCTTAAACTCTCTCCTAACCTCAAAATCACGATCAGCAACAGATGGGCATAATCTGTTTCATACCATTAGAAAAAGCATTTACAAATAAAAATACTTTTAATAGGGATTGAATTAATTATACTTTTGCAAATTTAATTTCATAAATGGGACAGACCCAGTGCATGGACACATGGAGGGGGGGAAAAGTGAAGCTGTTAGGAAAATCTCATTCCTGAATGATTGTATTGGTTAGTCTTTACAGTATGAAATGGTATGAGCTTGCTTAAGATATATAGTTTACATAGTATACTGCATAGTTGTGGTTAAGTCAGCATGACTAAAGGACCCTAGCTCGTTAGGGGCTGTTGTCTTCTTCCTTGCACCTTAAAGAATAACCCTGAACTACTGAGATAATGCCAGCATCCTAGCCCCTGTAACAGGGACAGTATCAAAAGCCTTACTAAAATCCAGAAAAACTACATCCACCACCTTCCCTTCATCCATTAGGTGGGTGACTTTATCATAGAAGGATATCACATTAGTTAAACAGGACTTTCTCTTTGTGAACCCATGTTGACTGTACCTGATGACTGTGTTGTCCTTTAAATGCCTTTCAGTAGCACCCAGTATAATATTCTCCGTGACTTTTTCAGGAGCTGAGGTTAGACTAACAGGTCTGTAGTTTCCTGGATCTTCTCTTGTGCCCTTTTTGTAGATTGGAATAACATTGGCTAGCTTCCAGTCAGCAGGGACCTCCCCAGACTTCCAAGACCTTTGACAGATGATCGAGAGGGTTCCTGCTGTATCATCTGTTAGCTCCTTCAATACTCTGGGATGAATTCCATCAGGACCCATGGACTTAAAAACATTCAGCTGATACAGCCAGTCCCTTACAATTTAAGTGTCCACAAATGGAAAGCAAATGTTCCCACAGTTGTAGTCCTCTTACTCAGAGGACCAGGAAGACCAAGGTCTATCAGTATTATTAAAGACTGAAGCAAAAAAACCAACATTGAATGCCTCTGCTTTTCCTTCATCCCTATTAGTCAGGTGACCATCTTCAGTAAGTATTAGTATTAATCCAATGTTTTCTTTAGACTTCCTCTTGCTTTTAATGTACTTAAAAAAGCCTTTCTTGTCTGACACAACACTGGCCAGTTTCAACTCTAATTGAGTTTTGGCCTTTTGTGTCTTCTTCCTGCGTATACGAACCACAGTTCTGTAGTCTTCCTGCGAAGCCTGACCTCGCTTCCAGAAATCACACAATTTCTTTTTCCTCTTGAGCTCCACAAGGTATTCCCTGTTCAGCTAAGCTGGTCTGCCCCACTTGCTTGACTTCTGATACAATGGGATTGCCTGCTCCTGTGCTTCTAAATGTGGTTCTTAAAGGCTGAACAGCGCTCGTGGACTCCTAAGCCCTCAAAAGCAGATTCCCAGGGTACTCTGCTAACTAGCTCTCTGAATAGCTTAAAGTTTGCTCTATTGAAATCCAGGGCAGCAACTCTCCTGTCCTTTTTTTCTCATTACACTGAAGATTTTAAACTCGACCATTTTGTGATCACTGTGGCCAAGACAGCCACCTACCATCACATTTCCTATGAGTCCTTCTTTATTCACAAACAACAAGTCTAGGAGGGCATCTTTCCTAGTTGGCTCACTGAGTACTTGTGACAAGAAGTTATCTTCCACAAACTTCAGGATTTTCCCAGACCTGCTCGTCTTGGCAGTATGGTATTCCCAGTTGATGTGTGGGAAGTTGAAATCTCCCATAAGGACAAGGGCTACTGATCCAGAGATTTCTCCTAATTGCCTATAGAATAACTCATCAGTGCTGTCATCCTGGCTGGGTGATTGCTTGTAGACAGCCACTACATCTCCTTTGCTTTCCATTCCCCTCTTGACCACATTGTCCCTAACTGTAAGGGCTGTACAATCAAACCTCTCCCTTACATATAGTGTGACACCTCCACCTTGCCTTCCCTGCCTGTCCCTCCTGAACAGCCTGTAGTCCTCCATCCCAGCACTCTAATTGTGGGACTCATTCCACCAAGTCTTACTAATGCCAATGATATCTTAGTTCTCAAAACTAACCAACGCTTCCAGTTCATCCTGTTTGGTTATCATACTGTGTGGTTTGGTGTACAAGCAGTTCAGATACATTCCTGAGACCTCCGTGTTCCCAGGAGCAATGCAAGTGTTCCCACTAGCATTACCACCCTCAGGCGATACCATTCCAACCCTTGGCTTACCTTTGGCAATCCTTTTGGTATCCCCTTCCCTCGCTGATTCTAGTTTAATACCGTCTTGATCAGTCCCGCCAGGTTACACACAAAGACGTGTTTTCCCCATCAGGACAGGTGGATCCTGTCAGGCCCCAGCATTCTTTGTGCCTTGAATACTCTTCCATGGTTATAAACACCAAAATTTTGGTGGAGGCAGCAGTCCTGGAGCCAGGTATCTTGGGCTCATCTGTTTTTTCCAAGGTCTCTGCTAATGAGAGGATCAAGGAAAACACTACAGTCAGCGCCTGTCAGGGGTGCCCCAAGAAATCAGTCCTCTCCTGCCCCAGTCAGAGGGAAAGGGAGCCCCAGGCGCACGCCATGTGGCATGCTCTGGTTCTTCCTGCATGACCAGGGGGAAGACATGCAGAAGAAGGATGGTGAGCACACCGTTAAGCTGGTACACAAACTGAGGGGGAAGACAGCTGTTAGGAAAGGACCGCCCAAGAAGGCTGTCAGCTTAGTTGCTGTAGAGACACAAGAAGGCAATCGGCAATCTCCCAGACATAGAAGGACTGAGATCACCTCCCTTGATCCTGGTGAGGGGACTTCTGGTCTGGCACTGCAAGGGTCAGACAGTGAATACTCTGACGAAGAACAGGAATAGAGGGTCCATGCCTTCGGCCAGGAGGAGGAAAGGGATGACCAGGTATGGTCTGTGTGGATTCGATGGCCTGGCAGATCAGACCCACAGAAGTATAAGGCTTTGGTAGACACTGGTGTGGGTATAGGGGCACAGAATCCATCTGGATCTCTGGAGTGATGGGGGATACCAAGAATTGTCCGTATTGGAGGCTGAGATGAGCTTAACAGGGGACAAGTGGGAAAAGCACTTCATTGTGACTGGCCCAGAGGCCCCTTGTATCCTCAGGAGAGGGTACTTGAAGAACCCAAATATGTACAGATGGGCTTTTGGTGTAGCCACTGTGAACACAGAGAAGACTATATAGCTATCTACCCTGCCTGGTTTCTCGGAAGATCTCTTTGTTGTGGGATTGCTGTGAGTTGAAGAACAGCAGGTGCCAATTGCTACCAGGCGTGCAATATTGCAACAATTAAGACTCCCCGGCTCCCATCCATGAGCTGATTCATCAACTGGAGAGCCAAGGAGTGATCAGCAAGACTCACTCACCTTTGGTCCCATGTGGCCAGTGCAAAAGCCTGACGGTGGGTGGAGGTTAACAATAGACTATTGTAGTCTGAACGAAGTGATGTCACCACTGAGTGCTGCTGTACCAGACATATTAAGAGCTCCAATATGAACTGGAGTTGAAGGTAGCCAAGTGGTATGCTACAATTGACATTGCCAATGCGTTTCTTTCAATTCCTTCGGCAGCAAAGTACAGGCCAGTTTGCTTTCATATGGAGGGCTGTTCAATACACCTGGCATTGACTACCCCAGGGGAGGAAGCACAGCCCTTCCATTTGTCATGGACTAATTCAAACTGCACTGGAAAAGGGTAATGCCCCTGAACATCTACAATACGTTGATGACATCATTGTGTGGGGCAACAAAGCAGAAGGGTTTGAGAAGGGAAAAAGAGTAATTCAGATTCTTCTGAAAGCGAGTTTCGCCAGAAAGAAAAGCAAGGTCAAGGGACATGTACAGGAGATTCAGTTCTTGAGAATAAAATAGCAGGATGGACGCCATCATGTGCCTATGGATGTGATCAACAAGATAGCAACTATGTCTCCACCAGACAACAAGAAGGAAACAGAAGCTTTCCTAGCCCTTGTGGGGTTCTGGAGAATGCATATTTCAGGTTATAGTCAGTTTGTGAGCCCTCTCACAAGTAAACCAAAATAACTATTTTGAGTGGGACCTTCATCAACAACAAGCCTTTGAGCACATCAAACAGGAAGCAGCTCGTGCAGTAGCTCTTGGGCCTGTCCAGACAGAACCAGCTGTGCAAAATGTACTCTACACTGCAGCTGGTGAACATGCTCTCACCTGGAGCCTCTGGCAGAAAACATCAGGAGAAACCCTAGTTTCTCCTAATAGGAGAAACTCTTAGGGTTTTGGAGCCAGGGGTATCAAGGATCAGAAGCCCGCTACACCCCAACTGAAAAAAAGATACTAGCAGCATATGAAGGGGTATGAGCCACTGCAGAAGTTGTTGGTTGTCCTGGTTTGAGTGACACACGACTAAATTATCTTCTAATGCTTGGGAAAACTGCACTTTTAGAAGACACTGGTGTCTGAATTCATGAAAATATTTACTTTATAGCCAGCTAGGCTATGTGGGATTAAAGGTCTTTGTGTTTTCGAGCCTTGCCAGGTGCAGGAACAAGGAGGAGGGAAAAGAAACACAGCATTGACTGCGTGTATCACGTCCCCTATCACTCACAAGCCTCTGGAAAGATTAAGAGATATAATGGACTGTTAAAGACTATGTTGAGAGTGTTGGGCAATGGGGCATGGAAGCACTGGGATATAAATTTAACAGAAGCCACCTGGCTGGTAAACACCAGAGGATCTGCTAACCAGGATGGTGATACCTGAAGCTGCTCAGGTGCTCTGCTGACTCAATGAAGGGGGCACAAGGGGTTGATGCCGGAAGGCTTTGCTCTGCCACCCTCGCTAAAGGTACCCACCAAATGCTTTTCAGGCGGGAGCAATGTGTGGCTGCGGGGAGTATGGTTGTTTGTCTTGGCGCTGGTCTTAATGCAGGTCTTGTTGCGATACGTTGGCCTATCTGACCTTGGCAAGACTGCTTGCCTAGATTCCTCCTGTCTCATTATGCTCTTCATCTACCATACCCAGGGCCTCATACCTATTCTGTAAGGTTTTCTTAGAGGGTAAGGAGGGGTTTCTCTTACAGGTCCATGCAGTAGCATTCTTCCACCTTTCCCCAAACAGATCCTGGACCTGCCTCTGTAGTGAATTGGCTTGCATGCATCAGAGATGGAAGAGCACAGCTCCATTGGTCAATCTCCTTCTCAGACTCTCAAATACTTCTCAGTCTGCCCGCCTCTTCCTGCAGCTCGGCCACCGGGCAGAGCAGTTCATCTACCTGGTCACACATCCCACAGGCCTGTTTGCTATCACCCTCCATCTCCAGGAATATCCCTGCACACACCCCACAGCCGGAAATCTGTGTGGTCACTTGCTTTGACAGGAGCTCTCTCTGCGTGGCTCAGGAGAAGCAGAGGAGACAGCTTTTTGTCATGTAGTCACCATACTGCCCACTGGGAAATATATATGCTCATCCATTGCAACCAGCTGGGCCTGTTTAAATCTCCTGTGGTGCTGGGTGCAGGCTCCGCCCCTTGCTGGCTCATCTGATCAGTGGGTCCAGAAGCAGAAGCCACTTGGCTGGTTAACACTAGAAGATCTGCTCACCAACCTGGACCCACCCAAACAAAACCCCTGCATACTGTAGAAAGAGATAGCGTGCATAGGGAACTGGTTTGGAAAGACAGTGTTGGCTATTCCTTCCTCAGGAAAAGGCACACCCATTCATAGGCTTGCTTTCACGCAAGGACCTGGGTGTATTTGGTATGTAATACATTAAGATGGGGAAATCTGGTGTGTATCTTCAAGGAGATTTAACCTTGGGGGAAAATAAGCCATGATGTGAGTTGAATGATATGCCCTTGCTGTACGATGCTCCAGCAGGAGCCACCCAAACCAGTGGAGAATGATCCTCATCAGGAACTGGTGAAGTGCAGCAGTGATCCAACCTGAACTGTACCAAGTCTGGCTGGGATGGAGTTACTTTTTTTTCTTAGCAGCCCATATGGTGCTGCATTTTAGATTTGTGACCAAAACAACGTTGATAACACACCATTGTTTTAGCTATTCTTGAACAGTGCTTACGTAGCATCAAGGCCTTCTCTTTTTCACTCTACCCCTCCCCAGTGAGTAAGCTGGGGGGTGGGCAAGAGATTGAGAAGGGACACAGACAGAACAGCTGACCCCAGTGACCAAAGGGATATTCCATGCCATATAACATCATGCTTGGCAATAAAACTTGGGGGTGGATGGGGGTAGTCTTTCCACAGTAGCTCTTGCTAAGAGACTGGCTGGGCATCAGTCTGCTTGTGGAAGGTGGTGAGTGATTGCTTTTGCATCATTTGCCTTTTTGCCTTTTTTTAAATTTTTTTTTTCTCTTCACTTAAATTGGCTTTATCTTGACCCACAAGTTTTTCTCGCTTCTGCTCTTCCAATTCTCTTCTCCATCCTGCTGTGTGGTGAGACAGCAGCAGTCGGTGGGTGCTTAGTTGCTGGCCAGCATCAACCTGTACCACAAAGCAAGTTTTCTGAAACCTTTAGTGGTCTGCTGTTTTAGCCAATTTTTAAAGCTCTTGGAATAAATTCCTACAAGAATGATTGTTGGTTTTTTGGGGGTTTTTTTGAGAGAGATTTTAAGAAAGTCTACACCTAATGACATCATTTTTTATTTGTGGCTAAAGCAGTGTTGATAACACACCAATGTTTTGGCAACTACTGAACTGTGCTTGCACAGCATCAAGGATTTCTCTCTCTTCCCTCCCCTGACAGCAAGTAGGCTGAGGGTGGACAAGAGACTGGGAGGGAACACATCCAGGCTCCGCCCCTTGCTGGCTCATCCAATCAGTGGGTCCAGGCTCAGTTGCTTGGGGAACGCCCCCTGTTCAGTTGTAGTCTCTCCTTATCCTTGTGTGTTCCTTGTTTGCTTGCTGGTGCTGGTGGTCCTCGCACTGCTCCGGTGTCCATTGCAATCTGAGAAGTTTCCCCTTCAGGTCCAATTGAGTAAAATCTCTGGCTGAATTGGAAAATCAGGGACATTCCACATTCAGCTCTACTTGCCTGTCCTACTGCTCTTTTTTTCTACTTTTACTCTGGTTTCTGCTCCAGCTACTGCTGGAGTTGCTACTGCTTCTGGTTTGTAAGTACCTCTCCAACAAAAATTATAGGGCCAGGACTGGAACCTAGCCAGTTTTCTGTGGGAACAGTCCACGTGCCATTTACATCTGCTCATTTGGTTTTGGGGCAACAGCAAGTGCCCAGACTGTGGGATGATCTGCAAAGGGTGATACAAAGTATATGTGGCATCTTTCACATTTATAACCCTACGTGGGCTGACGTGCAGCAGCTCTTTGAGACCGTCTTTACTCCTGATGGAAAAAAAAATCTGGAAAATAAATCACAGATGGCCTGGGGAAGCACAGGGCAGAACCCCATGGCCACCCAGTGACCCAGGTCGGTCCCCTAAAGTTACCAGCTGATAGAGATACGCTGCAGAATTAGAGGGGAATTGTTAAAATCCTTAGAATTGACAGGACGGAAGACTGTAAACTGAGCTAAGGTCCAAGAATGCCAGCAAGGAAATTCTGAATATTTTCCCAATTGGTTAAACAAGTGAGAATGCTTGGAGGGGTCAACCCTGAGGAGGAAATGATATCTTTAATGGTATCTTTCTTTGCATATCGGTCAGCCCCAGATATTAAGAATTTTTTTTTCTAAACGTGTACCTGGATGGCAGGGCAAAAGATTGGATTAAATAGTCAGCATTGCCATGTTCGTGTGTAATGGAAGAGGTGAAAGACAGGTGAAGAAAAAAGAAAACAACATGAACAGAAAGCTAGTCTATTGGCAGCGACATTGAACAGCAATCCTAGGCTAAGGGAACGGGGATGTGGATGTCTTCAAGGGAGAAGCAGAGGAGGAAATTTTAGGAGCAATGGGCCTCAAGGAACAGGAGACGGTTGTAATTATTGTGGACAACAAGGTTGTTGGAAATGGGAATGCCCAGTACAACCAAAGAGCTTCCCAAAAGAACCTCTCAATCCTATGGTGCAAAACTAGCCCAGCCAGTGCTGAAGAATTGGTTCGTGACAGGAATTTATGCTGAAGCGTAATAGTTAACCGTGTCTTACACGCACTACCTTTAGCCTTAATGAATATTTAACAAAGATCTCATCAAACAATAAAACTTTCTCCCTATGAAATACTACTTGAAAGACTGATACAGCTCCCTGGAACTGATGTACCCACTCATGTAATTTTATTTAGCAGGAAATGAAAATGTGACCCAGCATATTTTACAGGTTCATAAATTATTAAAATGCAATCAGGCTTATGCACAGCTAATGCAACCGGTACCTCTAGAAGGGGCTCTGCACTCCTTCAATCTAGGGAATTATATTTGGGTAAACGTACACAAAAGAAAGGATAACTTATCTCCTCAGTGGGAGGGACCATTTTTGGTGTTGCTTACCTTCGTCAGCAGTAAAGGTGGAAGAAAAATAGACTTGAATTATCACTCCCACTGAATTAAGGAATAGGGCTGAGTATGGCTTGAAGGTTTGCTTGACATAACTAAGCCACTCTTAGCATAAGCATGAGTTAGCAAATACTGTGAGTGTTTTGTTTTTTAAGCACGTATGCATGTAGCCATTGTACAAGTCAGCACAAATGTAACTTTGTAAGAGGAAATTGTCCCTGAGAACAGGATGCTATAGGACAGCGTAACCTTGTAGAAAGAACTTATCTCTGAGAACAGTGGGCCCCAAGACCAATGAGACATATAGAACCAGTCACTATGACAATGAATTCTTGGAAATATAATGAATATGTTAATTAGTTCTTGGAAATCGCATAAATATGTATGTATAGTGTGTATATATGTTGTGAAACTAACTCTGCCTGGCACGCACATTTGGAGGAGCGATCCCCTGTGCGTCCAGCGCTGCAATAAAGAATACCTGCTGAATAGTCATCCCGACTATTGAGTCCTGATTTCGGCCTTTCACGGCATCACCACCTAAAAGTTGCAGCCAGTCTGGAAGTAGAAGCAGGAAACCCTCCTGCCACTAAGGGAACATCCACCATTGCAGAGACTGATTCACCCGCAGCTGGGAACTTGCGCAGAGCCAGCGGATTGGCTTTGAAATCACTGATCTTGCATAAGAATTTGATAACAGGGAAGTGGAAAGTAATCTGATACTTATGAATTGCACGTGGACTGAACCACACCCTTACTTAGAATTAGAGTGCAACCAAGGAATAATTATTTTTGCTCTTTGTGTCTATTTTTTCCTGTTAATAGTGATTTGGAAGCCTAGATTTTAATATGATAGCCTTTCTTATAAGCCTGTGGTGGAATATTGGTTCATTCCATAATTCGGCCATAGCAACAGTCCAAACTATAGCAACAGCAGCAAATAAGCCCAACTGTTGGCTATGCATTAAAAGCCTATCCTTTACTGGAAATCAACTCTCCTGGGTTTCTGTCCCATTGAATACTCAATGGTAAAGGATGGGTGTATACATTATGAATTTTCACGAAAGAAAGGAAGGATACTGCCCTTCTGCCAAGAAGGGTTTGTCACTAGTTTGAAAGGAGACCCCTGGGTATGCTTGGAGAGCAAACCTATTGACAAGCATACTCGCTTTGTAGGGGCTGGGAACTGGAAATGCCGATATATCTTTAAAATGAATAGAACTAATGGAAATGGAAAGTTCAGATCTTGGGACCATATAGATGAAAAGGGGACTCTTATGCCTGGAATGTTCCATAGATTTGTTCCTATGCCTAAAGGCAATCGGTATTCCTCCACAGGTTCTTCCAAAACCTTATTATATACTGCATCCACTGAGTGTGGAAGGGAAATTTTCCAGAAGTTCTTACATAAAACCTATTATAATAAGATATCACGCTGTAGATATGTTCCTGGATGGCGTTTATCAGGTCCTGCAGACTCTGAGACAATGTGGATATTCGCAGATAGATTAACTTGGTATTCTGTAGGAAGCCATAATCAAACTAAAGATGATAATAAAGTTTTGGTTTCTGCTACAGGCCTGTAGGATCCTGATTGCTCTGAGTCCAGGTCCAGGCTTTACTGGTTTACCTAAACAACCAAATCTGGCATGTTTTTGCAGGAAATAGTTTACATGACTCAGATTTATTTGAAGATTATACTACCCTATTTACACAAATACCATGATGATATTGGGTATGTGGGGAAAGGGCATTTGAGTATTTACCCTCAACCTGAGCTGAAGAGAGTATTCCAAGTGCATTAATACCATCCACGCAGGTTAGAACCAGTATCTCTTCTGCCTCTGTAGCTCATAACTACTGATATATATGGGAAAAAGTGTTACAACCCTCTGATAGAATGTGGCACTAAGTTCCACCTGTCTGTTAGAGCTTTTATCCCATGGTTAGGGATCATTGAACTAGAAAGAGCTATTGTAAACGTATCAGCAAAAGTAGAAAAAGCTCTTAATGTAACTGCAGATAGTATAGTAGCCTTACAGGAAGAGATTAAATCATTATCTCAAATGGTAATACAGAATTGATTAGCCTTGGACTGCCTATTAGCAGCACAGGACAGAGTATGGGCATTATTGAATAATAGCTGCTGGGTTTATGTAAATCAACACCAGAAAAAATGAAACTGATCTAAATAAGATAAAGACTCATTTAAAAATATTACATGAATTAAGACAGGCATCTCTCGTACATCTGTTTGGATGGTAAACCTCTTGACTCCCAGACTTAGGTATAGGACCGTGAACTAAAAGGATTTTGGTGGTTTTATTCACTGTCTTATTTTGCTTTGTAATTATGTATGTGTTTGCGGTGTTGTATTACCTTATGTACTTAACTTACTACTAAAATAATGAATGGTATAGTGTGACTCTGACGGTCGAAAGAAAAGGAGGGACTGTTAGGAAAAATCTCATTTCCTAACTATTATACCCCGGATCACCACCACACCCTCTAAGAAAAAGCAAAGGGTTATAGTTGTTGGGGACTCCTTCCTGAGGGGGACAGAGGGCCCAATATGCCGGGTGGACCCTCCTCAGGGGGAAGTCTGCTCTCTTCCTGGAGCCCGGGTGAAGGACGTCACCAGGAAACTTCCTGGTTTAGTATGGTCCTCAGATTATTATCCACTACTGATATTCCATGTAGGTGCAGAGGAGACAGCGACTCGAAGCTCAAGAGCTATAAAGAGAGACTTCAGGGAGTTGGGAGGCTTAGTAAAGGAAGCCGGGGTGCAGGTGATTTTTTCGTCACTCCCTCCAGTGGCAGGCAATGATGCTGGGAGGAGCAGACGGATCAAATCAGTCAATACGTGGCTCCGTGTATGGTGTCGCCACCATAACTTTGGGTACTTTGATAGTGGGTTGGCCTATACGGCACCGGGCTTGTTGACAGGAAATGGAAGACGCCTCTCTCAAAGGCGGAAGACTATTCTGGCCCAAGAGATTGCGTGGTTGATTGACAGGTCTTTAAACTAGATGTAAAGGGGGAGGAGGGGTGATAACATCAGGCCTGTCCTTGAGGCTCCTGAGGCAAAAGGAATACGGGAATCACAGATAAAACACCACAAAGGAAGGCCACCTGAAGAGCAACAGAAAGGAAATGGAGCCATTCCAGACAGTAAGTCAGCCCCATTGGGCACCCAGATGAAGTGCCTATACACAAACGCATGCAGCATGGGGAACAAGCAAAAGGAGCTGGAAGCTATTGTGCGGCATTAAAGCTATGATGTACCTGCCATCACGGAAACATGGTGGGATGAATCAAATGACTGGAGTGCTGCAATGGAAGGCTACAAACTCTTCAGAAGGGACAGGCAAGGAAGGAGAGGAGGAGGTGTGGCCCTGTATGTTAGGGAGGGTTATGAATGTGTACAACTAACCAGGATGTAGAGGTTGACGAAATATTCTATAAGCAGCTAGCAGAGGTCTCAAGATCGGTTGCCCTTATCCTGGTGGGAGACTTCAACCTACCAGATGTCAGCTGGGCACATAATACAGCTGAGAGGGAACAGTCTAGAAGGTTCCTGGAGTGTGTCGGGAATAACTTCCTGACACAGCTGGTGAGGGAGCCAACTAGGGAAGGAGCACTACTGGATCTGCTGTTTGTAAACAGAGAGGAACTTGTGGGGGATGTAACAGTTGGAGGCCGTCTTGGGTACAGTGATCACGA
>JAOXJK010009638.1:0-12294 GCA_025774025.1 Xenus cinereus | reverse complement strand
CCTGATTTAGTAAGGTAATTAATGACATGATCAACTTAAAATACATGAGTGTTCTCAGTGAACTCAATGGAACAATTCAAGCCCATACAATTAAGTGAATACATGAGTGTTTCCAAGGTTGAACTTGATTTTCTTTTTGCAGGTAACAGACCCAGCTGAGGTAGGCTTTTAGAACCCTTTCTCTGATTGTGCCACTACAACCCATAGACAAAGCACGAAGGAAATCTGTGACTTGACAGGTAAAGGCTGAAAACAAGTCAGCAGCATTATTTTAAAGTGAATTAAAACTGTCCAATCGATCATAGAAATAATAGAACATACTCCTATAAAGAGAGTTATACTTGCCTGTTCCTAGTCATTTCTCATAAGTCAAACATCAAGCTGTTTGACCTTAAAAACATTTTACAGGGGCAGGAGAGAGCTATCTGTCCAAAACTCATATCTTCTACAGTTTTCTTAGTTTGCCGCTAGAGATTTCTTGGACTCAGCTGGACAACTAGCTTTGAAGGCTCATAGCCAAAATTCTGTCCCTGCAAGCAGCACAGGGTAGAGGAATATTAATGGGAGTAGAGGATACAGCTTTTCCAAGACATCCTTCTCAAGGAAGGCTTGTTTGAAAGACTGGGAGGAGTGAGCTCAAAACCACTCCTATGCAATTAACCAAGAACCATGAGCGCTTCTCACCACGTTCAGTGCCATAAGGATGTGGTGGCCATGCCCTTCAACCTGCAAACCCTACTGCTGTCTGCCATCTCACCTGCCCACATAAGATCTGCGGGCGAGGATTCATTTGAAATACCTCCAGGCATTGTATTGTACAAGCGTGTGGCAGTTCAAAGTCAAAAGTTGCCTTAACTGCAAGTTCATCTAGCCGGAGTAAGGCACAACAGAACCTTGTCCTTTATATGAAAACTATTTATTTTATGTATACTTTTTAAACAATATTTTTCTCTCTCACCACATAGACACCGTTAATATAAGATCCCGCTTGTATTAGGCCAGTCTACAGACATCTTTGTACGAGTTTGTGTGAGCTGGGAAACCTGTGAGTTACACTGGATACCCACTGATAGAAACTGAGTGCAGGTAATTTTGCACAGCTTAGTCCTTGGACTGCCCCTAGAGATAGCCTTCTACCATTGCTATCCTATTCAATCTTTCATGGATAAGGTATAAATATATCGTGTTCCTCATCTGAAAAGATTCCAGCTAGAAAATCTTTCAATCAAAAAGACTTATTTTGGCAGCATGACAAATGTCAGAATGACATCTAGTTACAGTCTAAGGTTTTAGATACAGGGAATATGATGGGACAAATTCTCCCTGAACTAGGATTGCTTTAGGCTTAGAAAAACAACCCTAAAAGATAAATCCATCCATAGAAGGAATGAGCATGGGGAGATTGTCAGAAACACACAAGCAGTATATTAACCTTTAGCATAGTCATCACCTCTATGGCTGACACCAGGATGCATCTGAGACAACAGGGACCTACCTAGGATTTCTGTGAAAGCCTGGTGACCAGACTTTGTCCTCACAACCCTGTAGGATCCCTGACATGGATGTATGCCATTTAGAACAACATTTAAGCTGTTTTAACAGTAGAATCCAAGTGTCACACAGTGACTTCTGGAATTGGGAAAGTATTGTGCGATGCAATAGTATTAGGGCAAAAATCTCTGTTCAGCTCCACTTTTCATTTTCCTTTTGTTTCCATTCTTTTGAAGCTGTATATAAATACAGCTCTGGAAACTGTGTCATTGCTGCCCAGTCGTTGTGAGTGACCACATGAGTCATGGACATTTCCTCAGCCTGTCTGAAAAGGAGCAAAAATTTCTGCTTTTCTTTCTGTTCCCAAGTCTCTGACACACTCTTCCAATTAATGCCCCGTTCGTGAGCTGTTACCAAGTAAATCTGGTCAGATGCCATGTCAGCAGAGTTTCACAGACTCCAAGAAATTTACTTCTCATTATCTGGCATGAGAGAACTATGTCAATGGAATTACACTAATTTTAAAAAAGAGTCAACCTCCAAGGGGAAGCAGTTACAGAAAGCCTAGGAGCCATCAAAATGGATAAAGGTAATAGGAGTTATGTTCACTACATGTCACTTACATGAGTATAATCTGTAATAAGATACTTTTAAAAACAATTTCAACAAGGATGAAAATACAATGAAAAAAAAAAAAAGTCAACCTATTCATGCAATTAATCATCAACCTAGAGAGAGCACCTCTTCCCAGGCAAGGGTGTTGGAGCAAAACTACTGGAATCATTCAGCAAGCAATTAGATGATCCTATGGGGAATGATGCACTACAAAGGTAATGAGCCACCTAGTTCTTACTTTCATAATGAGATTCTCCTGCTGTTCTTACAGAAAGGCTCTAGGGAATGCAATATCCAGCAGGCACACCACACCAAGACTTGAAATACACTCTGCAGAAAGCAGAAGGGGTCTGCAGAAGGGGTCTAGGAGAGAGGAAAATGTTAACCTCTGGACCCCTTGGGAGGACTCTTACCTGACTCACCTAACAGTTTTACTATCCTGAATTTGGGAAGTGCTAGAGCCTAGGTGAGAAGGAAGAAAGGGGTGAGGTGCCTCAAGGTTTATGCTCAAGGAGGGCACAGCCATAGAAGGACAGTTTAGTCTGATAGTACGTTTCCTTATCGCTAGCTTAGCTTGTTCCCTCCCCAGGCAATGCAAATAACACTGTTATAAGACACTTTCTGCTAAGTCAGAACGTGATTTATTCCACCACTGCATTTGTTTTCCTGTGTACAGCAGAAACAGCCCCATATGGCAAGTGATTTGTTGTAATAGATGGGAGTTTGAAGAATATACCTTCAAAACTTGGGATCTGTTATAAACAGACATCAGTACCTAAAGGACAAGATGTTAGTGAAGGGTATATATTTTTATGTGGGGCATAAGTCAAAAGCTATTGACAGGAAGGAATTTTGGATCTGCCTTTGCCTGTGTGGCAACTATAATTGGTTAATCATCACTAAAACTTTCATGGCTTCAGCATATGACTACAGTACTTTATCTATTATTTAGACACTTGATTTTAGTGAGGAAAAATACAATACCGCATTGCTTTTTAAATGACGTTATAACTACAACATAAGTATGTATAACACTCATATTTTAAATAAACCCAGAAAGGAATTGTAAAGGTATAGCAAAATCACATGTATGAAGATAATATGCAAGCAAATGAGAGAGTAAAAAGGTCATTTGTAGGTGCTGCTTCACTTAATTTTACATAAAATAAGTATATACTTTCTACAAGTAGCATCTGTCATGAGGGACAAAAAGGAAAGAAAGTGAATTTTATATCTGAACTTTCTGAACAAAGAAACATCTTTGATGAGCAAAACAAACATCTGCAATTCACCGATGTGGTGTATAGCTCAGCAGGTTTTGGTTCAGTCTAAATAGAAATATTTCTGTACTTTACTGCACGCCAATATCTTTTTGTTGTAACTGTAGCACTGCTGAAGTCATCCAAGTTATGATAAGAGAAAACTTGTTCTATTGTCTCCAAGTTATTTCAGTATAACACGGGTCTGTATTTTATTTCTAATGGTACAAATGCATCTCAGTACCTATTGCAAGAAACCCATTTCCTTGCCTAGAAATCAGCTGTATCAACACCGGTCTGCTGTACTTGGAGAGGAAAGGCTGAAGACTGACTGTCTCTAAGGGAGCGAGAAGAATTCCCCAAGAGGTAAAAACTCCACAGTTTCTGTTACAGGTGGGAATATGTAGCACTACTCACCTTACTGATTGGATTTTGTTTCTTTCAGACATTTCAGAGACACGTTCAGCTCTAGTGGAGAGTGGAATTTGGATTTCAGTAATTTAACCGTCTGACCCAGATTCATTTGTGTGTGTGTAACCCACTGCCTTCAGTCAGCACATGTGGGCATATGAAAATTTATGTAAAACAATCGTGCAAGATTCAAACTTGACATTTGGTTATTTCACAGCTGTCAATACAAAGTAGGCATTTTCTAACAGTACAAATTGACTTAAAATGAATAAAAATGACCTAGCTTTAAGCTTAAAAAAATTCATTTATTATTTAGGCATTGCTTAAAAAATGTCTCATGTTTGACACATGATTAGCTGCTGGAAGAAGCAAGTTCTCTTACATATACATTATTATACGTTGTTTGTAGGTTGTTTTATTTTTTTAAATCTTTAGTTGACAGGAGACTGCCTGAAAAAAATAAATGGCTCACCGCCATAAGCCAACAGGGAGTCAAAGCTCTCATTCTCATTATTGTCAAATGCAGTGAAAAAGTAAACCCCCTACAAAGTGACTTTTTGGTAGAGGGTTGTGCCAGACTCCTGATTGCAGTGCCTAGGCTCACACAGTTATTTTCTATGACTTGCCAAAGTTAGATTTGAAATAGCATGGAAGAACGGTTCAAGGAAATAAAAGTATAATTGTTCTGTCAATTATATTTCTGATTCTGGCAATCACATGCACATTGTGAGAAGAAAGTTCTTCAGTCTGTTTCATTATTTTTCTGTTTTGTTTTCTTCCTGGGAAGGAATAATGATGTCTCATTTGCATAATTCACCATAAGGAAGAAAATCCCATTTTTAATAGGAAACAGTAAATTCTGAATTAGTTCACTTCATAAACACTCACCACTGGTTGCTGCAGGATGAGGAAGAAGGAGGTCTTGAAGACTATTTGGCAGAGGACTGCATACGAGATGGTTAAACGTTATTCTCCACGGAACTCTGCACCTATGACAGTGACATAATGCTCTCAGGATAACCCAGCACTTAACTCCAACATTTCATAAAAACGATCCATGCATTTCAAATGAATAATAAGGCTTGATTTAAGGAAGAACAAAGCTCAAAAAAAGAAAAAACTGAGTGTTTATTGAAGCATTATTTTGAGCACTGTTTTCCTTCACTGAAAGTTAGGGTCAAGTAAAGCAATACAAACTTTCTTTGAAACAGAATAGATTCCTTTTCCAACATTGCCCTTTTCCAAGGAAATCTGGTTTGTTGCTGTTTAAAAAAAAATCTGATTTGATCAGTTTCAACTTTTCAAAACAGAAACAACTTTGAAATGTTTATCAGCTAGCTCTAACCCCATGCAGATGTTAGAAGACACAATCAAAATAGTTAACAGCAGCTTTCTTTAAGAGGAAAACCAAGATTTTGGTGATGAATAAACTGCCTTGGATTAGCAGGAGTTAAAGAAAACCCACAAGCACAATGGAATTCCCTTTCTTTCTTAGCTTTTCACACTAAAAACGCTTTTCTATCAGAATGAAATATCTTTTTAAGTGGCAGAAGCCTAGTCCTTTGATGATGTGTTGTCAAAAGGCTGAATTAAATAGTACCAGCGGTACAGAGTACCACAGATATATTGGAGATTGTAACATGGGCTTGAACACATCCCAGTAGATTAGGGAATGAACCCTTTTCCCCTGATCATTTCGAGCCTTCCATGACACTGCAAATGTGGTGGAATGGTCACTGGAAGCTCTGTGGATCTTCGCCTGAATCTCGCCATAAACACAAATGTTTGCTTGTAACAGTTTTAAACTGAAAGAGGGGAGATTTAGAGTAGATATTGGGAAAAAATTATTTACTGTGAGGGTGGTGAGGCACTGGAACAGGTTGCCCAGATAAGTTCTAGGTGCCCCATCCCTGGAGGTGTTCAATATCAGGCTGGATGGGGCTTTGAGCAACCTGGTCTAGTGGGAGGTGTCCCTGCTCAGGCAGGGGGTTGAAACTCAATGATCCGTAAGGTCCCTTCCAACTCTAACCATTCTGTGATTCATGATCTAAATATCCACTAGTTCAGATACTCTAAAACAATAATATGATGTCATGGTGTAGGCTGAATTGGCCTGTTATGGGTGACAGATGCTCTCCTTCCACTTCCTGCTCCCAGGAGAAGAGGAGGAGAGATAAAGAGGTTTATGAGCTTAGAAGGAACTAAACTACTTTAATGAAATTTTAATAATAAAATTAAAAGGAAATAATGAAAAAGATATAACATACAAAACCGTATCAGGCTCCCAGGATTACATTACCAGCACGCACTTGGGAAGTCCCAGACTGGACTCAGTGATGAATGGGAATTGGATTCCAGCTCTGGATTCAGGAACGCATGGATCAGGCTCAAAGGCAGATGAACAGACAGGGTCCTCTTCGGACATCAGCCATTGGAAAGAGTGAGATTTGACCCTTTGATCCCTCAGCTTTTATACTGAGCATGGAGCAGGTGGGATGGAATATCCTGTTGGTCAGTTTTGGGTCACCTGTCCTGTCCGCCGCTCCCTGCAGGTGGGATTCCTCTATGCTTTTCCATTTCCGGCCCTCTAATGGGGCAAATAACAAAATTAGCTGACCTTGGTAGTTATAGCAATAAGTATAAGCAAGAGCCTCTCTGCAAACCGTTCCATGGCATGAAGTATAAACATTGGTCTTATCACTTTAAAAGAGATCAGTTTTCTCCACAAGATACTGTTAATTTCAGAGAGTAAGAAGAGGCCTAGCTAAATTACTGAACAGAAAGTTGGTTCTGTTTTACCTCAAACCAGGACACATGATTTAAGACTATATAGCCCAAAGTAAATTCAGTGCTAAGCTCATTAGTGAATTGTTTCAACTGGCAACGAACACAATTTTAAACAAGTAATTCCTAAAATTGGTAGCAGGAATATTAAATGTATACAATATTGTAAGAACTTCAAGTTCTTAAACTTGGAAGTGCCACTTATTTCTTTCCCCCAGTAGTTGCACATGCCAAGGGCCTCATTTGGATCAACTTCATCTCTATAATGCATATGCAACATTAGCTGCCTCAGCCAGACCGATGAACCACTTGGCTTTATTAAGTTTCTTAGCCATTTCCCAAAACTTGCTACTTAGTCTTTTGACAACTGTTCTGGTTGCTATAAAAACAGGTCATGCCATTTGTTAATACATAACGTTTCCTGCTCATTTTCAATTCCATACTCTTGGGATTCACAGGTGAGAAGTATACGTTATAGGTTATGAAGCATTAAAATGGTGGAACCCTCCATGCATGGAGATCACTGTACAGGGCTCATGAAAATTTCATTAGGCAACACTATAGGAAGTCTAACTGTAGTTCAGAGTCATTTTAACTGTCAGTTAAAATCTATTCCCATTACTAGCCAAGACTGCCAAGAATTTCTGCTTGGACATCCCCTATTCTTATGCTTTCTGGACCAGAGCCAAGCATCAAGAATCAAAGCCCCAAATCTTCCTCATTCTTTACCTTTCCTTACTAAATCAAGATGAAAAACAGCAGTCTTGTTTTTACAAGTCCAAATTATTATTTGTTTCAAAATTGTTTGAATGCAGCAGAGGCTTATCATGAGGCAGTAAAATACCTCTTGACCACTGCCTTCCATATTTTTTCCTACCTTTTGCGGTTCTAGTCTGCGTCAAATTTCCTAAGCCTGAAGTCAGATACAACCACATTGTTATTGCCAACAATGTTTTATGAGTGAGAGGCAGCTCTCTTTTAGTTGTTTTTGGCCAATTTCCATCTACCATGGAAAAGGGATATAAATGGGAGAATCCTGTATTACCCATGTACGCTTGTTAACAGAATAAACCTCTACTTCCTTTTCCTCAAAAACCTCACTGAAAACATTCCTTTTCCACGTCCTTCATACTCTTACTGATTAGAAAGAATTTACGGAGATTTTTCACTTGTGATACCTAGCATGTTTATGTCCTAAAAAACTGTGCAGAAAATAAGAGTGAGGGAGAAATCCAAAGGGGACAAGGAGAAACACCATTGAAAATGTTTTCCAGCTCACCAGGTTTGTTTAAATTATTTGCCTTCTCATTGCTTAGGAAAACTTTGCCTGTTGCATGAAAAATCTTAGGGCTCTCTTTGACTGTAGCAGCAACTTTCCTAAAGATTTCTTATTGCTGCTGTTATTTTAAATCTTAACAACTAGCTGAACTCTAATGCCTTTCTCTCCACTAATATAAAACCCACAATTATCTGCCAGTTGGCTTAAGGATTTAAAATTCTTATAAAGGCTTTGCTGTCAACCTTTCACGTTACGTTTGGGAATTAAACACACGCAACCACCCCCCACCCCAAAAAAAAAAGCCTTATCACCTTTGGCAATGAAGTCAAATGATACAAATTATTTTCTTGCCATCCTTTTTGCACAAATAAATAGCCTGGAGTTCACAGCTTTGTTCCCAGTTCTCCTTTGACATAGGCAATGCCTGAGACTTACCAGCTGGAAGTCTGCCAGAGCTTTGAACTGTTCCTTCTCCTTCTTCTGGCTTGGTGAGTCAGCACTTGCTGTTAAAGGTAAAGAATTACTGAAGAAGTTGTTTTCTTCAAAGCCTAAGAGGAGGGGCGGAGGGGTGGGAGCAGGAGGGAGCTGTGGGGTTTTGTTTGGTTGGGTTTGGTTTTCCTTTTGTTGTTTTTTGTTTTCTGTTTCTTTGTTTGTCTGTTTGTGGTTTTTTAACATACAATAAGAAAATTAATATTGGACCCTTGAATTGATGTCTCTGACCTCCCTTGGGCTTCCTGGCATTTTTTGGTTTTTTGTCTTTAAATAAAGAGTACCCGTAGCGTCAGGTAAGAAAGGGGAGGAGAGAAGTGACAAAAAATGAAATTTTTCCAAGAAAATCCAATAAACAGGCATTTAAAATGAAGACATTTCTAAGCCACCTTGTTGAGCACCATTAAATTCACCTTTATGCTGCAAATCCACCATACCAAAACATCTGAGACATGCCAGCAAACACAACCACAAAGGAGTTCCTGTCAACGTGGCCAAGCCTCTGAAAACTAGCCTAGTGACTGTTATTTATCTTTTAAATCTTTGACAGACATAAACCAAACTTATTTGGTGCAATATATGCAAATGTGCTATCAAATACTGGTGCCTTTCAGATTTCAAAGCACGTATTTTCTTATGCTGTCTTGCACATAATCTAGTCTCAAATAAAGGCATCAGTAATTTTGACTTGATTACACTATAATTATTCAAATATCTTTAATTTTATACTCTGGACTAATTTCCATATCCGTTGTTGTCATTAAAAGAGATTGTTATAGATAATGTATCTCATGTATTTCCCCTAATTGAAAAATGCAGTTCTTGGACAATAACAGTTATGACAACAACAACAATCCTGTTTAAAGGCTACTTTGGCAATATAGCTGTAATTATTGCAAACATAAACTGTGGCAAGCCATCACAACTAATAGCAAAGCAGAATAGAATCACAGATTCATAGAATTTTCTAGGTTGGGAGGGACCTTTAAGATCATCGAGTCAAACCATGAACCGAAGGACAAGCTGCCGACAGTTATCTTTGTTCTTTTTGCCTAGTTTCTATGTCTTCACTATGATCCAACAAACAATGTTGGAACTTTGCCAGGGAGCTCACAAATTAAGCTTGTTATTTATAAAACTATATAATATCCAGGCTACATCCCAAGTAAATTTACTGTAGGTGTCTTGTACTGAAGACCCTCCAGAATCAGAACCAGCCCCAGCTAGACCTTCCAGCAGTTGGTGACACCCAGCACAGCCCTGAGTCATGGTGCAGCATCATCTTCTCTATGAAAATGTGTGCTTTCCCCAAATAACCTTTCTTGTTGGTGGATTCTTGCTGGATATGGAAAGTGAGGAGGGGTAGAACAATTCACCAGAAAAGGTGCAGCTAGGACAACTGAAGACCAGAGTTACTTCTTCCCGGATCTACCCCAAAATTGGAAAGAGAACCAAGAAGGAAAATGTCAGACAAAAAAGTGCACTGAAAAGATGAGAGAAGTGTGAGAAAGGTTAAAAAAATGGAGACTGGGACAATAGAAGAAATAGCAGAAAAGGAGACAAGAAAATAAAAGAAGGGGGAAATTAACTGTGAGAGAAAAGGAACCACATGCTGAGAAAGAGGAAAACCAAAGGGTAGTCAGAGACATAAAAGAGTGGAGATACATCAATTTCATATTTGCCAAACACCAACACAGCTCTGAGGAAAAGGTTCGGATGCCACATACTGGAATAAAAGAGGATGGAAATACCAAATGAAATGATGAAAATGAGAAGACAAAACAGTGTGAATAAAGAGTGGCATTAAGAGATTAAAAGCTCTTCAGGGGAAAGATTGCTTTTTTATTGTGTGCTTTTGCAGAAGTCAGTAGAATAGGATTTTTAGCATAACTCTTTTCCCCGAGTACAAATAATTAACAATAACTGTCAAAATAATTCATAAGACTACTGACTTTACAAATTATTTTGTGCCATTCTCAAGGGTAAGTGCTCCTTTCTCTCAACTCGCTACCCAAAAATCACCAGCGAACCTAGCTGCTTCCCTTGACAGCTCATCTTATCTTTCTCCTTTCTTTATTTCAGCTTGAATTACGAGCAAATTAATATACTTTGTACCTTATAAGCAGAGCCAAAGAAACCCCATACAGTTAGCTCTGTACTGAAGCTGACTGCATTTTGTGTTGAATTTGTAATGAACACCCTTCTGCTGGCACTTGGCACTGCTTTTTCAAAGCCAAGTATTTTGGATAGGTAAATAACAAATGCTGGATTTGTCAGATCTCTGGAACATTGGCATTTTACCATGGATATTGCAGTGTCTGATTACCACACTACACTGTTAATATCTCTTTTTAAATGTATGCTCTCAAGAAAATTAGTTTCCCTACAATCACATTTAATCATTAACGTATACTTACAAAATATGGACCACTTCCAGCAGAGCCTACTCGCTCTTCCTTCATACTGATGTTCTTCTCTTCCATTACATAACACTGGGCTGATTTTTTAGCAAGAACAAAACGTGAGAGAATGAAAGCCCAGAGAGTATTATCTGGTCTGGTTGCAGACATGAACCATGCTTTGAGCTGTCTGGATGCGAATTCAGTCCAGTCTACAAGCATGCATCCATGGCTTTCAGCAGATGCCAAGAGCCCCACCTTCGTTTGTGCATGTTCTAGCTATCCAACAGCACTGTATGTTGTGAGAAAAGGGAGAATTGGATAACCTTAGCGTTGAAAGCCTTTTGTTATCCTTCTGTGAGCTCCTTCTATTTTCGTACTATCTTGAAGAAAATATTCTTCAGGTGCAATTTCTCAATAAAACCCAAACAAACCCAAACACCAGAGTATATCATCAGTTTCTCTTACAGCCCTTTTGAAGTAAAATAAGTGGACTAGCAAGGATTTATCTTTCTTTACAGTCATGCCATTACTGTGCATGCGAATGACTATCTTCCCAGCACCAGTTGTCAGCACTGCTGTATTTGATCAGTGCAATTTTAATTTCTGTAGATTAAATAATTGCAATTGAAATAGAATCAATAAAAGGCAGGCAGGCTGCTAAACTCATCTTCTCCAGGATCCTTCTCCATAGTTCTCTCCATCCTTCCTCCATTGTTACCTATTGACTTAGATGTAAGACTGAAGGACTGAAGGGAAAATAGAAGGCAGTGGAGATTTGTATTTACAAGATATTTTGTTTGCCTGTGCATTTTCCAATAACGTGGACTCTGAAATCTTGAAAACCTGGTGGACACATTTTAAGAGAATCTGGAAAGAAAAAATAATTCATGCCACCTTTGTATTGGTCTTATTAATACTTTACCTTTCTGCTAACTGTGACCCTAGCACATATATACTGTAGAGCTTTTTTTTTTTTTTTAAGCAGAGGTAGAAAGGGATCTGAAATGTCACCAGTTCTGTTTATAAACAGAAGCCAAAAGAATAAATGGGACATCCATTTTTAGACAGAGATTCCTCAATCCATAGAAGTAACTTGAAGAGATTTAGAGCAATGTCACTGTGCTGAAGGTCAGTTGCCACCTCTGCACAAGATTTTTTTGAAACTTAAATGCATGCATTCTTTAGTCCCAGATTCCTTTTTTCTAAATAAAATCTCACTGCTATCTCTAAAGAACCCATTTTTGTACTAACAGCAACTACATTGCAATAGTATAAACTTGCACTAGTGTGCATGCTGATCATGTCTCAGCACATTTGAATGAGCAAGGCTTCCCTGTAATTGCAGTATTGTTATAAATCCAATAAATAATAATGCAGCATGAAACTACACTTGCTCTTTATGCTGTCATACCACATCATAAATTCATATGGAGTGATTTGTCTAGTCTCAAACTAAAGGACCCACTCAGAAAGCTTCTCTCCGTTTTTTTCTTTTGTGTTTATAAATTCTATTCCCCAATACTGTTGGAAAAGCTAAAAATGAGCTGAAGGCGGGGCGGGGTGG
>JAOXJK010009637.1:0-12361 GCA_025774025.1 Xenus cinereus | reverse complement strand
TGGGCTGCCCAGGGCAGTGGTGGAGTCACCATCCCTGGAGGGATTTAAAAGCCGGGCAGACACAGTGCTTAGAGAAACAGTTTAGTGATGGTTTTTGTCAGTGTTGGCTGGACTCGATGAAAGGTCCCTTCCAACTCAGGCAATTCTATGATTCTATGAAATACAAGGCATGTGGGGAACACAGGTCACTTTCCCACTTGCTGAGACACTGTTCAGGTGTGGGTAAAAAAAAAAAGAGGAATCACAACGAATCTCCTAAAGTTATCACAGGAAATACACAGAAGCTGTTGCACTCCAAGGTTTTGGTGATTTTTCAAAAAAATGCAGTGAAGATACACATCTTTTAACTGATTACAGAGGGAAAGCAGCTGTAAACTGTAGTCTCTACTGATTAAATGCCCTGACAATACCTAAAACTGATTCATCTTCCAGATCAGAGTGCTTTAATTACACACATGAGAAAATATGTAAAGCGAAAGTCCACTTTTCCTCAACAGGTTCTGTAAATACATCAGCATTTGAAACACATTAGTATTTGAATGCCCCTAGCTGAGTTGTGAGAATGACAAAAGTAACTTCCTATGAAAACTTAGTCTTTCACGTTCCGAAAAAGAAGCAAAATCACAGTAGAAAAGAATGTCCGAATCTGAAAGAACCGCAGAACAAATTTGTTTAGGAATCAGGGAGGCTGAATCGGTAGCGGTGGCACAAGGAAACAAAGATGACTTCACTTAGGTGATGGAAAGGTCACTACTGGGTGTATCCTTACCATTTCTGTTAAGGGTTTGTTATAGACACAGGAAATAAGTAATTTGAAAACTACCAGAATCTGCAGGTGAGTGGAAAAAATAGGTATAACAGGATTTTCTTTTTTAGGTGACATAAGGTCCAGAGTTGGAGGCACCATTGTAGTAGACTGACTCTTACACTCAGCAGCAACAACACAATCACTGCACCAAAGAGAATATCAACACTGGTTGGTTGAAGCTGATGTCCTGCTTGGTCTAATAAACCAAGGTCTTCTTGCTAAAACTCAGCCTGGGCATTTGAATAAGTACAACTAAAACTCTGACACTTCATTCCCCCCTGCCCTCCTTTTTTTTTATTTGGCATATAATAAACATTAGGGATAGAAAACACGATAAATATTTTCTAATTGACGACTGATGTGATTGGTCTAGTTTGGTCTACATAGTGTTCTTGTCAGGAGACACAAGCAAAGAGACGACTCACTGGTGACAGGACACCAGGTTCTTTGCTGATTTCTGAGACTGAAGAGAATTAAAATTACTAAAGTAGTATTGTACCAGATTGCTGTGCTATTGTTTTGAAGAGAAGAAAAAGAAGAAGAAAAAAGAAAAAGAAAAAAATAATGAAAAAAAGATTACTGTCTTAATGTTATTTGCTGAAGGGGATCTGAATATAAAATTCAGTCAAGAAAAAAGAGATAAAGAAGTGAACTAAAAGGCTGAGCATTTGTATGACACCCATTAATCAACTTCATGAGTCCCAAAGGACGAACCACTGGTATGAAATAGTGGTATGAAATACCACTATGGACATGAGGAATCCTGAATACATTCTTAATTCTTAATTTCATGGAGCTCAGGAGATCATTGAGTTCAACTTTCTTCTGAATGCAGGTCAGAACAGGTTGCTAAGGGTTTTATTCACTCATATCTTGAAATACTTTGAAGGATGGAGACTGCCCAATCTCTCTGGGCACCCTCTTCCTCTGCTGGACCTGGTCCCCCCTTGGTCTTCAGAGGGGGGATTTTTCTCCTTATACCCAGCTCCCAGGACACACTGGTGGCTCATGCTCTGCTCACTGCCTACCAAGACCCCTTGGTTCTTCTCAGCAGAGTTCTCTCCAGCGAGTCCCCTAATTTGTGTCCCAATTGTTGCCCAGTTTCTCAATTCTTAATTGAACTTTTATTCTCCAAGAATCTCAATGCCTCTCTAGCCTCCACTGGCTAAATTACTATGGCATACCCTATTTTTCAGATGTATACATAAATTAAGTTACTATCATGGACTTGGTTTGGAAAGATTGACTCTGTCTCAAAGAGTTTTCATTAAAATACTGCCATATCTCTTCCCCTCAGCCAGAATAAAAAGTTCAGCCCATTGCTTCCACCGGTACTTCTGGACACATTTGGTAGAGCCAGGAGAACTCGCCTGCACCTCCTGCTACCTGTCTCCCATCTGACAGTGAGTGGCATCTCTGCTTCCATCTGCACGAGGTGGGGGGGAGTTAAAAGCTGCCATTACAGCTGGAATTAAGGCACACTAATGGCTTGCCAGCCACGCTTAGGGCACAAGAATATAGATCTTACAGAAGGAGACTAAAAGGACTTCGTTTGCCCACCTCAGGGAAATCATAAGGGAGAGAGTATTCTATATATAAATCATGCACGGTAACATCATAGGGGGGAAGAATTATTTAGACAATAAAACAATGCTGCCATAGAACACAGGCATAAATTTGAGGCTGGCAAGTGGAAAGCTTCTAAATATGGCAGGGTACAGCACTGTAGCAAACCTCCACTTAGGCAGCAGAGGCGAGGAATCTAACTGGTTTTAAGACATGGAGAGAAATTTATGGAAGGTATTACACGGGCTGGTGACATCAGCAAAGCTGATGACTCAGGAGATCTCTTCTAGTCTTATATTGCTGAACATTTGCATCATTAATATATATTTTTTTAAAGTGGATGGTGAACAATATCAAGTGTGTTATTCTAATTATGAATTAAACAAATATAAATGGCAGAAAGTTAACCTTAGTCCGATAAGCAATTAACAGAATTATGCTGTGACTGCAGCTGATATATAATTAACAAGTGCTGCAAATGATGTTATCCATCTAATTTGCCCAGATTGAAGTAGCATTATTCTTAGGCGTGTTTAGCAAGTTGGGCGGTAATGTGCACTTGAGTGAAGTGCTCTTTACCAACGTGTTCAAATTCACAAAGCTGCTATTAGAATTGCAAATAAGATACACACCAGCATCGTTTCCTTTGCCCATCATTTCCTCTTCTTTAGAACTACGCTTGACAGAAAATCAAATCGTAACAAGGCCAAAGGATGTTTGCACAAATTGAGCAAAAGTGGCGTCATATAATTAAACAGGGAAAATGTGCAAAAAATCACCCTGATGACCAAGTGGGACTGAATTCAAAACATGTGAGTTGCTGCTGCGTAGGAAGGAACAAGACTCGTGGAGTTCACTGGGGGACAGAAGGAAACACTCACGGCAGAATTCAGTTCAGAAAGTGGTAAAGGGGAGAAATGTTTTTTGAAGTGTCGTATATTTAAGGCCTAGAACTGAGGAATACCTGATCATTCAAAGACTAATGAAATCAATAGAAAAAAAAAATCATCACCTTTCAAGGACTGGGTCTTCAAGGTCAATATATGCTGGAGTTGCAAAGTTCTTAATTAGCTGATTAAAGTATACAAATTAAAAAAAAAAAGAAGAAGAAACTAGTGGTTCGGGTCTCCTCTTCATCTTCATTGGAAAATGTGGACAACTGGAGAAAGTAGTAAGATATGATGAGGGAGCAATTGCCTGATAAGGAACACACACAGCCTTGGGTGAACAACATAAATCTTTGGGGTGTGCATGTGTCCTTTCACTTTCCACCAACCTACCACAAATTCCTCCAACTTCATAGGTATTTACATGGCTTTCAGGAGCATGTGATCTTTCCAACAGCTGCATCTCCAAATGGTCATCGTTTTCTGAGGGTGTCCTTGTCGAAATAGGACAACTAATGATATTGTCTCCAGCAAGCAAGGAGGTTAACGAAGGATGCAGCAAAATTTATTTACATTCAAAAAAGAAAACAACCCAGTACAGAAGCTTCAGCCCTCCAAACACAGATGAGGGGAGGCTGATTTCTTAGGCTGTGCTTCCATCCTCACCTTTAAGCAATACCTACAGCCAAGCAGAGTAAAATAAATGCTAAGCTACCTGCAATGCAAACCAACTGTGCTCTTACAGAAAATTCTTATTTGGATTATAAAGGTTGAGAATACAGCGCTTTCACTCAAGGTACAAAGGCATTTCTGAAGATTAAAGAAACTTCAAGAAAATGCTTAAGTCATCAGACAATGTTGATGCCAGATTTTCTTCCACTTGTGGCATAAAAAGGCATAGAATTTATACAATGTCTTGAAATACTATCTGGAAGGATTACATATAGGGAATAAAAGACAAAATGTTTTTTAAGACAGCAGAACTGTTGACATAGAAGTGTATGAATAAAAGATTCCCCGCTCTTTGGATGACTCTAATGTTTAGGTACTGGGTAAACTACATAGTAAAACAGGATTTGTAGTAGGAAAGCCTGAAAGAAAAATAAGTTTAATTTGACTATGTGGAGAGGGTTTCAAGAAGGATGAAGGCATGAAGGAAACAAAGGGACATTTTGTAGTAACCTTGAGGACTATTTTACAACTCCTGCAGCCTCTCTGACTTTTCTTGGGTGAGCTGCACTTTTAGACTCTAAACTTTAGGTGGGCTGTTACCATCTTTTTTTTTTTTGTCTTACATGTATTTATGTCAATGCTACCTGTTAATTCTAATCATTCTTATATTTGCGCAGTCTGTACATTTATGAGCAATTCTTAAATACAAATAAAATACACCCTGGCCACTCATAAAGTCCTGGAAGACATTTTTTTTGCCTGTATCCCAGATGTAACTCTGTGCTATTAAGATCCAAATAAGAGCCTGTCATTTTTAGGTTCTTCTATTAAAAAAAAATAAATATCCTCTGGCTTCAGCTAAGACAGCATTCTTTGCTTTGCTTTTTACTTTACTGGAATTGTTATGGGTCGTACATCGTTTTTACCCTTGGAAGAAACTGACAACACAGAAAATCACTTCTAGACACCAGGGATGAAACGAGCTCCCCTTACTTAGCTACAGCAGGACTTTAGTCAAGAACAGAGATTCTTAGATTCTAAATTGTAGGTCTGCTGAGGCACTACATTCTTTATTGATCGTCTAAACTGCAGTGCATGCAAAATAGCCAGCAGTAAAATTATTAGCCCATCAGTACTTTCTGTCCTCAGCAGTGATACTGCAACACCACTGCACCAGATTGATTCTGGCAATATCAGAAATTAGACTGTTTTATTTAATGGTTAAATATATATAAAATTAGTTCTTATCTGCATATTTTCACACGTAGACCCTGAATCAGAAACATACCATTGTGGAGGGAAAAAGCACTACTTGTAATGACACTGCCTCTCCCACTGGGGCCACTATAAAGGCACATAAAAATCATCAGGTGTACTAAAGTGAGGATGAAGCCTAGAAATTGATATGTTCTTTAAGTCCCTCTGTGCCTCTCTCCCTCCCCTCACTTATCTATACAAGGTAAAGTAGTCTCTCCATCATCCATGATGAGGGAAAGTTGGAATCTCTATGGGAAACACGCTCTTTTTTATATACCTCTTTTAGTTCTACATTTTCAGAACTCCCTTACACACCTAATCCTATAGCCATTAGTAAGGCAATAAAGTGACATAAAATGAGCAAAGAGCAATAAAGCAATCATATCGCAGCATGTTTATTTAGTCGTGGTCCTTAATGACGAAGACCTTCGTACCCACTGATACCTGGAGCTGCTACTAATTCTCCTCTGTCTCAAATCCCTGGTTATCATTACTCTCAGACTTATGCCCAATGTTTTAAAGCTTCACACAAACTACACAGAAAAAAAACAAAAACCAAAAACAAACACACACAAAACCAACCCCACCAAAAACCTCACAGAAAGAAAGATTGGTTTTATGGGAGGGAAAAAAAAAGAAAAGGCTTCGCAAATTCAGCCCAAATCTACTTTCTTTTAGCGCAATACTGAAATAGTTGAGTCAGAGGTTGCAGAAGTGGACACCAGGACACCAGGTCAACCTCACCAGCCAGGTACTGGCTGCACTTCTGCTGCTCCTACTCTGACCCAGCTGGATGTGAGTGAGATGCAATGTAAAATTTGCAAAGCTACACGGAGGATGTGTTAAAATATGCCTTAGCGTTCGAGTGCACTGTCCAAATTGCGTACGTGAAATGGCTGAAACATCAAAGATTGGTAGCTGTTGTCATTAGACTGTAGACATACCCTTAGTGGTAAGAAAGGTATTTAAAATCTAACTAGGTACTTGTGAATCTGATGGCAAATCAGACTTTCCTCTCCTCAAAACACTTGACAAGCAGTCAAATTTAAGCTGTACTAACTATAGCATGTTGTGATTATTTTTACAATCATTTCTATGTCAATCTAAAATCCATTCCCTTAAAATACCACCTTTTTCATTTAAAGAGCTATAGTTATCTATTGAGTATTTAAGTAGAGTTTTCTCTGTCTTTACTTCACCATTTACAGTATTTTCTAAGAAGCTTTAAGAAACATAATTCCCATAAGGGGACACCCTGATAATCTACACTGACTTCTGAATAACACAAAAAAATGCAACTCAATTACTTACAGTTTGGTTATTTCTAGTTTCACCTTTTGACCATCACTGTTTGGTTGGTTGTTTTTTTCCTATTTGTGAAAAATAATCCAGTTTATTTTTTTAGGGCTGCCTCTTTATGTCATGTAAAATGTCTGCAGAGTCCCTTTACTTTCACCTCACCCATGTAGCCTGCATGTTCTAGTCTATCCTTCTGAAAGTTCTTCTCTCTCTGCTTTCTCTCTCCCACTTGATTCTTTTCAGTCAATCTCTTCACTCTTTGATTTTTCCATTCTGTTTAAATAATTCTCTACATACAAAAATGACTTGAAAATAATTAAAATATATAAAACATGAAGCCAACATGGCTCTAAACTACTATTGAAATTAGTGAAATTCTTTGACAGAACTATCTCTTGGGATCCAAAAAACATAATATTTCTGAAGCTGGAAGAGGCCCCTGTTGGATTTCTTATTAAGTTGTACTAAAATGTAAGCAGTTTTTACTTTTTCTTCTTTAAAACCTTAACAGTTGTTTATAAAATGCCTGTTTGTGCAGTTACACATTTCCTGTGGCAATTTGAACAGGATTGGTCTTTTAATCCCTTCCTTTTTAGTCTGAAAAAAAAAAAAAGATGGAATTTTTTTAACAGTTTGGGGGGGTTTAAACTGCATTTTCCCTGAGATATGATACACCTGTTGCATTGCTTGTTCTTCTCTTACACGCTCCATCTTCTCTAGACTTTTCCAGAGATATTGCCTCTCTTGGCTACATTTTTGTCAGAGAGATTGTTTTTGCTACAGATTTCAGTGGTGGTTTGTTCCTCTACTGGGAGCTCCAGGAACCTGTTCTCTTTCAAATTGGGATGAGCTGCGCAAATGGGGAAGCCCAGCCATAAAGTAGCAATTGCTCAGAACAAATAAATTACATGACCCAGATGACATGTGATACGTACATTAATAGTGTAAGCAAAACATACAACAGCTTGTGTTTGCACAAGCAAGTGCACGCCATCTATAGAAAATGCATATAGCTTGGCAGCAGTCTTCAAACAGCATGCTTTAAATTTTAAAGCTGATAAAAAAACTACTCCAAGGAAAAAAATTCTCCTTTTCATTTGAATTTTCAAGTGTCCAAACAGTGCTATTGTGCAAAAAAATGGCTTGCTGAAATAAAAACAATAAAAAAGGAGCTATGTGCTGAATTATTTCATTGAGCTAGGTTCCAAAGTAAAGCATTGTGATAGATCACATCATTTTGCTTAAAAGCAGGGGAGAACAAAACATGGACAGATAGAGAAGAAAAAAAAAGAAAAAAAAGAATAATAAAATAACGGTAAAAAACCAAACCAAAACAGTGCCCCTTTCAGGATGATTGAAATTTGTTTAATCCATATTTTACTCTCTGCTACATAATTTTACACTGTTGACAAAGTGTCAGGCAACTGAAAGAGAGTTGGAAAAACATATGCAGCTTTTTGTCAACTTTATGCCTCCCTAAATTTAGAAGACTTTTCTGAATAAAAAAACTAAAAATAAATCAGGAAACAGTGTCAGTAATGGGGTCTGAATTATCCAGCAATAAAAAAACCTGAAAATATTTTTAATGTATTTAAATAGAACTTTCATAACATAAATAGTAGCAACAAGACTTGACTGGCAATGAAAAAAAAGGGATTTGTAGCTGACTTACACAGATGACCTCTTTAAAAAAAATTACACTGCTTATATATACTGTGGCTTGTTTACTTACATGGTTAAACTATTGTAAGAACTCAGAGTTAAAATGTGGCCAACATGTACTTTACCTAATCTTAATAGCAAAAGCTGGCACTGAAGTCTTGGATAAGCAAATATATTCACATTAATAGTTACAATTTTAGTTTCCAGAATGAAAATCAATGTCAATTTACCTGGATACTGTAAATAAATTAACAAAACATATGAAAAATTAATGTATATGGATTCATATTACAATTTTATTTTCATCATACATATATAGTGTGCTTTTGTGTATATACAGACATAGAAAGGTTATGCAGTTTGGCTGAGGGACAATTTTATGACAGACATTTAAAAGCAATAAAATTATTTTTAAGGAAATGTGCTAAATTAAAAAGTTGAAAAATATACATTTATATAAATATAACAGACTAAATACTGGATTTTCTAAGAGGAAAACTTACAGAATTCTGTAATCATTCACCATACTAAATCTTTGGTCATTGGAGTAACATCATTAGAGAGACCTGACAAGAATGACAACTACTAGGCTAAGTCAAAAATTTGGTTAATACATACAAATTTTCTAAAAAAGCTTCCACAAAATAATGGTAGTGAAAAATGGAGAAAAAAAAAGGGGGGGGAGCAAGCTGGTTCTAAAAATCAAGAAAATGTTAGTTAATCCAAATATGAAAATTTTTAAATCAAAGTTTAAAAAAGTCCTTTGAAATTTTAGCAAATTAAAAATTTTTCTAACTAGCTCTAACAATAGTTAGACTCAACACGGAACCCAGGTTCATATTTACATCCCCTTCTTCCATTTATTTACCTCTTCTCTACAAAATACCCTAGTTCTAACGGAGTTGCAGCACAGAGAGGTCCACCTGCCCCGCCAGCCAACAAGAGCAAACTGTTTTCCCTTTAGGGGGAAAAAAAGTTGTGAACTTTTAGTCTCCGAAATTTTTCGTTCTGTTCCCCCTTCACGTCAGTCTCTCGTTCCTTGTCCTTTTCAATCTTATTAGGCTTTTATTTTCTTTTGTGAATGCAGATAGACTTTTACCACTCACTCCAAGTTCATCAGTGCACCCATTGCTCGTCACAGGTATGTAAAAGCAAACGGTGTTACTTCTACCAGAAAAGTTAGTAGATCGGTGCTTTATCAAGCCACCGTTCTTGATTTTCCATATCTGCATTAAGCTAAACAGATATGATCACACAATAAACTTCCAATATTTAACTGAACGTGGTCATAAAGTGTAACACTCAGTAACCACATCCACACAGAAAACGTGCAAATTATTACAAAGCAGCACTACATCTGAAACAACAGCAACACGCGCTATCTCCTAGATAGTACCAAGGGACAAAGGACACAATCCCTTTCAATCTTAAAAAAAAAGGTATATCATTCAGCATACTTCCTTCAAACAAGCCCATGAGGAAAGCTATCTAAAACTCTTAGTAAAAAATAGAAATAGAAAAGACAAATTTGAGCCTAGAAATGGAAGTAAATCTAGATTTAAGTAGGTCTAGAAGCAGAAGCTCACGTAAGCTTGAGGATGATCTTCAGATGATGGCTTGATGGCAAGCCTGATAAAAGATAATAAAATTTTAGTCAGACCAAGAAAAGAAATTGTGCCATTTTTTTATGCCATAAAAAGGAAACTCTGCAATTGTTTTATGCCACAAAGGTATTTCTTAATGTGCTTATATGGTGCCATTGATTTTAGTTGAAACAGCCCGTTAATTATCAGAAGATATGCTACAGAAAACATTGTGCAAAGCAGTAGCTAGTCTCCAGGAAATTAAATAAAATTATGAGATGAGATGATCAGATGAAATGAGACAAAGAAAACAGAAAAAAGAAGAAACAGTGAGATACACCAGCCTACTGATGTTCTTTCCATAGAGAACCTTCTGTCCCCACCAGTTCTAAACACTGAAGGTGATGAGCAAAGAGATCTTACACCTGCTTACAATGCATTTTCTCAACACAACATCGGTGGACAAATTGAAATGAGAATCACACACAAACCACAAACCAGCAGAAGATCAAGTACCCCCATTAAAAGGAACTGCAGAGATTTTTCAAAAGTATTCAGGCACCTTAAGACACAAATACACACTGTAAAAGAGCCTACGGCTCTTGATAATGGCTGGCCTCAGCCTGTTGGGAACCAGCATGCCTAAAATCATGATTCTTATCTAAATCTCCCCTCTTTCAGTTTAAAACTGTTATGCCTTGTCCTGTGGCTCCCCTCCCTGATCACGAGTCCCTCCCCATCTCTCCTGGAGCCCCTTGAGGGACTGGAAGGGGCTCTAAGGTCTCCTCGGAGCCCTTTCTTCTCCAAACTTCTCCAAACCAGAGAGGATTCTCTCTTACACAGACACACATAGCCACAGAATTCACTGTACCAGCATTCTCAACAGGAAAGAGAACCAGCAACCAGCCACAACTATTTATGATGGTTTATGATCACCCTGATCCTCTTTCCTGGCAGACAAGATGATGAGTTCACAGACACCCCGAGGACAGGTAGGCTGGATTTCACTAGACGTCCACTTGCATCTTTTGATGCATGAACCCCTTTGAAAATCTGACCCCAGCCCTTAGTATTCCCTGGTGAAGTGTGATGATAATAAGAGTTTGCATTTGCTAGACCTTTTCTTTTTTGTCTTGAGCTCATCAGTTGGCAATTAACTTTAAATGATTAAGGCAATAATAAATGCTAGCAAGCAATTCTTAGAGTTCAGTTCCAGGTGAAAATGAAATCTGTTTTATGAAACAAAGTCTTGGAAAGTACAGACATCAACTGAATAACCTGTTTTTTAGTAGACATGCCATGAAAAAAGAGCCCAAGTTTGTTTTTCTAGGTTTTTTTCTTCCTAAAGAGATATGAATTTCATGGGCGCTGTATGCAGCTAACAAGCCTAAAATAAATACATGATAAATTTTAATTTAAATGCCTCTAAATCAATTGAATTAACTGCAATGATTTTAAATATTTGCAATTATTAACTAAACCCACTTTTCCCCTGGTTTGGTTTCCATATATCTGAGCTGCGTGTGACTGTACTATCAGCCACTGTCTGCTATACTGAGACAACACGGCCAGTAGTGATTGAGAAAACACATTATACATAGCACTTAGTTTGCCATGAAATCATAGATGAGTTAATGATAGATAATGGCCTACAATTCACGTGTGACTTATTTCAGCAAGTCTCACTGATACAGCAATTCAAGAGCAAGGCTGCACTGAGTATAATCAAATGGGCTTGCAGAAAAAAATCAGGAGAAATTGCAAAAGTCTTAATAGGAAAGAAAGTGAAATGCTTAGAAGCCCCAAGAACTCGGTGCTGTTCAACTGTTTTAACTCATCTGTTTTATTGGCATTTCCAGTGCAGTTTGTGAGGAAAAGAACGGACCTGTCAGTGCTCCCTCGTACCCTGTTCCTTACCAAAAGCTCCTGAAACAGTTGCAAAAAACCCTTTCCAGTATCACTGTGAGGGCTGCCACCTTGATGGACACTAATACAACGTGTCAAGGGTATCTTTGCAAGATCTGTCAACTTTTTCAAGGGGTTAACATGCCCACATCCAGTACTTCAGATGTGGACACGGGCTAGGTGTGTCCTGTGGCAGCAGGTCTGCAGCAACGACAAACGTTGCAACCTCATGAATCAAGCCCTTTCAAGAAGGCTCGATGAATATAATGAACAACAGAAGTCCCAGGAATATCTGTTTATCTGGACAGGTCTACGTGTGACTTCGTTAGCAATTTCCTTTCATTACGAAAGCTAACCTTAAACCTAATCCTAGCCCTGCCCTCTGTTTTCTATCTATTAAACAATCATTAATCCAGGAAAAATCCTTCTATCTTAACCCATGATAGCTCTGTTCCTTTAAGCAGCTTTTTAAGGAAATTTCCCAAAGGCTTTTTGGAAAATTACCTATACGGTGACAACGTCTAAAATCACAACCAGAAAGTGCTTCAAAGCTCCTGAGTCAAATATACGCCTGGATTTCATAAAATCACAGAATCACAGAATGGTTTGGGTTGGAAGGGACCTCAAAAATCATTGACTTCCAACCCACCTGCCCTGGGCAGGGACACCTCCCACCACACCAGGTTGCTCCAAGCCCCATCCAGCCTGGCCTTGAACCCCTC
>JAOXJK010009636.1:0-12386 GCA_025774025.1 Xenus cinereus | reverse complement strand
CTCCTTTCAGGGAGTTGGAGAGAGCGAGAAGGTCTCCCTTCAGCCTCCTTTTCTCCAGGCTGAACACCCCCAGCTCCCTCAGCCTCTCCTCATAAGACATGTGCTCCAGACCTGTGTGGTATTCTATTTAAGTACCCAAAGAAATTCTATTTAATCTTGTAAAGCAGTACTAAGTAATGGGTCATGGCCTCTGATCCAAGGATATAAACTGACGTCCCTTCTCAAACCTGCTGCTAACAAGGGAAATGGAAGTGCAAGAATCAAGACCCAGGAGAAACTCAGACTGTCCCTGACATGACCAGTGCAACTTCTCCCGGATGAGTGATGCTCCACTCGCTTCGGGATGAGACCAGCACTCTCCAGTAGCCCTGCTAGTCAGAAGAGTAAAAGTGAGAAAACTCGTGAGTTGAGATAAAGACAGTTTAATGAGTAAAGCAAAAACTGTGCACACATGCAAGCAAAGCAAAACAAGGAATTCATTCACCACTTCCCATTGACAGGGAGGTGTTCAGCCATCCCTAGGAAAGCAGGGCTCCATCGTGCGTTACTTGGGAAGGCAAAATGCCATAACTCTGAATGTCCTCCCCTTTACCCCTTCTTGCCCCCAGCTTTGTACACGGGGCATGATGTCCTATGACATGGAATATCCCCTTGGTCAGTTGGGGTCAGCTGTCCCAGTTGTGTCTCCTCCCGATTTCTTGTCCACCCCTAATCTACCAGCTGGCAGGGCAGTGTGAGGAGCAGAAAAGGCCTTGACGCTGTGCAAGCACTGCTCAGCAAAATCTAAAACATCTCTGCTTTATCAACACTGTTTCTAGCACAAACCCCAAAAAATCAACTGTACTCCAGCCAAAAGCAGCACAAATGGGAAAATGAGTCTGGTTCTCTCATCTCCATTACCTGCAGGATTTCTATTGAGCTAGCTATAAATTTGAGACAGTTCATTTAACATGTTCCGTGCTGGACTCTGGGTGTCCCTTGGTCTCTCCTTTACCTCCATCTTCTACTTAGGACTTTGAAAAAGAAAAAAAAATCCAATCATTCAGATGCAGAAGCTCGTATATTGGAGGTACCCTGCTTGGTTGATGTCCTGGGGCCACCGTGGGGTGACACCGTGGTCCAACAACAAGCTAAGAATCAGCTCTGAGATCCATCTTCAGCCAGCTTGAACCATACAAACACTCTTTGAAATTCCACAGATGCCCTACCCAGGGGCATCTTCGTTCTCCACAGCACCCCCAAGATGCTTTGCCAGCTTCTCTACGGCCTGTGACACTGACCCCCTTTGGGGAGCTGCTCTCCGTCCACAACATCTCTCCCTTTCATTGCTCTATCCTATCTAGAAGCTGGTTGAGGGGGCAGAAAGACTGAGTTTGGGAGCAGGGAACTAGAAGATCTGGCTTCCTGGTCTCAAGTCCAGCAGTGTCTGGACAGCACAGGAAGGGGCAGGTGGGAGAAGGGCAGCTCATTTTTCTGGGAAGATTTGTACTTGCCCTCCTCAGCAACAGCAGCTTCTATATTTTTTTGTCTGATCTACCTCAATCACCACCAGCCTTGACTTCTCCATGATTTCTTTCCGCATCTGTCTCCATATCAGTAGGGCACTTACCAAGCCACTTTACAATGAGCAAATCACTAGCTTATACCTGCAAAAATCTCTGTTTTACAGAAAAGCATTAAAGAAAACTTTGAACCAATTTTAAAGGTCGTTTTATTTGTATAAATGCATAAAACATTCAAAGTAGCTCCTGGAATCTTCAGTAACCGTATGTAACACTTTTAGTGGGAACTGCATTGGTTCCACACAGGTTATACTGCACTATAGCACTAAATAGTTCAAACCACATCTGTGGAAAAGATCACAATCGCAGAAACAAGCTATTGAGTGGACTGCAGGGAGAACACTTGTTCAGGAAAGAATAGGCCAAACCTTTGAAAACTGAGCCCTGATGTTTTCTATTGGCATTGCAAATGTGACTGTAATTGGAAGCTGTCAGCTTCCAGATAAAGGTGGGAAATTAAGGTGATGAACCAAGGTAAGAAAGTGAGGCGATAAATGGAGACACACTTCGCTTTCTGCAAGAAGACACAGTCAGTCATATGTGAAGGCTGCAATGCAGAGCGCTATTTATAGTAACACCCATTGGGAAGCGTGCCTAACGCCATGCCAGGTAGCTTTAACTTCAGGAAAAGAGAAAAAAAAAAAAAAAAAAAAGGAGGGGGTATTTTCTCATTGAGTTTCCTTCAAGTTGCTTTTTCTCCATTCCACTCCCACTGAATTTTCCCCATGGATCTGCTGTGCTTAGCTCCATGATGCTGGGGTAGGTGCCTTCACACCCAGTTTCACTCTTTCCCCTCCATCCCTCGTCGGTGCAGTGCAGAATGCAGGCCCTACGCTTTCTCTTTGCAAAATTAACAAAAACTGCAAACAAATGATGATTCATTTTCCTCCAAATCCGTTTTAAATACACACTCATACACGTATAGAGACTTGTGGTTGAGGCTAGTATATATCTTACCAGGATCCTGGTTTTCTGAAGGAGGACCTGAGGGTTTTGACGAGGCACCGCTCTGAAGAAATAAAATGGGAATAGCTTCTCATGCTCCTTTGAGCATCTCTCTTGATACTTGGTCCAAAAGGAATCTGTCTCTTGTATGATAACTGTGCTATGGGTGGATCACCTCTGATTCCTGCTACTCGTGAAAAATAAGCCAGCAAACAAAGGAAAAAGGACCTGAACGAGTCACACTCCACCTATTAGCACTCAAACAAAGTCACCTTTTTCCGAGTCCAAATTGTGTCCCTGCTCATATATGACATACCTTTGGCTGTACACTAATTACTCTGTAGAAGTACCTTGCACTTTGCATTAGCCATGGAGAGAGCTTAAATGCCCAGGACCTAGAGTATTACTAGATGGCTAATATTAGGAGGGGATAGCTCCTACCATTTTGGCCAGGCCCAAGAACTCCTAAAGCTAAATGGAGTCTTTTCTCTGGCAGCTTGGGCTCACACACCAGTAATGTAGCACAGTCCCACCGGTTTAGTACCAATTTGGCATTCCAGCAAGTGTTTATATGAGGAATGAAGCAATGGATTTGGGCTTTAACAGGGGAACTGATTGCCTGGGCGAAAGTGTTCACCTCCTTCCAGGGCAGGACACAATGTCTTGTTCAGCCTGCTTTTTTATGGCTGGGAAAGCCTCTCAACAGTGTAAGGCTATAATATTTACAGAGGAAAGCTAGCCAAAAATTTATTAACACAATAAAGCACCAATTTCAGGATGTATTTTACTAGCAAAAATAATTACTAATCACTTAATTTGCTATTTCGTATTATAAGACCTACATTTACCAGCCACTGTCACCCCCTCCCTAAGGCTGACATAGGTCAGGGATGCAAGTCTCATTTTATATGGTGGTGCTCTAACACACTTCTCCCCACTTACATTGATTATGACTAATTAAAAGTTTATATATTAGAAAGACCAGATAAAATGTACTTTAAAGTCGTTCCAGAGCTTAGACTAGCAGTAAAATAAAAAGCCTTTCTTACAGGTCATGTTTTAAATCAGACTGAAGACTATTTCCTGCAATATATTACTACAGCAGATATATTTTTGGGCTTTCCTGTTTTAAATTAAGCTCAGGAAGATCCAGTATTTAGTTCGTTTTATCCCAGGTTGGTTACATATAGCTAATGGTCAGAGTGGTTTGCAGATGCATAATCCCAAGAAGTGGCTGTGTCCCTCTGCAAGGGTGTCACAGCAGTGGCACGCTTCATGGAGGGGAGGAAGCTCTCAGAAAAGGAGAGGAAAGTTTTTGTCTTGTCCTGCAAGTGTGTACAATTTTTGCATGCCAACTGGCTGCAGTAGACTCTGCAGCACTGGATGTCCCCTCAGGAGCCTGCAGGAGATGCTGCCCTGACGCAGAAGAGACCCAGAATCACAGAATCAGAGAATGATATGAAGTTGGAAGGATCTGGAGATCTGGAGATCATCCAGTCCAACCCCCCTGCCAAAGCAGGTCCCACAGGAACGTGTCCAGGCAGGTTTGGAATGTCTCCAGAGAAGGAGACTCCACCACCTCCCTGGGCAGCCTGTTGTCCTCAAGTGTTGTTTAATTTCTTGGGACTGAAGAATTCCTGGTAATTCTCCTGAGGACCCACGGTGAACGTTGCTCATGTTGTGCATGGTGCTGGCAAGCGGTTGTTGAGTTTGTTACCGGTATCGGGGTTTCTGTGGATTTTATTTTCTAAGCTGCTAAAACATGACTTCGCATTATTAAACAAGTGATGTTAGAATGAAATGGTGTGTGTGCATAATATACACTTGCTCCGTGGATATTTGCATCCTTTCATGTTAGTATCCATGCCACAAAAAGCCATTATTTTTACCCGTGATCAAATAGGATGTTTATGGTATTAGGCAAGACTCTGCTTTATTTTTATTTTCTTGAACTCGTAATTTCAGAGGAAAGCTCCTTATAGTTGAAGATTTGAAACCAGGGCACTGTGACGGCACTGTACACGAACGTAAGACAAGTGCAGCCTGCAAGGGTTTTTTCTCTACTGGATCAATATTGTATGTCTCAAATCTTAGCAGTAATGAAGGAGATAGAGGAGTGGATTTCTTATGGCCAGTCTCTGGTTTTTTCTTTATTTATATTTTCCACATCTTCCTATGAAAGAAGCCTGTGTGAGATTGCATTGCAAGAGACGAGGAGTGAGAAGGCATCTTGAGAAGGGACACTGAGTATGTCTTCTGTGGTCCCACCAAATCATTTCTCTGCTTCCCTTCACTAAGTGTAATAATTTGTCAAGACCGGGTAAAATTATAATATATGCTTTGTCAGAACGTTTGCTAAATTTCATTTTAGTGCCAGCGTGTGTGTTTAGCATTTTTGCACTCAGCTGCACTGAAGCAGTTTCTTTTCTGTAAAGGTATAACTTGCATTCTGTAAAGCGGAATGATTTTTTTTTTTCCCTAATTCATCTGCTTCTGTGTATTCACTGCTAGTCTTCACTATACAGGCAGAAGAATGGGATTTCAACCCAGTTAGTATGGCTGAAGAAAAGAATGTAGAAAAATACTTTTTTGTGTTAGAATCATAGAATCATCTAGGTTGGAAGGGACCTTTAAGATCATCTAGTCCAACCGTCAACCGAACTCTGATTAAAAAAAAAAAATAAAAAGAAGAAAATCATACACACACACCCTCCCATTACTAAACTATTGTGTGGTTTCACAGAACTTCAACATGAATAAGAAAGTGGAATCATTAATGCCTGCAAAAATGTTACCAGCAACTCTGAAACCAGCTGAAATTCACAACAACAGAACAGCAAACCTGAGGGTTGAGGCAATATTTTGTATCACAGCAGTTCTCACGACATCGAAAAATTCTGGCAAGCTGAAAACCATCCACAGCAGCGGGAAAGAAGCGGGGCTCTTGACTTCTGCGTGGTGGGGATGAAGCGGGCAGGTGGCGGTGTGTGCTGCTGCTCAGGGGCTGGAGAAGGGTAGAGCTGTGATGGCATCCACGCAGCTTGATGGCCTTTTAATATACACCCTGTAAACAAAATGTTCTGGGTGGCGTGCCTTCGTCAAGGAGAGAGATGAGATTGCTTTCAAGTGGGAATGGCACCGGGGAAAGGCAAGATACGTAAGTTAATTGTGCTGGCACCAGCATCTTAGTGACAGGGAAGGGGAGGAGGAGCAGACTCTGCAAAATGGGTACCACTCGGGGTACCAAAATGGGGTCTGTGTCTGAGGATGAGGTGGATAACTGTGAAATCTGTTTGAAGCGTAGCAGAAGTTCAAACTATGAGTAAAGGAAGGGAGGCAAAAGTAGGGTAGAGAAAGAATAAGACAGGCCTAAAAAAGATTAAGCGCTCTGAAAAAAAATAAGAGCTCTTATATTGCCCAAGGGGGGATTTGAATTCACACCTCTCTCTTCCTCGTTTAGGGCACCTTTCTAATGCAATAACTGCTGACGAGCAAGCATCACAGTTTTTTGCTCAAGTACTTAAGCAATCATTATGATGTTAGGATAAAGACTTAGTAGCTGTGCATTACACAAAATGCTTAAACCCGGCACTGATTTTATGCTTTTATTGTGCAAGACACTAAACTTACTTTTACAGACAGGAGTGCTGCAGTTGTAGCTCTGCAGCACAGAGGAAGGGTACCTGTACAGAGTATCCGCCGCGTTACACACGAATACATTTCCTGAGCTTGATTTCAGGCATCCAGCAGCAGCTGGTTCAGAGCTTCATGGAAACAACTCTTTGCTGTTGAAAAAGCTCTGCACCTAAATGAGGCTGCAGCCTTTATGGTGAAAAGCCAATATGCCCGTAAAACACTACACCCATCGCGCAGAAAACTGCTGTTCAAGATTATTAATGCAAAAGGCCAGCTTGGATTCTAGCAGCAGGAAATGGTATTTGTACTGGAGTATTTAAAAAGCAGTATCTTCATTACTGACTTGTTGCAATTACTTGATTTCCCGTCTTCAGGAAAACGCGTTAGTTCTTTGTGAAGAGAGAATTAAGTAGCGCAGCTGATATGGTTTGGTAGCAAAAGAACGGGGAGTTTGATACCTCTGTGTTTCAAAGCTGGGGCTTCTCAGTGGTGGTGGTACCAGTCATGTAAAATACATTGGTGACAGAAGCGTATCTTCCAGCCATCCTGGCATTGAGCTAAACAGGAGCAGAGGGTATAACGGGACACTCCTGGGTAAAAGAATCGACATTTGTAATTTGTATTTTCCTCAACACAAGGCTTTAGAGGTAATGCAACTACGGAGCGGAACTCAAAATGATGAACTGGGTCTGCTGCCTGCTCTGGTTTTAACAGCACAACATAGGGGATTTTTCAAATTCTATGGAACACCTTTTGTAAATGCTTAGGAGTTAAATTCTAATGGTAGCCCCTCATGTTGTAACATCCAGCCACCTCAATGGATTTATCTGTCTAAACATCTGTGGAAAGCGAGCCAACATATTGTTTCACCTAATATTGATACAACTTTTAAAGTACATAGGAGTTTCCTCTTAATATCTTTACGATCTTTGGAATCTGGTTTGCCATATATTACATAATAGGGCCGTAACGGAAGTTCCATACCATAATATTATAGCAGTTCCTTGTTTCAATTAGTGGTATGTTTCAATTTTTTTGTATTATTTTTATATGTAAGTGAAAGGTTTCAGCTTCTTTTTCACCATCTCTTATGATAGGAATCTAAGAAATGCTACAGTAGTGACAATATGTTAATTTATTAGCTTAAGTCTGTTTTCTAGACACAAGTTTCTTCGCTCAGTTTTGTCATGAAAGTCGTCAAAATATGGATCCTAAAATCTCAGGAATCATCTAATAATAAACTAAGATATATGATTCCCCAGATCTCTTTGATTTTAAGCTGGACACTGTTTTTTTGTGGATCTGAATGAAATGCTGAGCTGACAGGTTGTGTGTTCAGTTTAGTATCTGGGAAGCTCAGTGCAAGATAAAGCAATTGGGTATTTTAGGATTTGATTGTTTAGCAAGCGAGGAACCTCTAACTTTCTCAGTGCAGCCTAGTTTAGTGCTAGTTTTCTATTTTTGTTGGCTCTTGGGGTTTCCATCACTGTTGGCTCTCTTAAAGACCTTTCCAGAGTGCTCTTTTATGCTCTAAGTTCGAGCTTTTCTCCCCACCACCTGCCTTGGTCTTAGCCTCTCTGGTTGATTTTCAGCTTCACAAAGTCCAACATCACATCTTCATTTCATGGACATCTTTCCTCCTTCATCGTATAGGTATGTTTTAGACAATCTGTGCCATGAAAGATGTAAGTAAGATGAGTATTGTCAGAAAATACAACAATGTTCTGTGTAGTTTCCATGGAGCAGGTCTATTCTGATGAGAAGGTACAGCATATATTCTGTAACAGTCACTTCAGAAATAACGTTGAGGCTCCTGTAAATACAGAGTATTTGTCTCTGATAATCATACAGTGCGTGTTGTTCTTTTTGACGTGAGTTTTTGCATAATCGCTAAGAACTTGGTTCTCCAGACTACCTTAATTTTGTGGTAAAAGAAAAAGACGGCAGTGATTTGAACTTCGGCTGCATACTCCTTTTTTCATCTAAGTGGAATGAAGAGGGTGCTGTAAATTCTTGGTAAATTTTTGCCAAGAAGAGCAGGAGCAATACCAGGCATATGGAGAATAAAGAAGCTTTTAAGACTTCTAAACAAACAAACAAAACAACAGGGAAAAAAAAAATAACATCCCCCCAGCTCTTGTCTGCAAGCTCCGTGTTACACCTGCATCATCAGAAATAAGTTCCCAGCCAATATGCAGAAATTCATTGTCCCTACTTCCTCTCCACTAACACGTCTGGAAGAACATACGCTCGGCTGCTTAGCAAGCAGTACGTGCAGTTCAAAAACGTTCCAAGTTTCAAGTAGCTGCGTCTCTCTCTGTTCTTCCAATTGCTCACGTGAGCTGCAGCAGTTGCTAAGCCTTCAACATCGATTCTCACTTGCTATGAAGAAAGGTTTCTTAATGAATCCCAGAGCTGGTAAAATGTTATAATCTCATTAAAAGCCAATTGCATCTGGGAGCTGAGGTCCTTTATTTTGCGGTGCAAATTTCAACCTGTGTTCTGACCAAGCTTTTTGCAATTAGGTTTTCTCACTGGCCCAGTTGGAATGATCATAAAATGTTTTAGTGCTTGAACTGGCCTCATAGTTCCAGGGCAGTTTGAATCTTTTGAATTTCTGAGGAGAAAGACCTAGGAGTCCTGGTGGACCATGAGCCAGCAATGTGCCCTTGTGGCCAAGAAGGCCAATGGCATCCTGGGGTGCATGAGGAAGAGTGTGACCAGCAGGTGGAGGGAGGTCATCCTGCCCCAAGGAGGTCATCTTCCCCCTCTACTCTGCCCTGGTGAGTCCCCATCTGGAGCACTGTGTCCAGTTCTGGGCTCCCCAGTTCCAGAAGAACAGGGAGCTGCTGGAGAGGGGACAGCAGAGGGCTACAAAGATCATGAGAGGCCTGGAGCATCTCTCTTACGAGGAGAGGCTGAGGGACTTGGGTCTTTTTAGTCTGGAGAAGAGAAGGCTGAGGGGGGATCTGATCAATGCATATAAATACTTAAAGGGAGAGTGTCAGGAGGACGGGGCTGGTCTTTTTTCAGTTGTGCCCAGTGACAGGACAAGAGGAAATGGGCACAAACTTGAGTATAAGAAGTTCCACCTAAACGTGAGGAAGAACTTCGTTACTGTGAGAGTGGTAGAGCACTGGAACAAGCTGCCCAGAGAGGTGGTAGAGTCTCCTTTTCTGGAGACATGCAAAACCCACCTGGACAAGTTCCTGTGCAACCTGCTCTGGGTGGACCTGCTCTGGTGGGGGGGTTGGACTAGATGATCTCCAGAGGTCCCTTCCAACCCCATATGATTCTATGATTCTATATGTTGGCCATATTTGTGCTGTGCATCTCAGCTGCTGTGTTTCCTAGTGCTAAAACAGTTCCTGCTCTCACAGGATATTCCTCCTTGCTACAGTTCGTTAGCTGCAGATGTAGTGAGAATTAGTTATTAGAGGGTCTAAAATGTGTAATTTAAAAGAAGTGATCCATTTTCTAAAATAGCTTTCTGGCACTTTAAGCTCCTTCATAGATATTTGAGTGTTTCTGATATTTCTCCTCCGATGAAATTGTAGATATTTATGGGTTCAAGTAAAGTCCTCACTAGTTCTATCTAGCTTGGTAACTAAGAAGCAAAGTATCATTTCTCTTTTCTTCTGGAAGCCATCAATGATATCAAGGTTACTTTCCAGATAATTATTAATGAGACCGATTAACAGTTTTCAAATTATATTATTTCAAATTATTCTGGTTAAGCCAGAATTAGAATATTGATATCCTGAATATTATTGTCACCAACCAACACCAGAGTTAGATACAGTTAAGCCATATTTGGTCATTGCATTATGCACTCGAGAGAAATTTCAAAATAGAAGAGGGCAAGGGCTGAGCAGTATCAGCTGTTACCATGCAGCAAAGTGACAATTAAACACTCTGCATGTATGGTTAATGTCTATATATGCAGAAATCTGACCAGCTCTCACAAATGTGTCTGCTGTTACTGCGCACCATGCCATGATATTCTTGCTCAGGCAAAACTCTCAGCAACTGAAGGTGGAGCATAATCCTACGCTCTCAGGCCTTACTTTTTTACTCTCCATGTCCTAGAAATGAACTAATGTAAACAAGGTGAAATATGGGATCCTTATGGCCTTTCATTTAAATAGAAGTCTATAAAGGAATTATAGTTTATCCTGTCTCATCTCTGTCAGTATTCTCAGACCCACCCTTCCCATATACTGACAAAAATGCTTAGCATTTAACTGCAGAGCTATATCAGGCTCCAGCTGAATTTGAAATAGTAGCAACCCTCAAGCCTCCAGGTCTGTCAGAGACTACGAAAATCCAAAGAGTGTGCGCAACACAAACGCTGCAGACAGAGTGAAGCTGCAGCAGGCAATTCAGTCTGTCTCGCATGTCCCGAAGACTAACATACTTAGATTCATACTTGGCTTTTTATTTCAAATGCGGAAGATAGATGTGCAAAAGGAGAAGTCTGTAGACAGCTGGAATTTTATGAAGTAGAACCAGATATAGCCCACTGAGCTATCGAAAGATTGTGGTTCCCATCCATTAGTTGTAATGGATGGGAATTCCCTTTTAAAAGACTAGTACAGCAAGTTTTAGGTGATTTGCTCAGATTGGCTGGCTCTTTATTTTGGATGCTGTATGTAATGCTGGTTAGAATATTCTTAAGATGGTGCCTAGAAAAAAAAAAAGGCATATCTGTAAAAGATTCACGTGTGAAAAGCCATGCAGCACAGTTCCAGCATGCACCAGCCATCCCAGGAACAAGTGTTTGGAGAAGGTGAGGAGAGAGAGTCCTCGCAGATGGAGCTCCAGAGATGTAAAACCAAGAGGTGTGCACCTGACCACATTCTTTGAAGTGGTTTCTGAACCAAATCAGCTTGAAAGAGCCTGGAAACAGCTTTCATCATCTATCTCCTTGGTGCCCTTCCATGATTAGTGTCAATGAGCTTAAGAGTGAGGGCTGAAAAAAGCTTGCCTGTGCACCACTCCTTGTTCTGCCCCTCAGGCAGGATTCAGAGAAACACAGGCAGTGAATCTTCTTTATTCTTAAGTATTTTGCATGTGAGACTAATATAACTACCTGTCCAATTGGCTATCTACAACACATAAAATATGTGTGTGGTTGTGTTGCAACTGACATAATTATCGCAGTGGCAAAGTGCCAGCACACAGTATAATTTGAGTACCCTGGACTATCAATGCTGTGCAGTAGCTTGTCTCTGAGCAGACTAACTGTGCTGATAGTTTTAAGTAGTTCTTGCCACAATATTAAGTTTTAAATCTAAAATGGTCCTGTTTATACACAGTAGAGTAGATCTAGGTGAATGTCGTTTAGCTAACATTTCTAGAATGAATGATAATTATTTGGGAAGGCAGTTGTTCTCATTTCTTGGTGTGCCTCTGAATTACCAAACCATGCTGCTTTAGAAGAAAAAAGCTAAACCATGACTCCCTCATTATGGTCTTATGTTGATAAAACATGCTTAGAGATTTGCATATATTTTGTGATATCATAACCAATATAACAAAATATAACACATTATCTCCTTGGTCAGTCTTGTCTTACAAGGTGTTTGGTTCTAAAATCCATTTCTGATTAGTTGTAGTTGGCTATAATCAGTGACTTATTATGGTTTCTCTACATTTACACTAACACTACAGTTCAGTGGCTGTAGTTATAAAAATACAAATCTCACAGAAGTAGCTTCTTGGGAAATTCCCAATTCTATATGTCAAAATATCCATTCATTCAAACCAAAATCGATAGTAGAACTGTTTTTAAAAAAAATCTCCTGATTCACAAATTGGCCAAAACATCCTTTGTTGTCAGAATGAAGTTAGAGCAAATTGGGTTTTGGTTTAGAATTGTTTTCCATTTCAAAATTTTTTTTCAAATCACAGTAAGAGGGAGGGGAGGAGGATTGAACTAAACAAAGCTGTCAGATGAGCAGATATAAATCAACACGAATTCAACTAAGCTAAGAAATGGGAGGAACTTCTTGTATAGCAAGTATATAAGCCAGTTAAGTCTTCATACACCAAATTAATACTTTACATAGCTGCTTAAAATCAGTGGGCTAACATGGCTCATGCTCGGTAGCGTGACAATCAGGGGTAGCAAAAGCTTTCTGGTAGCATCCACCACCAAGAATAATTTCCTGGAGATTCCCAGGAGTTGTCCTGGTGCACTGAGCCTCTTAGAAGCCTATAATCCAGCATTTAGTATCCATC
>JAOXJK010009635.1:0-12518 GCA_025774025.1 Xenus cinereus | reverse complement strand
AAGTTCCTCCTCATGTTTAGGTGGAACTTCTTATATTCAAGTTTGTGCCCATTTCCTCTTGTCCTATCCCTGGGCACGACTGAAAAAAGACTGGCCCCATCCTCTTGACACCCTCCCTTTAAGTATTTATAAGCATTGATTAGATCTCCCCTCAGCTTTCTCCAGACTAAAATGACCCAAGTCCCTCAGCTTCTCTTCATAAGTGAGATGCTCCAGGCCCCGCATCATCTTTGTAGCCCTCTGCTGTACTCTCTCCAGCAGTTCCCTGTCCTTCTTGAACTGTGGAGCCCAGAACTGGACCCAGTGTTCCAGCTGGGGCCTCACCAGGGCAGAGCAGAGGGGCAGGATGACCTCCCTCCACCTGCTGGCCATGCTTTTCCTGATGCACCCCAGGATGCCATTGGCCTTCTTGGCCACAAGGGCACATTGCTGACTCATGGTCATCCTGTTGTCCACCAGGACTCCCAGGTCCTTTTCCTCAGAGCTGCTCTCCAGCAGATCAGCCCTCAACCTGTCCTGGTGCAGGGGGTTATTCCATCCGAGGTGCAGGACCCTACACTTGCCCTTGTTGAATTTAATCCTGTTCCTCTCTGCCCAGCTCTCCAGACTGTCCAGGCTGTACATTTCCTTCCACCAGCAATGCTGATGATTAGTCAGGGTGGAATTTCATCCTCAATGTTTTTTTCAGACTATTTTGTTCTTAAAGCTATCTGTAACGCCAGCTTGATGAAGTGCACATTGAAGGTGGTGTGATGAGGAGTGGGGAATGTACGTGCAGGTCCTGCCGTGAAGGAGCACAAGCCTTTGTGTGTGCAGCTATGCCTCCCACCAGCGACTTTGACAATGTCTGCTGTAGGTGTCCAAGTAAAAGATACTAAGTGCCACGCTTCAGATTTGATGTTTCAATTACATCGGATGGAGTCACTTCAAGGTCTTGCTTACACATTTTCTGTTGACAGTTATCAATGAAAGGGGGAAAAAAAAAAGTCGTGGTTTAGATCTTTCAGTACATGGGAATATAGCACTTTATAGGCTCGATCCAAGGTATTAGGGAGGTTTTCAATCACATGTAACCACAGGTGACTCATGTAAGACAAGGACCATCTGCAAACTTGTACGAGCTTGTACCTGGGATGTATGTTGTGGTTCGGAGTAAATGAGGGGAATTTCTGTCAAACAAATATTTTTCATTTTGAATGTCACGCAGCCTAAAGGCCGTTACTTTACGTTATTACCCAGTGACAACAGATTTTGTTAAAATAGTTCTTGCACTGGAAAAGAAGTCCTAGAGATTAGCACAGTCAATTCACAGGTTTGAGACCATGCTCACAAGGCAGCTGAATCTGTGTGGCTGAGGGAGGTCGCTTCTGGGGTGGGAGTGTGAATGCGTGGCTAGATGTTCAAGAGGGAACAGCAGCCTCTCAATCTGGCTTTGTCCCTGGGGGAATTAGCCACAGCTTGACTCACAAGTGGGGATGGCTTCTCTTGGAGGAGCAATTGTGGTTCATGCCTGTAGCAGCCTATCAAACCTCTTCTTGAAGACGTCTGTCTTGTAGAGGTGGCACAACTCCTCATGTAGCAGCAGAGATCGGCCATAATTGCTCCTGTAGCAACCAGAGCTCGCATGCTTGTGTGTTAAGGGAAACTGGCAGGAATTTGGGGTTACCTTATTATAACATACCCTAAACTAAACCAGTTGCTACATAGGTTGCTCAGTCACTCCTGCAAAGAGTTTGGGAGCATCTCAGAGGGGTGGTGGTGGGGGATAACTGGGAGCAGGAGTGATGTTGGCCATCACAAGGTAACTTCCCTGCCGCTGCTGGAATCCGAGCCCTCACAGCTGGGGCAGGAAATTCCCCGTCCTAATCTGCAGTCAGAGCTCTTGGGTCCTTGGTGGGGATGAGTGATTCTCTGAGCTGCTCAGAGCCTCCCTGGTGCCACCACAAAACAAAATCAGCTGTTCTGCACAGTGCATCCTTATTCTTTGAGTTTTCTGCAGCGTGCCTCTGTTCGTCACTGCACTGCAGGAAAAGGGCAAACCTGTAAAATGGGACAGAATCTCAGTTTCCAAAATCCTTCCGCAGGCACTGTGGAAACTGCTCAGTCTTTAATTTTCCTTGGTTACCAAGGAAGTTTTAAGGCAGGGGCAGGGCAATTCTGTGTGTAGCAGTAGTTAGGAGCAATAAAATGAAAATAAAAAATTATTTTCATATAAGAAATGAAAGAGCCAGAAGAAAAGATTTGCTTCTTTAGTCAACGGTGCGTGAATCTACAATACTGTTACCTCTTGGTTTAAAAACTACAGATGTCTCATACAACTCATGTTCAGTCTTTGCTGCTGGGGCTGCCTGTTGGTGTGAGGTGCTGTATAGGAATAGGAGCGTTTGCTGGGCTGGGCTCTTGCTCCTTTCTCTATAATATTTACAGGGCTGGGCATTTGCATTCTCTCACTGCCCAAATATTCCAAATGCTGAGAAAGGACACCTTCTTGTTCTCTTGAGGATGATCCCACACCAGCCTCCTCTCTGGGCTTCCCAATGCTCGCCTCGCTCCCTACAGACCCATCTGGTGGGCATCAGGGGTGCTCCATGTAACCCGTCACCTGGAGCCTTGTTTTCCCCTCATCCTTTTCGTTCTCTTCCATCGTTCCTCTTTCTTCACTGCATTAACGCCAACATCTCAGCTACATCTCCAAGCCCTATTATTTCTACTGCGTTTACTTACTTGCTGCTGTATTTGAAGCCGTTCTTCACAGTCTCTGCTCTACTCTGGTCATGTCCGTCAGTATTTCTGTGATGCACTGAGCTTGAATTCCCCTGATTTGTGGGACAACCTCGGTCCAGCCCACAGCCCGTCTCTGGATTAGTTTGTGGGTAGATGGAACAGGCATGTGCTGTGCCGAGGTGTGTCAAGAGCGTGTGTTTCTCATGCAGGTCTACAGAGCAGTCCTGGGGACCTGGAAAAGGGACCTACCGAATTAAGTAAGGCTTAACTGGTGTGGTAAATTTGAATGGCGTGGTAAGTGGGAGAAACAGGTGGTGGTTAAGTTTGAGAAAGAGTTGATGGTAAGTTTAAGAAAGAGTTGATGGTAAGTTTGAGAAACAGTTGAGTTGTGAATTAAGCTTATGACTCAACCCTTATTGATGTTACCAGTCAATTACAGGATCATGGAAAATCCCAGCTGTACATTCGGTGTGGGCAGTGTTACGTGTTGGAAAGCAATTGCTTTTCACTCACTCGGTAAGGCCTTTCCTGGGCTTTGTGTCCCACATCAATGAAAGCACAGACGTCTACAATTGGAGACAGTAGAGAAAAGAAGAGGAAAGCTAAGTGGAAAAATACTTCATAAATGAGTTTTAGAGGATCAGTAGGGAAGAAGGAGGAGAGCAACATCTCTTTAAATGAATGGTTTGAATGATTGCAGCTTTTCCTTCACTCCAATTTACTCAAGCTGTGCAAAACAGCTCTAGATAAAGCATATTCTCATTATGATTTTGCTGATTAGAGAAAGAAGAAAAACACCCTGTAGTTAGTTTAGGACTGGACTGAGGTTATTCACAGATCTTGGGAGACGCTCTTGGTCATGCTATGGGTTGTTATGACGGAAACATCTGACACTAAGCCTGTGTCTTCCAAATAAACATTCTAAACTCAAACAACTTGAACAAAAAGAAAAGTAGACGGATTCTATCAAATATCTTAGTTGCTAAAAAGGTTTTGGATTGGAAATTCAAATATTTGTCTTCATCATATCAATGGATTCGGCAGCCATCTTCAAGGTGGCATGAGATCTTTGTTTTACCTGTAGGAAAAATGCATTTTGACTGCAGTATTGGGCGCTGTCCTTTGAAAAAGATATATCTTGCTTTTATATCTTCACATTAGAATTTGCAATTTCCATGTAAATTGCACTATTTTAACATGACATACACATAGAAATAAAATATGCTTGTAAACCTGCCTTCCTGCCTACCTTCAGCATGGTATGATTGTTTTACAAGCTGACTGCCTGCATTTTCCTTTGTTTGGATTTCAAAGTTTAAACCCAGGTGGATAAAATTAAGCATGAATTTAAGAACCTTATGAACTAGAGCTTTGATCCCTTCCTTTTAGAAGCCCACCAATTATTCTTTTTTTGTATACAGCTTTGCTGATATGTAATCAGGCAGGACACAGGCTATGATTCTTAGTTTCATTATAATTTTGGAAAATTCAACAGATTGTTGCAAACTTGCTCTTTGCAAAATGCGCAGATGTACAAGTCCCCGAAATCACTTGAAATACTTCTTTGTTCTGCTGTCTTTCAGGGTGGTAGCATGACAATTTTAAAGGAAAAGTTTTTTTCAGATTGTCCTGGTTTCAGTTGGGATAGAGTTAATTTCCTGCCTGGTGGCTGCTGTGTTTTGGATTTAGTATGAGAATAATGTTGATAACACATATTGGTTTAGTTGCTGCTAAGTAATGCTTAGATTAAGCCAAGGACTTATTCGGCTTCCCAAAGAAGCTGGGAGGGAGCATAGACAGGACAATCTGGCCAGAGGAATGTTCCGTATCATAGACATCGTGCTCAGTATATAAATGGGGGTTGGCTAGGGGGCAGGAATATGTGATCGCTGCTCGGGATGGGCAGGTGAGCAATTGTATTGTATCACAATTTTGTGTATTCTTTTACCATCGTTATTATTATTTTCTTGTCCATTACTGTCCTATTAAACTGCCTTTATCTCAACCCATGAGGCTTTTTCCCCCCTTTTTCTCCCTCTTCTCCCCATCCTACTGGGTTGGGGGGAATGAGTGAATGGCTCCGTGGTCCTTGTTGCCGCCTGGGGTTAACACCATGACACAGATTATGCTTCTGTCCAAAAACATATGGGATGATAGAGTTTTCAGAGTCCAGAAGACGCATTTTAACTTTAACTCCCTAGCAAACTTTTACTGTAGCAGCAATAAAATCTTGCAATTTCATTTCCGTTCATGTTAGGATAGAGAAGAGCAAAATTTAGCCGGGTTTTCCATGTGTTGTGGGCAGTGAGTGGGGCTTGCCAACATGATGATCGCTATTCAGACAAACCAAAATAAGTCGGCTGCTACCTAACTTCATCTCTCAGCTTCAGCTAAACTAGGTGGGAAAACTGTTGCTTGCAGCCTGATTCAGGAAGGTATTCAGACACATCAACAGTCCTACCCATTTCAGGGTTTGAAGCGAGACGTGTGTTTAACTGCAAATTTTGAATGCAAAATCCTCCGGTGGTGTATCTCACCGGGCAGAAATTCGGAAAGCCCTGCATCCTCACCGTGGCATCAAAATGAAGGAGTGTATGGGCCAACAGAACATAGATGTGTATTTTGTGTCAACGTCCAAGACTTATGGGAAGCACCCCACGAAGAAACTTTCTGTGTTTATTCTCAGCTTGAACTGGAACCCCTCTGTGCAACTTTTAGAGTTTCTTCATGAAATTTGTCTGTGCTAACATTAGTACGGCGGAGTCCTTGTGTAACTGCTGGCCATGTGCATCACTTTATAAGATCTGACAAATGAAAGGCCAAATGATATGTTAATTACCTCCTGTTGAAATGTAAGTGCTGTTGTGACCTTTTTCTGTACGGTATGAACTGTTTTGTTGGGTTTTTTTTCAGTGTCTAAGAGAAGTTATTTAAATGCATTATGAAAGCTATGCAGGGCCTGATCCTGGAAGCTTTTACGAGCCAAATTCTCCCATTGCTACAGGAGAGGTCCGCAGCCTCATCCTTGGCAGGTGGGACTTGGCATTGCCTTGGGTCACACCAGCTTTGCCAGCCATCTGAGCCTGCTTTTGTCCACAGACCATCAGTGGGACTAATTAGAGGGCCAGGGCTTTACAGAATCAGGCCAAAGGGTTACTCTGTGTTGTTGGTTTCCGAGGGTACCATTAGGGAACAGTTAGGTAGGTACAAGGATGTTAATAATTGTCTGAGCATGCGCAAGATGCAGTTAGGTATCCCTCGGACAGTGCAATTAGGCTAAACTGTTGAAAAGCATGTGTAAGAGGGAAAAAATCTTACAGATGCTCAGAGAATTATTAATGTCCTTGTTTCCCGTGTTACGTACCCACACAAGCACTGTGAATGAGCCCTCAGCAAGGCAGCTTTTCCCACCTATTCCCTATGGTTCCCTGGGATCTTTAGAAGTTTCCCCAAGAGAACATGTTGGTGTTTGTGGGCTGGAAGGATTGAGTCAAGAATTCAAAAATCACACTCTTGCAGCGCGGCCAATGAGAAGGACCTCCAGAAATTACACTGGTGGTAATTGTGCCTCTAACTCATCCTTGGCTGTTGTTGGTTCTCGACTTATTTTATTCTTGTTGCTGTCCCCGGAAAGCTTTCAAATACGCCTACATCTTTCTTAGGCTTTGCTACCCCAAATGAAAATAACAGAGTCGTAGAATGGTTTGGGTTGGAAGGGATCTTAAAGATCATCCAGTTCCAACCCCCTGCCCTGGGCAGGGACACCTCCCACCAGACCAGGTTGCTCCAAGCCCCATCCAGCCTGGCCTTGAACACTTCCAGGGATCAGTAACATACTTCCCAGGTCTTGCAGATGGCCTTCCTTTCAGTAGCCCTATGAATAAGACTAGCTCTAGCTTTCTTTTTTTCTTTTTTTGCAGCATCACACACTGTTGATTCATATTCAGCTCCTGAGCCAGTATAACATCAATTTGTGCACAACTGCTGCCTAATGAGATGTTCCCCCTTACAGAATGAATACAACACACAGTATAATATAGTACAGTACACAGCCAGTCCATATTAGATTAAATTGAGACCAGTAAGCTGTGCATCTCAGTGACATATTAACTCTTTGCAGTCCTGACCTATGAAGTGACTAAGGCCTCACAAACAGCGTTATTTTTTCCGATGTCATATTTGCATGAAGTGTCAGAAGAATATTGAACACGTAGAGCAAGAGAAGAGAGAAATAGCAAACAGAGAAAGTGAAGCCATCTGAATCCTTCACTCAGAAGTGAAACTGGCAGGGGATTGGGAGAAAACTTCAGAATTTTCTAGGGTGCTGCACAGAAATGGCAGGGTGAGCGATCCCTCCTGCTGCCATGAACAGCAACTCCCGTAGTACTGGTGGGGATCAACAACACTTTCTTGTGGAAGCACGAAGTAGACCACAAACTTCTCAACAAAGACATTTAGAAATGTCAAGAATGCTGCAATTGACAACAGAATGTCACTTGGAAAAAAACACATCTTGACACCAAAGCAGATGGCATATGAGACAATTGAGCATTATGTCACGTAGCTGTACAATAAAGTGAAGTCATATGAATTTGAACAGCTACCAGCCTAATTAGTGACTTAATAATTTTTCCTCTAATGTATTGTCCTCTAACATGCATTGAGGGTAACTTCTTAAGCCAGGTAATAGACAGCCCTACCAGAGGGGAGGCGATACTGGAGCTGTTGGTCACCAATGCAAGTGAGCTAATTGGTGACGTCAAGATTGGAGGCATCCTGGACTGCAGTTGTCATGCACTGGTGGAGTTCGCAGTCCTGAGGGATATGGGTCAGGTGAAGAGTAAAGTCAGGGCTCTGAATTTTAGGAAAGCAAGTAGAGCTATGGATGTCATCTCTCTGGACTTCTGTAAGGCATTTGACACACTGTCCCCAACAACATCCTTCTCTCTAAATTGGAGAGGTGTGGATTTGACGAGTGGACTGTTCAGTGGATGAGGAATTGGTTGGGTGGTCGTATCCAGAGGGTAGTGGTCAACAGGTCAATGTCCAGATGGAGATGGGTGACAAGTGGTCCCTCAGGGGTCTGAATTGGGACTATTACTGTTTAATATCTTCATCAATGACACAGACAGTGGGATCAAGTGCACCCTCAACAAGTTTGCAGATGACTCCAAGCTGAGTGGTGCAGTTGACACATCTGAGGGAAAGGATGCCATCCAGAGGGGACTGGACAAGCTCAAAAGGTGGGCCCATGTGAATCTCATCGGGTTCAGCAAGGCCAAGGGCAGGGTCCTGCGCCTGGGTTGGGGCAACCCTTGGTATCAACATAGGCTGGGTCATAAAGGGATTGAGAGCAGCCCTGCTGAGAAAGACATGGGGGTACTGGTGGATGAAAAGCTGGACGTAAACTGACAATGTGTGCTCACAGCACAGAAAGCAAACCATATCCTGGGCTGCATCGAAAGCAGCGTGGCCAGCAGATCGGAGGAGGTGATTCAGTCCCTCTGCTCCACTCTGGGGAGACCCCACCTGGAGCACTGTGTCCAGCTCTGGACTTCTCACCACAGGAAGGACGGGGACCTGTTGGAACGGGTCCAGAGGAGGGCCACAAAGATGATCAGGGGGCTGGAGCACCTCTGCTGTAAGGACAGGCTGAGAGAGTTGGAGTTGTTCAGCCTGGAGAAGGGAAGGCTCCAAGGACACCTTTTAGCAGCCTTTCAGTACCTAAAAGGGGCTTATGAGAAAGATGGGGCAAACCTTTTATCAAGGCCTGTAGCAGTAGGACAAGGAGTAATGGTTTTAAACTAAAAGAAGGTAGATTTAGACTAGATATAAGCAAGAAATTTTTTACCATAAAGGTGGTGAGACACTGGAACAGGTTTCCCAGAGAGGTGGTAGATGCCCCATCCCTGGAAACATTCAAGGTACAGGTTGGATGGGGCTCTAAGCAACCTGATCTAGTTGAGTATGTCCCTGCTCATTGCAGGGAGGTTGGACTAGATGACCTTTAAAAGTCTCTTTCAGCCCAAACTATACCGTGACTCTATGATTATCACCCGGTGAAAACAGGTGATACCATGAATAGTTGGGGCTGACAGGACCTAATGTAAAACTGAGCTCTTCTCCTTTTCATAAGTTCAGAACTGATACTGGAACTGTCTTTCAAAAAGAGGGCCTAAGCTGCCAGAGTTTTAAAAAGGGTGCATGAACAAAATCCTATATATTCTAACTCTACAAAGCATGCCGTCGTTTAAATATGGATCACTGCTGCTCATCTCCTCTAATTAAGATCTTCCTTACTCTGTGATTCTGTGATTCCTGACTCTGTTTTCCCATTCGTACAGTCTGGTGGATTTAAGTGGATTTACTTGCAATTCACTTTGGTGTGAATGAAATGGGAATTGGGATCCTGAAACAGGAGTGAAAATTTCTCATTTAGTCAGACGTCACTTTGCACTTCTCTGACCGTGTAACAGAATTGTGAAACGAACGTGAACGTGATCTATATACCCAACGAGATGCAAAATAGATTTTGTATCAGAAAGCATCAAGGTTGAAAACGGCTTTGCTCCTTAGGACCTGAGCACAGGTGAATTCATTTCTTCTAACGTATGCAGTGCTACAATGAGCTGGAATTCAACCGGAGGCAGTTAGAATTAGAAATTTAGTGTATTTACATGCTCAGAAACTTAACACGAAAAGAAAATGAGATTCACCTAGTTCCTTATTAATTTCTAGGGGTCTTCCTCCTAGTACCCTTATTTTAGCAAATACTTTATAAAACATGATTACTCTTTACAGAATGCTGAAATCTCTCTGATTTTATTAAAAACTACCTTGAGTTTCATTTGCATAATAATTCATTTATTGTGAAGCATTATTGAGACGCGGTTGACAATGAATATCTCTAAATATTTAAAATTCCAGTGCTGGAGAGGGTCTCGTCACATTAGAAAGCAATCAACCATCTCGAGACAGGTTAATAAAAGCATCTTAAACTCATCATCAAAAGGCTCTCTCGACCTCCATTATCAGGCACAGGACTCCTAATGATTCATTGATCACATTCTCTCCATTTAACAAAAATATCACGGGCCTAAAGGTTTCAAGATATCCAACATGAGAGATGTTTTTTGCCTGCCTCACAACTACATTTGACAGATGACCTTTAGTCTTTCTTTCACATTAGTGAGATGTTTAACGAAGATAACGCGGTTACATTTTTCGCAATTATCTGATGCACATGCTCACAGAATCCTCTATTTGATACCACACGGTAAACAGCTGAAACAGTTGTGCTTCTGTAAATGTCTTTATTATAAGTAAGTGCCCTGCTTTCAGCTTTCCTCTTCCATAAGATCATAGAATCACAGAATTGTCTGGGTTGGAAGGGACCTTTAAGATCATCTAGTCCAACCATCAACCTCTGATAAAAAAAAAAAAATAATCACTAAACCATATCACTAAGCACCACGTCAACCTGTCTTTTGAATACCTCCAGGGATGGTGCCTCAACTACTTCCCTGGGCAGCTCTTTCCAATGCTTAATAAACCTTTCAGGGTAAAACTTTGATGACAAGGTTGAACAGCCTCTGAATGCATGTGCTTAACCTGGTGCTGTTTCTGAGGAACATCAGGGCATGTGTGGACGTACAGGAGGTTTTCAGGGTGGATGTGTAGTCTGTTTCCATCCCTTTCATCCAACATGCCAACAAGCTGCACTTGCATTTCCAGAGTACTGAGACGTTCCATGTACTCAGCATTTTGGTTCACACCTGCGGTTCAAGGGGCGGGCTGTGGCTCGCCTTTCCATCCTGAGCTCACCTGAAATTTCCTGGCTTGGATACAGATAACAAGGGAGCTGTGACATTGAGGAACATCCACAGCCAAGCGCTCACCCAGGGTCCTGGGCAGATTTGCACAGTCTGTGCAGCAGAAACGCTTGTTGTCAGCACCAGAGCTGGCAGCTGAAGGTGACTCAAGTGTGCCTAGAAGAGCTGCAGTCACACCTCTGGATCGCAGCCGTGTTCCCATTTCCACTGTTTCTTCAGCTCTGACAAGTGTCTCCTGCTGAAATGGTGCAGGTCAGAGGTGGTGCGGGGGGCACAAGATTGTACAAAAGTGGTAAAAGAGCCACGTCACCCCACAAGTACATCAGTGGTCCTCACCGCACATCCCCGCTCTGTCTGTTACATGGGTAAAACCTGAAGTTGGTCCTCTAAGGTCATTGAGTTTGAGAAGCGTGGCCTTGTCCACCTGAAGGCTGTTCTCTGCTGGGCAGAAGGGGGCAAGGGAAGTTGTCCAATCGGGATGAGCTGACACCCCTGGGCTCTGCAGGTGAGCAAGGGGAGGGAGGTAAGAAGTCGGCAGAGAGCATCACAGAGCAGCTGGCAGAACATGATGAGCTCAAGGTCACTTGGCTGTTGGCCCAAAAACCATCCAAAAAATACTGAAAGCCAGCAATTAGTCAGGCCAGCAGCCCAAAAAAGGAAGGAAATAGCTGAGCCATGGTATTGTTCAGCAAGGGTCTGCAGGTTCTGCTAGCAGCCTTTGGAAGGCCACCATGGACGTAAACTGGGACCATTGCCATTCATGGCCTAACTTATCGCTGTGAGCCCAGCATCATTTTAATTTAATACCTGCCTGAAAACAGATTCACAAGTACATTCTCAAATGGATCAGGATTTCCTGGTAACTTTTCTACTTCTCTTGGAATGAAGAGGTGGATGACTGAAGGCCGCAATCCTTGATGCAAGATACCCCTTAGAGCAGCAAGTACAACCTCTGAACAGAAGCTTTTCGCAACACTGAGGCTTTTACCAAGTTCCATCAATTCTGAGATAGTTAAATCTTTCTTCTCCCCTCTATTAATAAACACAAATGTGTGGAAAATTACCCTAATCTTCTTCCAAAGAGGATGTGCCTCCAGAATCACTTCCAGTACCAGGAACCTCAGAATTCTGCTGCCATATTTAGAGGCGATAAAAACAGCCCTTGAATTTCTGACCAAAATCCAAATATAGTCTATTTCTTTCTGCCAGCTGAAAAACGTACCTTTTTATTTCATTCAGTTTTGTTAAAATAGAAGTTTGTTCCAAACTTTTCATTCTATAAATGTCTCTTTCGCTATAATTATTTAAATAAAGTGGGAAAGTGCCCAGTTTAGTGAACTGCATTAGTATGCAACTGAATGTGCCTGCTATTGTCATTCTACTAGGGCTTGTGCTCTGTTCCTGTTGCATCTTCTCCCTGACTTCAGCAGGTTTACACAAGAGCTGGGCCCAGCCCGTGAAGGACAGATTACCACAGGAAGTTGTGTTTGACAAAGCTGAAGTGCGCATAGTTACTGTTTCTGCATGATTTACTTTAAAGTCTTCACGGTGGGAGGAAAACATTGGTGGCTACTTGACCAGGCGTTGGCTTTATGGCTAGAAACTGGCAGGGCATGTCAGTGATGTCCTGAGACTTCCAAGCCTACTTGTCTTGTGTGTCGTGGTGTGCCAGGTCCTGTTTTCCCAAGCATTCAGCTGATGTCCAGCTTGGCAGTGTGACAGCTGTGATGGGCAACTCTGTCTGAGAAGTGGGAAAGATGTAACTCAAAAGTCCCAGAGAACATCAAGAAGCAGAAGAGATCATGCAGGAGTGTGGGGGATGTTACTGTTGTATTAACCTCAACTAGCTTTAGGTGTCTGCACTACAGGCGTCCACATAGAATACAGAATCATAGAATTGTCTAGGTTGGAAGGGACCTTTAAAATCATCTAGTCCAACCATCAACCTAACTCTGATAAAAA
>JAOXJK010009634.1:0-12520 GCA_025774025.1 Xenus cinereus | reverse complement strand
CGCCCCCCCAAAAAAAGATTATAAAATAAATTATGTTTTCTAAGAAACTGATCACATGGAAGCTTCACAAAAAAACCCCAAAAAACAACAAAAAAAACAGATTATGAGGAAACACACAGCTCGAAGTGATGCTCAAAGCAACGTATTTCCAAAAAAAATGAGATATTCTTTTTAACACTGACACATAGAAGTCAGGACTCAACTGCCGCAGTCCTGAGACACACAGAAGTGACAGGAATTGGCTCCAGATTTTCCTCTTGGAGAGCAGAGAGCACCCAAGAGGGAATATCTACAGGACATAATTCCACAGGTGGAATAAACTGGTGTGGAAAAGCGTTCTCCCCACCCCTGCCTGCCCTGATGGTGAGTTTGGAGAAAACAAACCTTCCCCCCGGCATCCCTGGGCATCGTGGTTCCAACCAGCCCTTTCTACTGCCGCTTCCATCCCACCATCAGCTTGTTCTTCCCCTGTTACCGCCTCACTAAACTGTGGAACTTCCACTCCCATTTCATTCACAGCTACATTAACACGTAAATTAAATAGCATTACTGAAAATTACTTCAAATAATTGCTGAACTTAGCAGAATACGCGAATTACTCTCCTCTTTTAAAAGTTTAGCAGCTAAGATACACTGATGACAAAAAACTTCTTACCAGATAAAAGAATCAACCTACGAGATAAGTAGCTCGACTATTTGCAAAAAAAACCGCATCAAACCACGAATATTTAAACAAAATATTAAATATAATAAATTACTAATCAGAAAGTCTGCCTGCCTGCTGACAATCTGACAAGTGCTACTTTGTATTTGAATGCAAAAAAGAGAATATTTACTTTGAAGGCAAACTCTTTTGATCAGGAAAAGCCCGTCTAGTAAATACAGCGGTAATTTCCTCGGTAAACGAGAAGTCTATCCAAAAAATCTTCACACACAGGTCCCCTCAGCTAAGTTATTACAACCGCAGAAGTCTCTGTCCTCTCTCAAGGGTCACAAGGAGAAGTGGTATTTCCTTTGTTTCTAAGACTTCTACCGGAAAACAGCGAGTTAATGGCAGCTCTCACTGAGAGATACTATAGCAGAACCATTCACAATTAGAAAAATTAAAATAATGGTATTCTAAAACGTTTAAAAATGTTGTTTTATATATATATATCTATATTTGTTAAAGTATTAGAATCAAATCACAGACCTCTTCATTAAAACGGCCCCTCAATGAGACCTACCAGTCATCAATTAGCAATTTTTACCAGTTTTGGGTCTGTTCCCACTGCAACATCATCTGTCTCCACCTTTCTCTGGAGTCTCATAATTTGGAAGCAAATCTCCACGTACCACTCGCGCCTACCGCTCGCAACGTCCTGCTTAGAACCTGCATGTACACTTCCCCTAATTAATTACCGGGAAAGTTCATACAAGCAGCAGCACTTTGTACCCTCCCATTGGGAGGGGGACACTAATAAACCGCCTGGAATCCTCATTCTAAGTAAAATTCCTAGTTTTCAAATAACCACCTCTGGTTTAACGGACAGTGGGAAGAGGTTTAGGATTTTCAATTTGATTTGGCAGAACGTCTTCGAATCCGCACGCTTGCGTATTTATGCCTATAATAAATCAAGGTGGCAACTTAGAATTCAAGTTAAACATTACACATTCTAACCTTTAACAAGAATGAAAATTTATAACTAAGGAAGTTATAAATTACTCAACCTTCACCTTAAAAAATAACAGCTAGCACCAAGAGTCTAGGATAAAGATCTCCTGCGGAGAAAGTGGCCTTTAGCAAAGCTATTTAACCGCTAATGATTCGCTTTATACACATATGAAACAATGTGTTTTGTACAGGAGGTATATGGTTGACTTGAGTGAGGAAGGTGGCATCGAGGAAAAAAAAAAAAAAAAGACATTTGGAAATATTTGGCGCAAGTTAGGCTCATACTGCGTTAAACAACAACAACAAAGAGCTATCTCCTGCTCCACAACAAAAGGAACCCAAAACACACCCCTTCTATCTGCAGCTACCAGTTAAACCAGTACATTACAGAGGACCCTAGAGATATTTGGACAACGTGGGGTGAGAAATCAGTGCCTCAATTATTTTTCCATTTCAGCGAAAGCAATTTTGAAGACTCCTCGTCTCCAAGCGCTGTTTCACAACGGACAAACCCACACCATTCCAACTCTTTCCAGGTGTACTTTTTACATCACAACCTCTAATTTGGGCCAGAGAGGATAAAAACCAAACCAAACCAAAAGCAAACCTTCCAACTTAAGAACTAGTCATTAGAAGACCGGGTTATCAATTCCCAACTCCAAGTCCAGATGAGAAACTTTCCATCTGCGCTGTATTACTCTGGTCAGGAGCTGTCACTTGGCTGACAGATAAGCTCAGGATAAAGCACAGCACACACACACACACTCCAGTCACTTCAGAAATGAGTAGTTGCAGGTGTTTTAAAGAAGAGATTTTGACTCCTTTGTTGCCTAGGCTGAAATGCACACATTTGACCAAAAACGTCAATTTCTAGAAGTGGGATTTTTTTTTTTTTCTTTTCTTTTCTTTTTGAAGTCTCCAATTCTGGGCCTGTAGGTTTCAGGCCGGTTTTCCCCAGTTACTTCAGGAGCAGGGAAAATTTGGGAAGTGCAATACTAGGATAGCTTCTGCCCTCTTTCAGTGTTCATGCTGACAATTGATTTTGTCTTCAGAATGCTCCAAAACATCAAGCATTTCTTCTATTATAGCCTGTAGCGCCCGACCCAGCTGTTCTGCCGTATACGGTTTTCCCAGCGGCGGCACGTGGACGAAAGCCGATCTCCCACGGCTCTGGTATAAGGAAGTGTAGTACGTGAAGTCACAGAGGTATCTGAAATGCAAGAATAAAGCTTATTTAGCAACAAGTGACAAATACAGAGCGCAAACGGCGGGACAGGATGGACTGTATATTCTTATCAATTCAGCATTGCAGCAACATCCTGCGGTAATTAGCGGAAATCAAGCCAGGTATTGTGAGGCTGGGTGATTGTTTTAATCAAATCTAGGACAAAGAAAGGTAAAACCCACTCTTTTTCCCCCGACGATTGGGTGACCACTGAAAAATGGACGGTATCGCCAGCCCCATGAGAAGTGAAAAGCGTTACGAATTGCACGGGACTCGTGAGTTGAGGACGAAGGGACCGTGCGTTGCACTATGAGTCTGGTTTTGCCCCGTCGCTCGCTGGCACCTCGTACCTGCCGGCGTCCTTAGAGATAGTGACCGTGACATCCAGCCCCAGCGCCGAGACTCTCTTGCAAACCGTGTCCATGTCAATAATGGAGTCGATGCACTCCGGGCCGCCTTCTACGCAACACTGAGAGCCCGGGCAGAAACGGCAGTTGTCTAAGCCTTTGTAACCTACATTATGGCCACACTTCTCCAGAGTTACAGTCGTAGCCATACCCGAAACGCCCACGTGAACCACCAACTACAAGAGGAAAAAGAAAAACAAAAAAACAACCAACAAGTTAAATCAACCAAAATACAAACGGTGGAGAACCAACAGCCCGCTGCTCCCAGTTAGAGTGCGACGGGGTTGTTACAGGAGTTTTTGTGTGAGTATCACGGTAACGAGTCATTTTATCAACGAACTCGTGGGTCTAGTAGGGAAACTGTTCTTGTTTCACCTCCTCCTGGCCTAAATTGTAATTTATTTGGGGTAAAAATGAGCGTTGGCACGTTCACAGCCCAGCCCAGCGCTGGAAGAGCCCAGGTGGCACAGACTAACTGCGAGCTGTCTAGACAGCCCTCTGCTGTGGCCTCTTCACACCCACTGCCCCCATTAATTGGGGAGCTCTATTCTGAGCTCTAAAGTTCTCCAAATTCACGTGTTCTTGACAAAAGAGGAGAAGAGCTAGCGAGGGACTACCTGTCTGAATATCCATTAAAAATGGGACTTCACATGATGCCCGTTGCTGTAAGGATGACAGATTTCAGCCATTTGGCCTGTCTTTTCTCCTCCTCCTCCTCCCTTTACTCACTCACTTGTGGACTGTGCTTTTTCCATAACGCAGGAATGAGTCTTTGCACCGTCTGGTATTCAACGGGGACCTCATAGACGTGCAGATCCACATCATCTCGCAGCCCGAGCTTCTCCAATTCCTAAGAATGTAAGAAAATAGACAAAAGCAGGACAGTCAGACACAAGCTCAGCAGAGGAGATACTTCTGGAAAGTTTATTAGCAGAGTGAATCTGCTGTGAGGGACAAACCTCAGCTCAGCGTTCCAGCTGTATAACCTTGTAAACAGCACTGTAAAAAAAAAAAAAAAAAACCCAACAGAAAGGGGAACAACAGGGGCATTACCCCACCTGTGTTAACAGTCGTCACCCACAGGACCGTTTGTTCTGCTCTGATGTGTGTACCACAAAGAAATCAACATTCAACTGACAACAGTTATCAGCAACACCCACGCTCAAAAGACAGGTTGGCTACATTATTTATAGAAGTATATAGTCATACTCATTTCTTGACAGAACTAGATATTACGTAGAGAAAGCAGAATTGAGAGGGTTATATTCATTGTCTGATTTGTTGTCTCTCGGGGCTGCTGACCTGGAGAGTAAATTCCCATTTGTTTCCGGGTACAGAGCTCTTAGGGCGAGATTCTGTGTCTGTGAGTCCCCACAAATATTAGCAAACACTCCCCATGTGAGAAACGGGAGCACCATTGGCACCTCCTCCTCAGCATATTTGTTTTACTGTAATTTTGGCAGAATCCAGAATACAATACAGCCTGTTTCCAAACTGCAGAACGGGTTTCCATCGCTAGCTTTACCTACACCTAATATATTGGACTTAATTTTGCAACATGACCCATTACCATTGACGTGATTCAACTAATGCAGTAAATTATTTCTCCCTCTGTAATGTTAACTAAAGCCGTGCCTTGAAAACATCCCAAATATCCAGGCAATAAACTTAACCAATTTCCTTTCAACCCTTTAAAATAAGTGTCGGTTAAATACCTTGCAAAGACTTGTTTAAAACCAGAGGGAAGAGGCCAGATCTCTGTTTTCCCCCCCAGTAAACCTGACTGGTGAGCACACTGTTTCATCCCAACGCTGTGAGTTCTTTCTACACACAGCCCATGGTCCTGGACACTTCTCCCTTGCTCTTTTTGGACTCCATTTCAACACCAGTCTCACCAGTAATTCGAAGCTGATTTGGTACCTCAGACTTTACCAGTCTAGCCCAGAACAGGACTCCATCAGAAGCGAAACTTTCCAGAGCCATCAAACCCAAACTTTCAAGAACTCAAGGAAAAGAAACATCCACATGGTCTGAAGCCTCTGTAAAAAAACCAACCATGTTCTTAAGCAAAATCATGAGCTGAGCTCAAACCCAGGGGCCTTATGCGAGTCTACACCAGGAGGCACATTTCCAGTGGCTGAAACCACTTCAGTTATTGTGTTTAATGATGAAGCCAACGTTTTTTGACACTCTGAAAAACTTTACAGCTGCTTTTCAAGAGTGATAAGCGACTGTACGTGCCGTGACACCAACAGCCTTAGTCAGAGTCCTCTCATAGCTCTGTCTCCTCTGGAAGTGCATCCTTCTCTCCGAAGACAGAAGGACTCGTGAGCTCTTCCATCTCCATCACCAGGCCTGTGTTTCAGGTAGAAGAACCAACTCCAGCTTTTCACCGGTTAATACACAGCAGCAGCTTGTCGTCTGGGGCTGCTCCTCTCCTTCGAGATACATGTCGGTTGAAAAACGCAATCTTACTCGTGCCAAAAGCTCAAAATGATTACTTGTGCTAACATCAAAGGGACTGCCTGCGCAGTAACAAAATAACGTGCAACTCTCACATCCATAAACCGCTGTAGTTGTTCCCGCGGATCTGAGGTAGAAACAGCGATGTAAGGAGCCATCAAAGTATCAAAGGACATCTTAAAATATTATTGAATTATTAAATTATCTCCATTTCAGGTGCAGATTCGGTGATCAGAGCCAAGAACTGCACTTTCATGCGATTCTTAGGCTTTATTTTCCTGCGCATAGAGATGATACTTGCAGACTTCAGGCTAAGGAGTGCAGATTAGCTGTTTTCACCAAAGCTTACTCAATTTCAAATCCTGTCTTTCCCTAGGTTTGAAATTCTTTCAAATTAAAGGCAGCTGAAAGGAGAGGACAAGCTGAGGTTCTTGGGCTCCCCCATTACAATCTGACCTCCTCTACGTAAATGTGAGCAGTATTTTAGTACCTTTTTTCCCCCCCCTGTAGTTATCAGCACGAGTCATTTCTTTACTGAGGAAAAAAACCACCCAAACCCTTTCACACTTGTACGGACAGACCACATAGAGTGTAACAAGATTTAAGACAACTAAAAGATGGGGGAAAGGCAAGAGTAAGACTTTCACGGACCAGCAGATATGAGCAACAACAATGATAAATCACTTGCTCTGGCTCTGAGGGCAAGCCTGATATTAAAGGCTTGCTGTATTGATTAGTGTCTGGCACACACAGACATTCATTACCAGAGATGGATGCTAAGTGATGTTTCATCACATCTTCTTTACACAAATCTGCCTTCAAAACCTTAGCTGGTTTATGTGGTGCCTTAATAAAGTAAGTAGTTTACAAATGAGAGTATTCAAATACGAGTCAGTCTCTTTAGGAAGATCTCCAGAGCGTTAATTGGTAGGAATTCATCATCAGTTCTCTAAAGAGCGTGAAGCAGCTCCTAAGGATGAATTTGAGCGTGGAAAGTTTTACCGGCTGCGCAGAACGAGCATCTACAGGGAGCAAGAAACCTTGGGCCATAGGAGCCGCACCATCGGGGTGACGGCCACCTTCTCCAAACGCAGATGTGTTAAACCTTACAGCTTTACAAATTCCCAACTTTCTTTTAACCAAACACAGCGTTCGCGCGCTTCCATTCAATAATAAAGATGTACGCTGGCCCCCAGACAACTTATTACCCACAGCCTTGTATACCTGACAAATATAGAAAAACGAACATGTTTGACCGATTCCCTGACCCCTCAACAATGGTCGTCTTTGTGAGCCTTTAATATCCTTATCAGGTCTGTCTAGACACCCTGACAGCAATTGTCCTTAGTAATGTCAAAACGCACTCTGACCTCTCTCCTCCTCCTCCTCCGGGCTCAGCCAGAAGCTCTTCGGGGGGGATGAAGGCAGGAGCCCATCAGCTTCACAGTCCACGGGGAACACCTGTGTCTACAGGGCAGAAAAACGTACCGAACGGAAAAGCCCGTTTCGGTAACTACTTCTTGAAAGGAAGGTCCCTCCCAAGCAAAAACTGCAGCTGAAAAAAAAAATTCCTCAAACGGAATTTTAAAAAGATGGAAACAGGGAACAGCAAATCCACGTTAACACAGACTATTTTCACTCTAAGCCTCGGAAAAGAAAGCAGAAAGAAGTTATTCTTCCTTCTGAATTTATAGGAAATTTCTACCCCATGTGTAAAAATCTCCAAACGTTTCATCTTCACATTATATTAGATTGCTGCTGCCACTATTTAAGGTACTCGTTATGTTAACTACGTGTAAAAGTCATTTCGCTTTCAAAACCACACAGCTATACTAGAAATTCACTGCATTCAGAGGGGAAAAGACACACCGCATCCGTGTTCTATATAAACAGCCAAATAAAACCAAAAAGAGCACTGGAAAGAAAAGCAGAGAATTTTATCCTCGGGATGCAGGATAATAAAAGATGTAATAAACCAGAACTAGCTTAGCCCTAAAGCTAGGAAGGATTTACAAAGATTGTTTAATTGATTTTTCTTCTATTAAAATGCAGATCACACCGTCTGGGATTCAGAAACTCAGACACGCCTTTGTGTCCACTCAGCTCCATGAAGTCCCCTGTCTGAAACTTGCACAATGCCCAACTCGCATGTGCTCAAAGACATGCTGTTCCTTTTTGTCTGGGCCTCTCGGGGCTGAGGCGGGGCAAGGAAAGGCAAATCCTCCCCGCTGCCCGAAAGTTGATGTTTTTAGTTAGAAGCCAGCGCCGGTTATTAAACGGGACTGGGAGGAAAATGGGCTCCCGACGCAGCAGATCGCACCCCACCAACTCTAGTTTGATACTCTCCAAACACCCCACAAACCCACCAAATGAATTTAAAATGCAGGTGATTACTTCATCTATCAGCCCCGCAGCTGAGCAGCCATCAGTGCCTCGAGCTGCCGGGCTGAAGGAATGACACGCCATCTCTCTTTATAGAAATAGGAATTATACATTAGGTTTGCTTTTTGTGAGCAACATCAGAACACCCACCGCTCTTCCTGTCCCACAATACCCTTTTGTCTATCTCCTCTAGAATAAGCTTGTTTACAATAACTGACACCACACGAGGAAGAACAAACCAAATCAATCAGCCCCACTCCTAAATTTCGGTAACGTGCAGTTTTGTTTTCCGCATACACGGCTTGCTTTTTTTCCCCAAACTTAAACCAAGCAGACCCTAACTCAAATATATTCATTTCCAAAAGGGTCTCAGAGGCAAAGGTTTCGCCTTCTCACACCAGCCAACACATTAGACATCTGGACATTAGTAGACTGTAATTGATTAGAGTTTGTGATTTAATTTAAAAGCATTCTAAAGAAGATATTAATCTCAGAGCTCTGAAGGGAAGAGAGATGTGTTGGGGAGAAAAATAGATTTAATTCCCTGGGCAACTGTACTAAAAGGTACCCCTGAATTCCCAGTAGCTTTGTCATAAACCACATCCAGAAGTGACAAATAAGGAAGAAGTGGGATAATGTGGCAGCGCTGTTCCTGGCTAATGCTTTTACAGAAAGTAACCTTAATTCCCGAGTTTAGCTGGGCATCTAGCAAGAGTTTGATTTCTTCTTCTTGCCTCGTTTGTGAATATATCAGTGTGTCACACAGATGAACGTGTTCACGCAAATACACAGCTACAAGTGGCACAAACTTGATTTGTTTGAGGTTGTACGATCTGCTCAAGCAACGATGCTCCACGAGCTCTCCTGTCTCCAGCAAGATCCAGCTCTGCCAGTCAACCACCACTCGCTGCGGCTTCTCGGCAGAAGGGAAGGTGGCTCCCGAGCCACAGACACAGCCTGTTTCCCCCAGGCCTCCCCACCGCCGAAAGCAGGTGGCCACAGAAGGAACTGAGGGAGAAAAGCAACGTCTGCTTTGCTTTGGAGTCAGAGTCCTGACGTTCAGACCCACGTTGGACACCTCCACAGTTCGTTTGACACCACGAGACTACCAGGTGGAACTCTCATTATGGAAGAGACTCGGCTTAAAGGTTAACCAACTCGCCCAGATTCAAGCTGGAGCCCAGAGAGAACATTAAAATTCTTCTGGGTTTGTTTGTTTATTTATTTTTGAATTCTCTGCAGCAGAGGAAGATTCCAGGCTCCCTGCCCCATTTAACATCTTCCAAACCCAGGGAGTCAGCCTCTGAATTCCTTACTTGCCTCAGCTACATTAACTCAATCTCATTAAATTCTACTAGCTAAGGGATTGTTTTCTGAGAAGTGAATAAAACATTATCCAGCTGACCATCTGGATATCTGGAGCGAGCTGGTCTCGGTTAATAAACTGGGAACAAGTTACAAAAGAGCTGCAAACTAAAATTTGTACGGATGCGGTACCAGGACGGCGCTTTGTTTCAACTTGTTAAGAAGGAGGTTAGAGCGTTACCTGAACTGCAATCCAACTGGCGTTAACAGCGTGCTCCCCGAACGGACCAAACCCTGGAAGAGAAGGAAAAATCCACAGTGATGAAGTCATCCCTTACAGGTCTGACTAAACTTAAAGCTGCAAAGCGGCCTGCGCTTCCCTGGTTTATATATCCTGAAAGAAAACCCACTTCTTCTAATGCCCAGTCCTTATTTACTTTACACCCAAGAGACCTTCACAAAAACGTTTGAACTACGCACCTTTTACTGTGAAGGAAAACAATAGTTTACCTCAAAAGAAACTCTTTTTTTTTTCCCCCAACAGACACTGGGGGAAGCATATTTTTTTCCTTCCTGACCAGGTTAGAAAAACTTTCTTATTAACAGAGAAGTTGACCGATGTCACAGAATGAGAACCATTATTGGATTTTCTGTTCCTGATTGTTTTAGCCCACAGCAGATGCTTCCACAAAGGAGGACAAGCCTGTCTCAACTATTTCTTCTCTCCTCGGGTCTTCACCAAGATCTCGGCTAGCATTAGTTATACCTTACCAGAAAATAAACAAAATGCTGCCGACAACCCACCTACACCAAGCAGCTAAGGTTATGATAGCAGTATCAAAAATACTTACTCACCACGTCTAAATTTCCTAATTAATAACTTAAGAGTTAACTAGTAATCCATAACATCTTTTCCTGAGCAAGCACACAAAGGTTGGGCAATTTATCTGGGTGCAACGTCAATATGCTTTAATTTAAAATGTCGGAGTTACCCTATGAGCCTAATGCAATTAGGAGACATAAATTTTCTCGAACTCTTGAAAGGATTTGAGAGCGACTACAAATATTCCATGACACGTTAATGGAAACATTCTATTTGCTATCAACAGTAAGTCCCAGGTTATGCCGCACACGACGAGGTAAGGGATTTGCACAGCGCGGGTGGACTCATCCACGCTGATGGATCTCTCACAATCTACCCAACGTCGATACCTTCCCGTAATAAATCTCTCTGGAAGGTTTCCACAAAATCAAAACGTTGGTGTGTTTTCCTGGGAGCAAACCTCCAACGCTACTAAGACAATCTACGACCGCAGGACGGGCCAACGAGTCAAATAATCTAACGCCTTCTCAGTTGGTTCTGCAAGTCAGGGATGTCCTACAAGATCCTCTGGAAACAGTGGCGACCTACTAGGTTTCAATCCTAAAGAAATTGTAATGGTCTTATGAAAGAAATAAACCACATCTATTTCTTTTTAACAATTCAGCCACTGGAAGGTTGAAATTCTACAGGTGCCCACACACGTAACGTAACCCTCTCGCTCCGAAGCCAAACGCCAACTGGCACAAATGCAACTGTGGGCTATTTCTCCTCTGACTCATCTCCTGTGTAGATCCCTCGTGTTATCTCTTTTGCAGAAGATAAGCAACTTTGTTGGTAGCAGCAAACTCCACCGAGCATGCCCAGGAGTTCCTCCGCATCCACAATAGGGCCCCTCCAAGGCTCATTAGCAGTAAACCAGCTGCAGGGATCTTTATGGGATTATCTCCTTACACAGTTCTAAAAAAGAAATTGGACACAAATAATACTTATCCTCAGCGAGCACATGGCCGTAACTGAACGGGAACATCGCGCCATTGCTAGTTTTATAAAGGAATTTAGCATGACACTGATGACAGATTCTCAAATATGGGTAGACCTGACAAGATAAGCGCTGCATTTCAGAAACAAACTTCCCTGAAAACAGGGGGGAAAAAGACAGGAAAAGTATTGCAAGCAGCAGAGTATCTACTGACGCAAGTTTTCTGTTTAGTCACCGCCGAGAGCGGCCGCTCAGCAATAGATACGGGTTTGGGAAAGCCAGAATTTGCCACCTGCTTCCTCGCTCCCCGCAACTGTTCTCTGCAAAGACACTTGCCTCCAATTAAAACCGCTCCAGCGCATCGACGACAACGAACCCCTTCGCCCCCGCGCTCGCTATTCAAACGGCCGCAACTTCAGCTGCTGGGGGGGGGGGGAGGTAGAGACCTGAATAGTTTCACCGAGTTCCCCATTTGTCACAGAACTGCCTTCCCCACAAATCAAGCCGGCCGGCCTTTGTACCCTGGGGAAAGGAGCCTGACAAGCTCTCGCCTGCGACGCCGGGGCCTTTCATTCCCTCACTTAATTCTTCCCCCAGGCACTTCGTGGGTTATTTTGATAACAGCTTCGACACCTGGACGGCTGGGGATGGGGCGGTCAGTGAGCAAATGGCCCCCCCAGCCATCCTCTGAGTGTTCTTCCCATTCCTTTGGAGATTCACTCCCCTTCTCTCCCCAACCAGCAAACCTTTAGAGAGGATCAGGAATGGAAGAGGGGGATTGCAAAGCCCCCCTCCTGCCTGGCCAAGGAAAGCGGCTGCAAAGCCCCTCACCAAACAATGTACCCCCCCCCGCAGTCCTCACAACCCTCAACACAGGAGCTCCCCCTGCCCCACTCCCTGCCCTCCATCCCCAGGGCTCCCACTTATCACCCCATAGAGGGGACAGCTCCCCCCAAACAGCCCCCCAGGGGACAATCCCCTCATCCATTCCCTCCTCAGTCACCCCCAGACGGGACACCATCCCCCCCATCTCCAGCTCCTGGCCGTCTCCCCTGTCACTCACCTCAGGGAAGGGGTCCCTGGGATGGTCCCCCCCCACAGCTCCTGGCCATTCTCCCCCTCCCTCCCTCATCTCAGTGAAGGGGTCCCCCATTCACCTACTCCCCTCCCAGCTCCTGGCCACCTTATCCCTCCCTCACCTCAGGGAAGGGGTCCTCCATCTCTCCCCCCCACTCACCTCAGGGAAGGGGTCCTCCATCTCTCCCCCCCACTCACCTCAGGC
>JAOXJK010009633.1:0-12608 GCA_025774025.1 Xenus cinereus | reverse complement strand
GCAGCTCCCACCCGGTCAGCCCCCCTCGGGATGCCCGGCCCCCCCCGAGGGCCCCCATTTCTCGCGAGGACCCCCCCCCCGTCCCGCCCCTCAGCCGCCCCCGGGGTTGGGCGGGGGCCGCCATTTCGCGGCCCCTCCTGCCCCGCGACCGCCGCTCACCCGAGCGCCTCCAGCTCCTCGTCCAGCGGCGCGGTGGGACGCGGCTCCCGGCGTTGGGTCATCGTCCCGCCGGGGGACGAGCGCTGTCCGCGGCCGCCTCGGCCGGTCGCTGAGGAAGTGGGCGGGCGGGGCGGCACCTCCCCGGGCGTTGTCGTCCCTCTTGGCCGCCGCGGAGTTCCCCGGCCCGGGGAGGCCCGCCCCGGCCTCGACGGCGGGGAAGCGGCCCCTTGCCCGAGGCTTTTCGGGGTCTCTGCGGCCCCGTCAGCAGGACCTGGCCCCTCAGCAGGGGTGGCCTGACTTCCCCCTCGGGTGGCCAGCTGTGCCCGGTGTGCTCTGTGCTCCCTCCCATGCGGGAAATGTTCCCAGAATAATCTGTACGTTCCAGAAATTCATGTTCTGAAGTGTTTCGAGAGCGTTTATTTTTCTCTTGCAGTGGGTGCCCCTCGCCTCTGCTGTGTCCACCAGGAAAATTGGTGGAGGTTTCTGGGTGTTGCCCGCTGCTGGTCTTTCCAAAGGCTCAAACAATCTGCTACGTCCTAGAGGGGTTTTGGGTTCCCCGATACTCCATGGGCAGTAATTCAGTAATTAGTGTAGGTCTAAGTATAAGTATAGGTCGAAGTATTGGTATAGATCGGAGTATTGGGCTGGCAAATTCTTTACCAAACTTCTTTGACAAAAAGGTAGGACTCTAATGTAAAAAGGAAATAAATGGCAGAAGGGTATTTTCCAGTCACACACACTGCAGTTTTCACCTGGTATCCAGTACTGGAAATGAGTTGTTTCCAGAAGAACTGATATTTAAAGAGGCCAGAACAGCTATTATTTTCTCATAAGCAATCATAATGAACAGCACGCACAGTGTCGAGCACAGGCTCGCTCATTTGGCACAGGCTCATTAAAAGCCTGCTGCTCCTGCCGGTTTTGGGGAATCAATTTTGGAAGAGCTTTTCTAGCCTTTCGAATGGGAAAAGCTTCGCAGGGTTTCCATATGTCAGATCAGACTGTCCTGCTGTTTGAGCTTCTAATTGTGCTTTCCCTGCCTGCAAGGTGCTCTGCTCCTGTACGTGACTGTTCATCTTGGCAGCCAAGCATTCAGATACAGATTTCACAAATAAGCTGTTGGGTTTTTTCCTTATTAGGAAAAACTATTTGGTTTTTTTTTATTTTTTATTACAAAGAAAAATATCTTCTTTCTGAGTTTGTCCCTTCCTCTGCCGCTTGTTGAAAGCTTGTGATCTAATGCTGTCTTTGGTAACCTGATCTTGAAATCCGCAACCTTTGGTTAAATAGCTGTTTTTGACATCTCCACGGTTTACTTGTATTTCCTAGATAGGTTTATTTATTACTGTTCTCCTGTTCCGCAAACTGCTTGGTTTGTTTTCAGCGACTGGTGCTGAACCCAGGTTATGTTGTTTATCTGTGTTATTGCAAGACACAGAAAAGCAGTTATCAAAATTTCTGGGTTACAGAGGAAAAAGCAGAGAAACAAAATTAAGTAAATTCCAAACAGCAAAGAGACAGAACTAAATTTTAGTGGGTTCTAATTATATCACACTATATCACATATCAATTGTCTTAAAAGTTCAGCAGCGCAAGCTCAAAGGTGCTTTCCAGCCCTTCGGTACAGAAGTGCATTGTGGTGGGAGAGGGTTCCCATCTGGGAGCAGATGCTTCCTCTTACTCTGCACCTGAGAGTGCCACGTTTCCTCTTTGTTCGCAGAAAAAAAATATAAAAGCAGCAATTGTACTCTCGGGCAGCACAGATCAACCTTCCTCAGATGAAGTCTGCTTGATTTTGGTTTTTTAACATATGTTGGCCACAGGACTGAAAGGCTACGGATTGCCAGCTTGCGTTTCCCAAAAGCCAACATGCTTCAGTGTCAGGGTTTCGGTCTTTGTACCAAGCATGAGCATCCCAATCGCAGGACTTGGTTTCGTGTCCGGTTTGAGCACTGCACGGAGCAGACCTGTAGATAGCAGCAGTGCTCTAGTGCTTGCTGCTCAGCCCGCAGCGCTGCCGAGCACAAAGCACCCCGAAACAAACAGCAGAATAAGGTGCCTTTTTGAAAATCAGCGGGTAGTTTGGTTTTCTTCTCATCTCCTCACATCTGTCAGTCATCACAAAGCAAATTTAATTTAAAAAGAAAACCAACTTGAAATCTTGCTTGAATAACTGCCTCATTTAAAAAAAAAAAAAAAACAACCAAAACCAAACAAACAAAAAAACCAACCAAAAACCTAAACACACAAACAAACCACAAACAGACAAACCAACGATCTCGGGCACTAGAGCATGCCCTGAAGTGCCACATCTATATGTTTCTTAGATACGTCCAGGGATGGTGACTCCACCACCTCCCTGGGCAGGCTGTTCCAGTGCCTGACCATTCTCTCAGTAGAGTAATTCTTCCTAAGATCTAATCTAAACCTCCCCTGCCACAACTTCAGACCATTCCGTCTGGTCCTGTCATTATTCCCTTGGGAGAAGAGGCCAACCCCTACCTCTCTACAGCTTCCTTTCAGGTAGTTGCAGAGGGCAATGAGGTCTCCTCTCAGCCTCCTCTTCTCCAAACCAAACATTCCCAGTTCCCTCAGCCTCTCCTCATAGGACTTGTTCTCCAGACCCCTCACCAGCTTGGTGGCTCTCCTCCGGACACGCTCCACCAGCTCAATGTCCTTCTTGTAGTGAGGGGTCAGCAGCTGCCAGCACCATCAGACATATGACAAATCACAAAACAGATGAAGCTTTTTTTTTTTTAAATGTTTTTTTCTGACCACTGCTGAACCACAGGTGAGCTGTGTGCAACGTTTCAGTTATTACTCACGAAAACAACGTGTCATTTTGTTTTGTTGCTCCCAGCTGCAACCGATGAGCTCTGCATGGGAGGACCGACCAGCAGCAGGTTTGGATTTTAGCCACCACAAAAACCAAACGAAGTGTGATTCCCTTTTCAGCCCATGCAAGCCTTTTTTTTTTTTTTTTTAAACAGGGGAAGGAGAATTAGGGGAATCTGAGAGTTGATGCAGCAAGCATGAGTGAGTGAGTTATACATATCTCAAAATGATCCGCACGCACAGACCATTACCTAGTATTATCTTGAAAGGATCACACATTTTTCCCATCAGCAGAGAGAACGGGGGCAGAAGGGCTCACACCACACGCTTTAGTTTGTTTCTCGTACCTAAGCATCAGCCAGTTTTTCACTGAAGAAGATCGGATGCTTCAAATCCAAATGGAAATCCTATTCCTTGCACCTTTCCTCCCACCTGCATTGCTGAACTGCTCCTATGGCGTGAGGCCGAAGGAAACCGCAGGAGGGAAGATACAGAAGCACAGAATCACATGGGGTTGGAAGGGACCTCTGGAGATCATCTAGTCCAAACCCCCTGCCAAAGCAGGGCCACCCACAGCAGGTTGCACAGGAATGTCTCCAGGTGGGTTTGGAATGTCTCCAGAGGAGACTCTGGGCAGCCTCTTCCAGGGCTCTGCCACCCTCACAGGAAAAAAGTTCCTCCTCATGTTTAGGTGGAACTTCTTATGTTCAAGTTTGTGCCTGTTCCCTCTTGTCCTGTCACTGGGCACCACTGAAAAAAGACCGGCCTCATCCTCTTGACACCCTCCCTTTAAGCATTTATAAGCATTGATGAGACTGGGGCTAAATAGGATAGACAGGCCTTGAATTTCAGGAAGGACCTGCCAAGAGTGGGACACCACGTGCAAGCAGGCTGGGTGGCTCCATGGGTGCTTCAGGCTTTGCAGAGCCGCGACCGCAGGGCTGGGGCTCCCAGTTTAGGTCATTAACTCACATCCAGCACCAGACTAAAGCTGTTGCCGCAGTGGTGGCCCTAGCTGCAGCTGTGATTGAGCGGGATGCGCTTCGCAGCTCAGGGATGGAGATCATCTGTCCATGAGTCCTCTGCTGACTCGGGCAGGCGACGGTGTCGGCTGCAGCCACCCCCTCAGCTGCTGCCACATCTCCACTGCCTCCCGATCTTCCAAACAGTGTTACTCTTGCCAACACCAAAAAAACCCACAAAAACCCACTTAAAAAAACCAATACCATGAACTGGTCATGAAAGTATTTGACTTGTCAAAAGCTTTTCAGTGCTTTCTTTCCGGAGCAGGAAGGGAAAAGAACAAAAAGACTGGTTTTCAGCTTTCTTTTCCTTTTTTGGTGTGTGAAAACTTTAGGGTTTGGTTTTCATTTAGAAAAGGCAAAAAGGGAAACACCAGCAGTGTGAAAATTAAATACAACAATGGGCTTTGGTCAAAGCAGAGCACTTTCAAGAAAAACAACTACGATGCCATTGTCCTAAGTAATTGTTGCTGCCTTTTGGAAGGAGTTAAATACCACTTAATTGTTGATCCGCAGATAGTGTGGGGTGCGACCCCTGACAGCCCATAAATTAATTGCTACCTTTAAACCGTGCATTTGCTTAACAGCTGCTATTAGTTCATTTTAAGAGATTTTTACAGATCTGGGATTAAACCCAAGTCCCTCTGCCATCGTCACAAGATGCCATTGGCAGCGCCGAGGCTTCGCTTTGTGCAGTACGTGTGGGACCCGGGAACGTATGATCTTAATGCAGATGAGGTGAAATCCTGTCTCTCTCCTACGTGCATGGAGCTCCAAAGAAGTGAAAAGCAGCTGGTGTTAGGCTGGTTTGACACCGACACTGCTGGCCGAGGGGTTAATTGGTGGTGTGGTTGTGCGGGTTTGGTGAGAAGCATCCATAATTAAACGTTCTCCCAGTGCTCCCAGTAAGTCAGTGCAGTGGCAGGTCAAACCTGAGAAGCTCCAGGAGAGCAGGGTCTGTGTTTCTGTTCTGCTTCGGGACTGGTGAGAACCAATTTCCCAATTGCAGTGTTTTCCATGGAAATGGAGTTCCTGGTACCTGGCAAGGTGGAGCTGTGTCTCCTCAATGGGATATCTGCTGGGAACCTCAGTGCCTGCCCCATCCTGGCTGGAACCAGGGGGCATCCTGAGCTTGGAGTGGGGGTCACGGAGCCCGGGGCAAGGCTGGGGTTTAGATCCCCCCAAAACACCTTCAGCTGGTTTTGTTGCAGCAGGAGGGTGCCGGAGACCTGGAGAGCGCGCTGGTCTCTGGGAGAGCTGAGTCATCCCTCGCTGGGGGAGGCATCTATCTCAAAAGTAATTATACCGAGATGAAAACAGCCGGTGACAAGCTCCGTACCAGCAGTTTGACTTCAGATTCTCATTTCATGCCGCAGAAGGATGAGTAATTCTAAATAGCTCTAAAGACATTTAAAAGCACCCAAACCATGACAGACTGCATATAGCAAATGAGAACAAGGTAAGTTATTATATGCTCTGTGAGCATATACAAAGCCCTATTATCGCTGCTACACTGATACACACCTTATCGGGGGGTTGTGTACCTGTGATGTGCTTCTCCCGTGCGGGGCAGGTTTGGGGACACCGAGCCTGATCCTTTCTTTCCCCGGCAGCACGGAAGGCTGCCCACTCTGAGCTGGGTCAGGTAGTGATGAACATAGACGTGCAGCTGCTCCGTCATGGTCCTTCCAGCAGGAAATTGCTTATTTAAAAATACGGGGGAAGGATTTGATGGTGGAAGAAGAGAGTATTGCTCTCTGCCCTCAGACAGAAAGCTAAAAATACATAGAAATGCCAAGGAGGCAGGAGGAGAGGTCCAGCCTTTCCCTGTCTGGGCTCTCCAAGGCAGTAAGGAAGATGTGAGCATCCAGGCAGGGGTTTTCCCTGCCTCCAGCACCGTGTGTGTGACTGTGCTTATCCCTGTGCCGGAGCCCCTCGTTTACAGCAAAGATCGATGAGCGGCTTCTCGTTGAACTAATGAAGCAGAGCCGAGAGGCACTTTCCAGACCGAGAGCCTCAGAGAAGCAGATCCTTTTGCACCCAAATGCATCTTTTTAATTAAAAAAAAAAAAGTTTTACCAGCCATATTCTGATTGCAGTCTCAGCGCTGGTAGGTAATGATGGCATTGGCACCTCCCAAACGAGCCACTACCGAGTTCGAGGTGTGGGACCGTGCCTAGGGCTGATTTAAAGCCTGTGGAGGTGGATGGAAGCGTTTCCATTTTCCTTTCGGGACTTGGCTCACACTTTACAAGTGTCATTTGAAGCAGAGCCAGAATGTGGCCCAGGCTTCATTTCAGAGGAAATTTGTTTGAAGGCTTTTCATTGCTTGAAGGTCTGCAGTGACTTTAAGGCTGTCCGGTGACTTACAGGTAGAAACAAATAAAAACTCTTTATGTGGTGGTATGACATGCAAACCCATGAGGAGCGTTGGAGTCACGTCTTCTCCTGCGTGACCTTGCTGGAGCAGAGGGACACACCAAAGGCCACCTCTGCTCATCTCCGAGGCTGCCCTGATGGACGCTTTTTCCAGCCGATCATTCAGAAAAATTTGGGGACAGCAATCTGGGAGCCATCAAGGTGGGATCTTCTGATTTTATTTCCATCTCTTGTGGGTTTTGTGCATTAAAAGGGAATTGCTATATTTGTCATTTTAAAATCGTACTAAACCCAGGAGTGCTGATAAATTAGGCACTAATAAGGATTGGTGTTGAAATGGAAACAAATGAATGAGCAGTGAGTCATGGTGTCGTCATGACCTGAAGACACAGCGCTGCTCATTGTCTCTTTTCTTCTGCGTTGTTTACTTTATACATTCTAGTTTCCAAAACTCATTATTTCTGTTTTGGGTTTTGAAATGCGTTTCAAAAAAGGCTGAAAAGTTTCCAGAACTGAAGTTAAAAAATGCTCTCATTGATGAGAATGTTTTGTGTTGCTAAATCTGAAATTTTGCTCCATTCACAGCTTTCATATTTATTATAATTTATTACCAATTTTGAACTTAATGCAAAACCAAAAATACAGACGCTCTCCATTCTGCCGAGCTCTAAATGAGGCTTGATCCGTTATCTTGAAACGCTACATTTCCTTTTTGGCAGAATTTCATTGAAATCACCATATTCTGAATTTTTAAAGAAAAAGCTTTGTGGTGGTGTTGACTCATCTCTGTTTTCAGATATGGCCAGACATTTATATACTGAATTTACAGCACATACCTGTAAAGTACAAGTGCAAGGACAGAGCGTGGCACCTCACATCCCCATCCTTTGTGTTCACGGTGCAGCACAGTCTCCCAGAGCAAAACCCAGCACACGCATCCCATAGAGCTGGTCTGAAAAACATGTCCTGTACTGCTGCTCTGGGCTTTCTCACCTCTATCACGCATTTCAAAGGAATAAAATAGAAGTAGCTGCTTCAGCAGAAAAGTTATTAGTGCTGGTGCGCCCTTGAATGGCAGGCTTCATGTTTGGAGGCAAAAGCTGAAATGAGACATTTTCCATTTTATGATTTTGTCTGTGGAGAAAGCCCTTTTAATCTCAGTTTAATGAAAGCTGGCTCAAGATGTGTGACTGTGAGCACTTGGAAGAGGCAGGAGTAACGCTTGAAGTGGGCTCCAAAGCAAGATGAATCCTTTAGACGAGGCAGAATTTGGAATGTGGCTGGGTAACCACCATACGCTTATTTGTTTGTAAGTACGGGATACTTAATTTAGATAAATGGGTTGGGAAATATTCATATGCATGGTGGAAAATGTGGCAGAATAAATTAGCTCAGTGACAGTTACATCAGGAGCACCCATCTTTTTCAGTCTCTCAGACCAAAATAACTGAGAACAGTCTGGCCTCGTTAATTGTTTACTGTTAACGGGTGATGTCTTTCATCCTTCTGCACTCCTGCTAAATGACAGGGTTTGCTTCTTCCACAGATAGAGCAGCTTGAATATGTTGGTGACAGTGCTAATAGAAAACCAACCACCCACCTGGACGTCAGTAGCTGCTTCTGGGACTTGCTCTTGTCCTTCACCAGTTCCTCACAAAAGTCCATGAGCCTCCAGAAGGCCCTAAACAACAGGTCCCATTGCCCTTCCCATCCCTGGTGTTCCAGTGTGTTCTAACAGGTGACTTTCCATATATTAGGCCAGCTGAGAGAAGGAACAGGAATGTCCCCTCTGTGGACAAGGGCCATCTCAGAAGCTGAGGTGCCCTGGCCTGAACTGGATGCATCGATAAGATAGTGTATGTATAAGCAGATGTGTATCAGGAACTTGGCTAGATGGGTGGATGACATCATGAAGGACCTTAAACTTGCTGATATTTGAGGACATAATGTCTGATGGCAAAACTATTTTCTCCCCACAAGGTAGGATGATTAATGCTGGCTGTTAATTCCCAGTTGTGGAAGCCTGCCTCCTTGTACCCTCGCTGGAGCTGCCAGGAGTACTTGAGAGGCAGCAGTGCTTTTGCTGGGTTTCTGTACTGGTCCAAAACAAAACGCTTGCTGTCTCTGGGTGTTGATACCACCAAGGTCCTGTAGATATATGACTTGCAGCCCAGCTGGGAAGTCCTCTTTTGCTGAATCTCTTCATTGTTGAGGCAGAGAGTGGCCAAACCCAACAGGACAGCCCTGTGATGGTGACGGTAGTGCTGTACCGTGCTTGCTGCACCCACACCACATGGGGTCCTGTTGGTCCATTTTCTTCCATACATCCTTCGTCTGGAAACACTCACTCTTCATCTTCTTCCCATCTTCTGCCCACATCTTCTCAGCTGCTCTCTGGAGACATCTGATGTGGAGGAGCTGTTGTAGCACTGAGTGAAACCCAGCCCACCTGTAAGAGAGCTGCTTATATGAAAGAAATTCAGGCTCTTCCCTGGACTCTTTGCTCTCTGGCTGCAACCAAGGGACAGGAGAGCAGTTTGCCTCCTAAGCAGCCCAACTTCCTCCCCTGCCTGCTCCAGTTAGCCCTCACTGGTTCTGGAGCTGGAGGAAGGAGAAGAGATTGAGGAAATGACTTTCCCACAGGGTACTGAGTCCACAGCGCAGATGAAAAATGAAGAGGTGGTCTTCTGTCCAGGCAGTTGCAGCTCTAGCCTTGCATAGCAAAGCTGCTGAGAAGGAGCAAAGCCCTTAAAGTCAGCCTGTGCTCTGCAATCTAGAACTTTACTGCTTCTCTTGGAGGCCAAAAGAAAAAGAGGGAATATTTTTAGACAGGCCAGTCCTTCTCCATGAGATGGCATGTCCTACTCCAGACAAAAGATAACAAGAACGTTTTTTTATAAAAAAAAAATCCTTTCTTTGTTGGTGCCAGCTCAAACTGAACATCATCAGTCTCACATGGTCAAGGAAGACAACAACCCTATGTAATGGGGTCATCTTGGATCCCATGGAGCCCCATCGCATTAAATGCCATTAAATCTGGCAACGTCCTGAAGCAAATCACTTGGCAAGAGCTGAGAAACAAAAGCACAGATTGTGGTGTTCAAGACGTGTCACGGTCATGACATGCAAGAGCCCTGGCCTGGATTTTGCAGACACTTGGAAACAGTGAGCTGCTCTCCCCATGGCTGGTCCTGGAAAAAAAATACAGAATTAAGTCTGCAGAGGGTTATTGAATACAAAGATTTCACCTCATTCTCAGGCGGACCATGAACATGGTTGCCATTGGAGAAGCCGGTCTTAGTGTGTACAAAGCCAGCTTCTTGTCCTAATCCTTACACAGTGTAGATAAGGTGTGTGTCCCTGCAGTGCAAAGGGGGTGATTTTCCCACCTGGGAGGCACCATTGGACTCTGTACTTGTGGGGCTGTGGGAGCCTACAGTAATGGGACGCTCCAATTGATGAGGATGCCTGGAGTCCATCAAGAAGTGTGGTCAGACTGTGTGGCCCGGTGGTTGCTCTGTCTGATGTGCGGGGTTACTCTCTGTGCTGCCCTCAGCCTTGAAGGGTGCCCAGCGGGGCATTTGTAACGCTGCTGAGATGTCCACAGCCAGAGCGGCCAAGAGGGCATGGGTGGGAATGCACGTAGGAGGTAGATACCATCACGTTGAGCAGCCTGAAGTGCAGCCCAATTTTGGCAGACTTGGCAAGAAGCAATTTTTGACTTAAAGACAAATTTCTACAGCGAGAGTCTGTTCTGTGTGCTGTTCCAGACTTCAGCTGAGAAAGTAGAAATATTCTCCCTGGAAACGTGTGATTAGAATATAATCACCATTTTCACACTTTCTGGTGCTTTTTGAGGGTCTGAGTTACAGAGAATGGTAATGGGTTTCTTCATGTTAGAATAAAATACCTGAGTATTTGTTAGTAAGTATGTATACATAGAAATAAATGAAAACGTTAATTGTTTTTGTCAATATGCTTCACTGGGAAAAAAATATTCCTTATGAGCTCTTTTTATGGCTGTCTAATAGCTATTCGGGTGACAGTCTGTCTGAAACCAGCATTGAGGGATCGTATCACTTCCACCGCAGTTATTTCTAATTGGCAAATCAAGTACAAGAGGAGTCAGGGAAGAACGGATAAGGACTGTGCTCCTCTTATTATAATGCAATCTCAATTTTGGCCTGCGCTGAGTGAAATGCAGTGCTGCTAACCAGGCTTTTGCAGTGCTTTGTGCAGGGAGTGAGGGCATCATTATTCTGTAGAGGTTTTCTTTTTTTTTGAAGATTAAATTAATTAGTGATTTCAAAAAGCGAGGTAATATGAGAATAGAAACAAATAGATATTAGGCGATCTGAAGCAAAACCTATGCATTTGGTGGCTTAGAACCAAAATTCTTAAAAGTCTATTAAATATTTAGCAAGATTTTTATACATAACACAAGGAGGGAAAGCACAGAAGTGTGGTAACCACAGCACTATCAAATGGATAAACAGTGTCCTGTCCGATTGAACACATGAAAGTGTTAGTGTATGTTTTTACCACTATCTCTGTTCTGCACATTTCATGCAAAATAAATAATATTAGTTCCTAAGCTTTGTAAATAAATCAATGAGCTGAGTCCATGACCCGTTCAGAGGTGTTTTGAATTGCTTTGATCCAAAGACTTCAGATGGAGCTCCTGCAGCCAAGCTGTAGAGCATTTTGGGAAATGACTGTTCTCACCAGCTTCCAGCACAGTTTAATTCACTCGAGAGAATTGACTGCTCAGAAAAACAGTGCTTTTATTGCATGTCGGAATTCCTTATGGTTTATCCTTTGACACTTGGCAATATTCCTGTGTGGCCCAACTCTCTTCTCTTGACTCAGCTTCTCTGTTGTAACTTTATTGAAGATCTTTGATCAGCTGAAGTAGAGACTGACATTTAAAAGACTCCTAACCATGTCTTCCTGGTCCACCAACCCATCTTTCTTATAGACCCTAGCCAGGTTCCAGGTCCTTGTGTGCTATTTGCTACGTGGACAAAAAGGAATATATACCTTGATCCATCTCACTTGTGTTTAGTTGTTTAATCTAGCAGGATCACACCACCGATGGTCCCATCTCCTCTATGCTTGAGGAACCTAGGAAACAGGAAACAGAACAGGTTTTCAATCTGGTGCCTGTGGACATTGGCTGTCCAGGAGTTATTTTACAGTGTCTGTGAAGAGGATAAGAAAATATAGTACCTCTATGATGCAGAGTAACCTAACGTGGGGAAGTTCCTGAGGGGAACTGGAAAAATTCACAGGACTCAGAGAGTAGAAACATCTGAAAAACATCATAGTAGACATTTAAGTTTAAAATATCCCTAAAAGTCATGCTGTACAAAACAGTTCCTTATATTCCAGTATCTTGAACGGGTCTCAGCTGAGGTTAGACTGCCATTGCACTAGAAACCATCTACCTGTGTTGTGACAGCTTCTCTCATGTGATTGTATCTCAGACTACCTGAGTTTTACAAGGAGGGAACAAAGGTAGATAGTGCAGAAATAACTTGTCAAGATGTTCAGTGGAAGAACCAAGACAGTATTTCACACTTTCTCTACCCTAGCCCAGAGGCGTCCTTGCTGTGACCTCCAAACATCTGTCTTAAGCGTCTCTGCACAGGAGTTGTAGAATAATTCAGGCTGAAAGGGACTTTTGGAGGGCTGTCGTCCCCTTCCAGCTCAATCCTGGCCAAGTTTTAGCATTGGATCAGCTTTCCCAGGAACTTGCCCAGTTGAGGATAAAGAACAGAGGCTCCACAACTTCTTGTGGTCCCAGTGCTGGATGCTTTTGTGCATCCTGGCGGTGGGAGCTGAGCATCAGGAAGGCATATTTTCCTGTTCACGTTAATATAAATAGATTGAAATCAAAAGAGTTATAGGACCAGAGCTTATTGTAAGGTGCCCGTAGGAGGGAAGACCATGGCCCTGGGATGCTCCCAGCCACGCACCCAGCTGGCACTCCCACCTACCCCTCTGTTCCCAAAGACACTTATTGGACTGCATATTATATACAGAGGAAAAATAAGGAATTTGGGATATTTCAGGTTTTTCATAAGCACAAACAAATACTTAAGCATGAATCATAGAATGGTTAGAGTTGGAAGGTACCTTAAAGACCATCCAGTGCCACCCCCTGCCCTGGGCAGGGACACCTCCCACCACACCAGGTTGCTCCAAGCCCCC
>JAOXJK010009632.1:0-12612 GCA_025774025.1 Xenus cinereus | reverse complement strand
CTCTGGAGACATTCAAAACCCGCCTGGACACGTTCCTGTGCAACCTGCTCTGGGTGGACCTGCTTTGGCAGGGGGTTTGGACTAGATGAACTCCGGAGATCCCTTCCAACCCCATGTGATTCTGTGATGCTGGGGTTTAAAGAGAGAAGGTGACTCACCACTGGAATATGGAGCTTGCTTAGAGGCTTGCCATCCAACAGGTAGGAGCCCGTGTAGGTGACATACTCAGCGTAGCACTGCGGAGCCTGGGGAGTAATATAGCAAAGGATTTTCCGTTTCTCTTCAATCTTTTTCCTGATCTGGAGGTACTCAAAGTAAGGGTTGGACCTGTCGCTGTGATAAGGTTCGATGTCGTCCAGTTTTATAGCGTCTACGATAGCTGCCAGTGTCTGCTGTATCATCTCCCTCGTCTGCTGGGTGGAGGTGTTGATCTGCTGCTGCAGCTGCTGGTTGGAGCGCTGGAAGCGGCGCTTGCGCGGGTGCTGAGCCTGGGAATCGTCCTCCTCGGTGATGCGGCCTTTGGCACGTGTGGCGGGCGCCGACACGGGAGGAAATTCCTTTTCAGAAGAGGCGGCATTCTGCTTGTTTTGGTTGGCGAGCATCTGAGCCCGGTTCCTGGTAATCCGCTGAGGAATCTCTTCTATTTTGGGCGGTTTGGGAGCTTCTGCTACTGGTTTTTGCACTGGTTCAACGATTTCTGCTTGAGCGTTGCCCGGAGGTGCCTCTGCCTGGGAGGAAGGGACTTGGCTCCCACCACGTGCCGCAGCACCCTCCTGTGAAACGCTGCCCTCGGCGGTGGCCACCGGTGGGGGACAGGTCTGGGAGCTGCTCTCTGCCACCCCACCAGAAGAGGACAGGTCTTCGTGCACAGCCTCCACCTCTTTGCTCTCTGCCTGAGCAGACTCGGATGGGGTCTGTTGGAAAATCTGCGTTTCCGAGTCCTCTGCTCCTTTTTCCTCACCTACGTTCAGTGCTTCGGGGGTGGCTTCTTGTGCAGCTACTTCTGGTTTCTGCTCCTCTGCTTGTGGCTCTGTCTCCACGGGTGGGACAGCAGCTGCCTGGCTGGCTGGTGGCTCCTCCGGCTCTCCAGAGGCTATTACGGATGCGCTTGCTTTAATGATCCCAGCGCTTGCTTCTGAAGCTGCTGCTGGGCTTTCTTCTACCGCTTCTGCCTCCGTCATCTCTGTCTCTGCAACATCCTTAGGTTGGAGCGGCAGCTCCGGTAGCGAGAAGGGGCCGAGGTCCAAGTCATCTTCTGTATTGGTGAAGGGATCAGGCCACGTTACTGCCTCCTCTGTATTTGCGGGCGCAGCGTTATTGTTTTCCAAATAGTTGTTTTCTGGTGCGCTAACAGCTTCTGCCTGAGGTTCTGCTGGCATACAAGGGGGCTCTGGAGGTATCTCAGGTGCTTCTTCTGGAAGGGGCTTGCAGTTATTGAAGAATGTGTCTAACCTAGTAGGGGACATGTATGGCGCCTGCTCTTCAGCATTCGCTATTTCTCCTGGAACTGCTTCCTCAGCATCCTCCTTGACTTCATCGAGCCCTGGTTCAGACACTGACAGAGGGTAAGATATGGGAGAAACGGGGTAGGAAGTATCTGTGGGAATGAAGGCTACCGGTGTAGGATGGATAGGCTCTAGGGAACAGAGTGGAGGTTTAGGGGACTCAGAAAACCTCTGGGGAGATTTCATCAGAATCTCTGAGCCCATGGACCAGCTGACAGAGTGCTCTGCCGGGTTGCCCATCAGGCTGGGAGGTATGGTGGGGTCAGGGTTTCTGGAAGGAGGATTATCCCAGTCTATATTGTTTTGCTCAGGCATACCCGAGCTGAAATGGTTTTCCTCAATTGGTGGTAAGTAGGTAGATTCTGGTGGCATAATGGAGGCAGTAGCTTGCTGCTCTTCCGTGGTATCCAAGGGCATGCCGAGGTCGGGGGGAAGAGCACTTTCTACCGAAGGAGCCAGCAGTTCATCTCTGTGCGAAGGGGAGGATTTTGCTTGTAAACCAGAAAAGACACTTTCAGGCGACTGGGCGACTCCGCTGACAGGTCCTGGTGCACAGTGCAAAGCTTCCACTTTCGGCGATGAAACCCCATAATCTGGTGAGTAATACCCAGGAGATAAACACTGGAACTTCTCAGCAGGAACAGAAGGAAGTGGAACTTTCTCCTCCATTAAATGCTGCACTGGAGAGTCATAATTTGATGTCGCCGGGACGCTTTGCTGTCTGAAAAATTTATCTCCGACACTGAATTCTTCTTCAGGTGCCCTTCTGATGTCAACCGAGATGGAACGGTAAAGGTTCGTGGAGGGTATGGTACGAGTCGGGGTCTGACTCGGATTCTCGGGGAGCCCACCGGAAACGTTCGCGTATCTGTCGAAGAAGGATGGAGAACACGCGTTCATGGACATCGTGGATATGGGCAGCGAGTGCTGCGAGTCGGCACATTCAAACATCAGGTCCGTGTAGTCTTCGTTGCTGCACGAGGGAGTCCTGGGCGTCTGCATCACCTCCTCATAGCTTGGACAAGAGACGACGGATGCCGGGGTTGGGACTCCTGTTGGCCGGTTCTGATCTGGCCTGGGAGAAGCCGGGAGGATCTCCTTCAGCTGAGGACCCGTAATCCAGTCCTTAGAGTCTGTCCCAACAGCAGGCTGTGCCTTGTTTTCCGGTGACAGTATAGGAGTCAGTGGACCCAACTCTTTAAGTTTCTTGTCCTTGAGCTGAGTATCCAGCGTCAATGGCTTCTTTGTTGCCAGATCCAGACTCCTCTTGCGCACATCTTCTGAGCTTTTAAGTTTGTCCTTTAATTTGGGGTCTCCGGACCTGTGCCTCATTTTCTCCATTTGCTTCATTCTCTCTTTGTGCCTTTTGTGGCGCTCCTCGATTTCTAGGTCTTTCTGGCTCAGCATCCTCTCAAAGCTGGTCATCATCAAATCACCGTCTCCCAGAAGTTTCTCCCTTGGCCTGGCATCTTTCTTGCCGCTGTCTTTGGATAGGGTTATTTTTTCATTCCCATTGCTTATTTTGATTGAGTCGGATTTGTCTTTCTCTTGGTTCTCCTTGAGCTTCTCCTTCAGTTTGGTTTCACCAAATTTGAGGTTGTCCTCCTTTGATTTATCTTTAAAGGTGGTAACTTGTGGACTGTCCTTGTCTTTAAGCGTTGACTTTGGCTCGTCTTTGTGATGTTTAAAGAAACCATCTGCATGTTTGTCTCTATGCTTTTCCTTTTCCTCCTTCCATTTTTCCTTGTGTTTATCTCGCTTCTTTTTTTCTTTAGCTGTGCTGATGGTGCTGGAACCATAAGTCTTTTCTTTTTCCGCCTTCTTTGACAGCTCTCTTTCAGAATCATTTTTATCTTTCTTTTCAGAAAATAAGTAATCAATGCTTTTCTCTGGTTCCTCATCAGGCTCTGCCTTCATGTTGTAGGAAGTGCTAAAAGCCTCCCCATCCACAGAGAAATCTTTTTCGTAATGAGAGGAATCCTTTCTGCTGCTGGAGTCTTTGAATTCTTCTGTTTTTTCCTTTTTCTCTGTTTTCTCCTTCTTTGCTTTTTCTTTCTCATGACTTTTCTTTGACGAAGATGAGGAATGTCTGTGTCTCTCCTTCTCCTTGAGTTTGTCCTGCAAGCAGGGTAAAGGGAGAGAGTCCTTAAACTTTTCTTCAGCGGCGTCAGTAAGAGAGAGGTTAGAAGACTCAAAGAGGCTGGTCAGTCCTGGATCCTGTCCTCTATCTGTGAAGCTGTCAGAAGAGATCTCACTGATTTTGTCATTGGAGTCATCTCTATAGTCATTCAGAGCCTCCTCCTCCAATTTCTCCAGCAGGCTCTTCTCCGACTCCCCTCCTTTTGAAGACTTTTTCTCTTTGGAATGCTCTTTATCCGGCTTCTCCTTATGCTTGCTTTTCACCTTGTCGTCACTGGCATGTTTCTTTTCAACCTTTTCTGGGAGCTTTTGCTTGTTTTTCTTCTCTTGAGTGGAATCTATGGATGTTCTGTCTTTCCTGTCCTTGTACTTCTCGGTAGACTCCTTATCTTTCTTCTCTTTGTGTTTTTCAAAGGAACTCTTCTCCTTCTTTTCCTTCCCCCCTTCCGATGTTCCTTTGTCCTTCTTCTTCTCCTTGGAGTCCTTATCTTTCTGCTTCTCTCCCGAGTGTTGCCGGTCGGAGGAGTACTTGCGATGCTTGTCGGGGTACAGCTCCTTCTCGGCAGCTGCGCCGTCGTCCTTCTCCTGCAGACTGTCCAGACGATGCATTTCGCTCCCAGCAGAGTCGCTGACTTTGAACCCAGTCAAGCTGTAATCATCCCTCTCGTCTTCGCTTTCGTCTGTGAAGATGTCTGCAATGCTGTACCAGCTTTTCTCCTTGCCTTTCTTCTCATCCTTCTTCTCGGAGAAGTCCTCTCGATCCGTGGAGAAGTTTTTCTCTTTCTTCTCTTTAACCTGGTCAAAAGAACTCTTCCTTTCTTTGTCTTTGCTGTGCAGGTCTTTGTATTTCTCCTTAGTTTCTTTCTTCTCTTTGAAACTCTTGTCTAGTTCTTTGTCTTTAAGGATTTTCTCAGGAGCAACTTTTTCATTTTTCTCCTTGTCGCCTTCTTTGGATTTTTCCTTGTATTTCTCTGGCTTCACCTTTTCTTTTTTTTCTTTATCGGGAGCATCTTTCTTCTCCTTTTCCTTCCCAGAATGGTGCCTCTCCCAACTCTCCAGAGTTTTACCGCTGAATTCAGGGTCAGACTTATCCTTGAAGAATGTTTCGCAGCCATATTCTTTAAAGTCATCTCGATAGGGCTCCTCCTGCTTCGTTTTGCTATCTTTTCGATCCTTAGAGCCATCTGAGGAATCTTTTCTGTCTTTGTTGGTTTCACCTGTATCTTTTTCTTTCCTCTCTTTGACACTCTCTGCAGAATCCTTCCTTTTCTTATCCTTTTCAGGCAAATAACTAGGAGTAACTTTGTGTCTGTCCGTTTGGTCCTTTTTCTTCTCGGAGCTTTTGTCCACGTAGTCCCTCTCTTTCTTCTTTAAGTAAGTGTCCTTTTCATTACGTTTCTCGTTGTATTCCTTCTTCTCTTTCGTTTTATTTTCCTTTTTCTTGTCTTTAATTTCCTCTTTCACGGGTTCTATGATTAGTTTTGCCACGGTGTCATTTTTAATCTCCCTGAAATCTGTTACTGGAGAGTCCCAGCTATCTTCACCTTTGAAATCAAAGGATGAATCAGAAGACAAGTCTGAAAACCACCTCTCTTGCTGATCATCCGAAAGGCTGAACTTTGTGTCCTCGCTTTCGGGAAATTGGTTTTTGTTATTGAACTCATCAAATCCAGATTCATCCCTGTAAAGTTTTTCTTTTTTGCATTTTTCTTTCTCTTCCTTGAAGGACTTTTCTTTCTCTAGTTTAGAAACCTTCTCCTCCTTCAGCTCGTTCTTCTTTTCAGATTTTGATTGCTTGTCCTTTGACTTCTTCTTTCGCTCCTCCTTGTGTATTCTCGGCTTCTCCTCTTTGGGAGACTTCTCCTTTACAGGTTTCTCTTTTTCTGATTTACTTAATCCTTCTCTGAAGGATTTGCTCATGTCTTTACTACCATCTTTGACTTTCCTTAATGATTTCTCCTCTTTCGAGGATTTTCCAGTCTCATCTTTAAACAACCATTCCTTCTCCTCTGATTTACCTTTGGGGAGCTTTTCCTCCTTCTTACTGTGTTCTCGCTCATGCTTTAACACTTTCAATTTGTTTTCGACTGGATTTTCTGTCTCTACTATCAAGCCTTTCTCAGGCTTTTGTTTAGAGTCCTCAAACTCAAAAGAAAATGTTTTGATTATTTTAATGTCTTGGCTGATGGGGCACTGCCCCTTCTCCTTGTTTTTATGTTTGTGTTTTGTTTTATGCTTTTTAACAACCTTCCCCTCCTTGTCCAGCTTTGGAATTGCTCCATCCACATTGCTATGGAATGAATTCTTTTTCTCAGAAACAGTGTTGTGTGGGGTGTTTTTCTTTTTGTGCTCTGGTTTCTTCCTGACTGGCTTTAACGACTCTAAGCTCGAGTCCTCGGACGAGTAGTCTGACTCGCTCGTCAGTCTCGTCCTGGTGGAGTCCGATAAGGAACTGACATCTGACCAAGCTGGAGAAGATATGGTTTTCCAATTGTCCGTCCTCCAGTGCTTGGAGTGCTGTTCTGTAAGATTGGGATTATGTTTCTGGGATGCTAAACTCCCATGAGAAGAGGTCGATGAGGCAGACAGAGAGTTAAACAAGGAGGATTCCTTTAGCACTAGCCTTGAGTCCTTTACACAGCTAGAGCTCTGAAGAGAGTCTCTATCATCCTCCTCACTCTCCACGTTTTCACTCTCTGATTCAGAGGAACAAAATTTGTCATTTTTTTTGCCAAACCGAACCTCTTTGCTTTTTGTCTCCTTCTTCCGCTTCTTTTTTACTTTGCTTTTCTCCTTCTGTGCCTTTGTGCTGGCGGGCTCCCGAATCTTGCTGCTGGGCAATATCGAGTGGGTCGAAAGTCGCAGCTTCTCCCCCGTCCCCACAGCAACGCTGGTCTCCTCCTCGTCCGAGCTGTCCGACAGGATGCGGTGGGCAGCTTTCTTTGGTGTAATTGTGTTATTTTTAGTATAAGTTTTCACTTCCATTTTGGGTATGGAAATGAAACTGTTTGCTTTAGTCTCTTTTCTGTAATCCTTTTTCAGCAAATGTTTGTCATCGACTGGCGGGACCCGGTCCTGCTCATCGTCCTCATCAAATTCATACTCATCCTTCACCGGGGTGATGGTTTTGGGGGGCTCCTGGGCCTTGGGCTTGTGCTTCAAACCCTTCTCAAACTCTGAGTCTGTGTTATTGCCATCAACAGAGCTGGAGGGAGCGAAGGAAGGGGCATCCTCCTCTTCTGAGGTCTCTGCGGAGAGAGAAGAAGAACGCGTTAAGGGCTGCGAGGGGCTTTGGAGAGGGAACATCATGGGTCTGCTGCACGAGTGAACGCCTGCCAACGGCTCTGCTGCCCTTTTGCCTCACCCAGCCTGTGCTAAGTCTGCAGCTCAAAGCTCGAGATGCTCGAGATGGTCCAGAGATCTTTTAGAAAGGAACAGCTATCTATCCAGCCTCAAACCTGCACGGGGTGCTCCTCAAAACAACGTCCAGGGTTTTATCAAGAGAAGAACTTTTTAGCAGGGTCACAACTGCACACAGCATAGGTCAAGACTCCCCATAAAACTGGAACTCTAATTAGCACTAATTAAAACCCGCAGCGTTTCCCACCTGGCACACGTGGCACTCACGGGACAGGCTCTAGCAGGGCGCACTTCTGAGGGACAGCCTGGGAGCACAACCTGAAATGTCCCCACTGGTACAGCCGAGCGCCATGCCCTGTCACCAGGAAGGGAACGGAATACACCACCTTGCACCCAAACCTCCTCCTCTCCACGCACAAGCTGGAACATTCCCCACATTTCAAAGGTAAGACAGCCATTTACCTGCAATTGGCTTCCAATCCTACATCTCGATTGCACCGGGCAAGCGATCTCAACGTAGGCTTCCAGGGCAAACAGCTAGAGCTCCCGGAGCTAAAGGCTGGCCGTTATGTTGTCTGAATTTGGGTTACAGCTACAGACGGACTCCTGACCGTGGCAGCAGCGTGCAGATACTCTGACAAGAGTCTAACTTCACTGTCCTCTTAACGTCTCTGTATTAACAGACAGCTGCAGGCCACAAACGTCACTCCCGCGTTCACGGAAAGGTCAATCTCACCTGTTGAGCTCTCTTCGCTAGAGGGGTACGTGGTCTTCCCCAGGAGCAGATTCACCATGGTGGGAGAATTAGCTACTTTTAAAGGTGTCTCGCCCTTCCTGTTGCTTTGATGAGGATTCCCTCCATAATGTAACAACAGTTTCACCACCTGAAAACAGAAAATGAGACTTGAATGACCTCTTGATTCCAGGCTTTTGGTACAACTTTCATATATAACCAAAAGGGGATGTCCTCAAGCTAGAAAGCAGCCTGTCCTTGGGACGTGCCTTATGGTACTAACAACCATTGATAAGACAAGAGTCAAAAAACAGCAACATGAACCAACCTGGGCAGGAAAGAAGGGAGAATAAAAAGACACAAATCCGTGCTCCCTCCCCCTGACTCCAGAAGAATGAACTATCCCTCTGCAAAGGGGAACACTGAGTAAAACACTCAGGCAGGGAAATTCTTACCCGCTACATGGCTATCAGCAGCAAATGATAATGAAATAACCACTGTCTCTGTATTTGCACAGTCTGGTGCTTGAAGCACAAGGAGAAAAAAAAAAAAGTCATTAAAAACACAGGTATGAAATCCAGCGAAAACCAACCTTGAAGTGCCCGTTATTGGCTGCATCGTGCAGCGGGGTGTCGTCGTCCAACCCCTTTGTGTTGACTTCGGCGCCGGCAGCCAGCAGCTGCTTTGCGACGTCGTAGTAACCCCGGTTGCATGCCTCATGCAACGCCGTCCAGCCTGCAAGCAAAGGGACACTCAGAACACGGAGGTCACCTCCGTGGAGGAGCTAGAGACAGTGAAAATTAACCTCCAGCCGCACGCAGATGCTGCAGATGCCAGTGTGTCAAGGGGTCTGTGGCTCTGATGGCCAAGAAGAAACCTGCAGCTCTGCCTCGCTACTCCAACCAGGCAGTAGTTAAATCAATCCCGTTTTTCCCTCTGGTCACGCAACGTGCTACAGACAGATCATCTGCCAGAATGGACACAGCCACGGGAAAGGGAAAGACCAAGTTTTATGTAGGAATTTTAGAGAATTGCTGATGCCGCATGGAAGTCAGGTCTCAGATTCTTTCCTCTTCCAACTCCTCCATAAGGGAAACACTGCCGCTCAGATCAGGGCTGAGCTCTGAACTGCAGACATCGCCCTGAAACATCCCACACACAGACCTCACAAATATTTTCAGTGTGTTCTCCCAAGCAAGCAGCCATGCCGCTGCAGAACAGGCCCCCGGCTCAGGGAGAAACCAAACAGCGGGTCTCCACAGTAACAGCGGCTCTAGTTCTCAAACAAACCTCCGAAGAGCACAGAATGAAATGTTTTATCATGTTCAAACAGACTATTTTTAAGCAGAAACTGTTTTGAAGTTTCCTAGCGAATGTGCGTGCCTCCTTCGGTATTTTGCTGATAGCGTCGTGGGAGCTCATTCCGTTACCTTCACTCGGAGCATTAAAAAGGGGCACCTGTGACCAGAATTAATCACAACTGATAGTTCAGTCTAGCGCTGATATTAATCATACAGGCGGAGGAACACGCCTATCTATTTATAGCCCCAAAATCGTGTGAAGAGAACAGCAAAGAGCAAAGTCAAGCTCTCGGACGTGCTGGGAGAAAGGCTGCCTCGTGCTAATTCAGCCCCATTGCTGGTACCGGCGTGCACGAACGTCACCAGTCATCATCTCACGGCCACCCTTTCCCCACCACAGCACTCAGGGACGTTCCCATCCCAGGCTCTGCCGTGGCCGCAGCCCCATGCCCAGGCTCCTTTCTCCATTCCCACCACCAGAAGCAGGAGCTTGGCAGCGCTGCTGAGGAGGAGGAGGAGGAGGTGGTGCTACTCCTCAGCTGAGGCTCAGGACAATCAGTGTTTCCATTAATTTGGGAGCCTGACCTTGCCCTTCACATTCGCACCGCTCCTGTTGGCGGCACCCCCACGTTCAGTACTTTAAAAACAAACCCCAGAAGGCCGGGGCCATTCAATTCTGGAGCAATGATTTTACAAACCCACTCTTTTCAATATTTTTGTGCATGTCATTTCTTATATTTTAAGTAAAAATCCCAGCTAAATCAGCCCATCACCCTTTGCAAATTCCCCTTCAGACTTCCAAGACAGCACCCATATGGAAGGGGACGAGAGAACAGGACCAGAGGGTCCCGGTCACTGTTTCAGAGCGTGGAGTCACGGCAGCCCCAGGGATCACTAGGGATCAAGCCCAGCCCAGCATCACCGCCCTAAGTGACAGCAAGTTCAGGGCAGAGAGGACAGCTTGGAAATTTAGCTGCCAAACTCTACAAGGGAACTGGTGCTCTTCAGGGATTTATTATTTTGACAAATCTGTAGTAGTTTTGTTTGTTGTTTGATTATTTTTTTTTTTAAAAAGGACAGCGAGACTTTTTCCTCCCCAAAGTACAAAATCATTATTTTTGGTTAATCCCCTCTTTACAAGTAGCAAACCCATGTTATAAAGAAACTACTTTCTCTGGTTGGAGCCATTCTCGGAGGTGGAACGTGCAACCAGGTGGGAAAAGGATCGGATCCGTGGGCTGCCCCGCCAGGACTGCCAGCGGGCTGGTTACCTGCAAAGTCTTTCACATTGACATCTGCACCCTCGATAATGAGCTCCTTGATGCGCCGGGCATCTCCTCGGATGGCAGCTCGATGCAGCCGAGTCTCTCCTCGCTCGTTTCTCTTATTTACTTTATCTTTGGTTTTGGAGGCAGAGTTAGGAGTTCCCTTCTGACAAACTGTAGACTGAGAGGGATGCTTTGGTGTTGTGTCAACTGCGTGGAGGAGAGAAACAAGAGTCAAGAACCGCAATTCGAAGGAAGCCCTGAACCCTTAGAGGGAGCTCTTGCAACACGTTTCATCTCATCTCTGCCCAAAATGCTCACCACAAGGCACGGAGAGGCAAGGGAACCTCTGAAGTCGATGTGAAGACAGAGGAAAGCCTGTGTGTGTATAATGCAGATATTAATTGCAGGCTGCCAAAGCCCACTGGAGAGAACTGCAGTCCTTGCAAAGACTGTTGGCAATCCCGTGATTTAGAAGCAGACAATGAAGCTCCTTACCCTAAAAGCTCATTTCCTAAGGGAAGTGGCCTTTTACCAAGTACATGTGAGGTCTGACAGCCTTGGGAGGAGACTGCACATTTCCTGGGAGAACGGTTGAATGCTCTGAAGGCTACACAGCTTTTCGCCTTTTTTTTTTTTTCCCCCACCGAGTAACAGCAACATAAGCAGCCAAATTGGTGTTAAGAACAACAAAACACGTGGCTAAAAGCTGCAATGTTTGTGTGCAGGATGCAGATGTGGGCACACAGATAGCACAGTGCCTCTAAAAGCCCCAGGGGGGTGTGTGTGTGTCATGTATGCAACAGATAAAAATTACTAAAATACAAAATCCGTGGTAAACACGTTCCAGCTGCTCTGCATCTCAAGTTACAGCTGCACTGGTTACATGTCTTACCCCTCTCCACAAGAAGAAACATTAAAAAACCCACAGAGGATGGTATTTTAACTTTATTCACAATGCTCCTTTCCTGAGTTAGCCTGAGATGCCAGCAGAAAACGCAAAGCTCTGATGTGGATGAGGCTCCCGTGGAACCAAAGCTCTGGTTAAGCAGCCAGGGCAGCCTCTGTGGCAGCCTGGATTCGGCCCGTGGGACATCTCCTGCTACTGGGAGCAGGAAGACCCCGTGGAGCAGCGTATCACACTCTCCCGGCACCATGGCGGGGGTGGCAGCTCATCTCTGCTGCCAGCGAGGAGCTACCTGAACCCCCTGGTGACCCTGTGGCCAGACACCAAGAAGCCCGGGTATTCACAAGCCTCTCCCTCTGGATCTCACCTGGGCTGTTTGCAGACTCTTCTGCTGTCATCTGCATAAGGAGAGCGACTTGCTGGCGCTCGGAGAGCGGGTAGCCTGCCCGGATCCCCGAAAGGCCCATTCCGAAGAGCAAGCCAGGCTTTCTGGTGGCGGGCTCCTTTTTAATCCTCTTCCGCTCTGGACCCTGCTTTTCTGTGGAGACACAAAAACATGAGCCATGAATGTTGCTGTAACTGAAAACCATGATAGTTTGTGAGCAAAGTGCTAACATCTCTCTAATTCCGTTTCCATAGCTCACAAAAAGGCATTGAAGGATGCATCCTTGTGGTGGGAACATCACTACCCGGGGCAGTTGCCTGGGCTCACACCACTGTGGTGGCAGCTGAGACATGCATCCCTCCTCTTGCCCACCAGCTCCTCCAACAGCCTCTCAGGCTTCTACCAGTTCTCCCACCACCATCAAACAGCAGCGCGAGAGGGAGGGAACGGGTCCTTGGAGGGGTCTGTACCTTCCATCTTGCTTCTAGGAACCTCCACTTCATGCCATGGTGCTCCGAGGAGCATACACAGCCTTACACCACCACAGCATGGACTGAACTGGAGGCATCTAAAAGCATCCACAAAGAGCGCTAACAAGATACAGGTTGACAGCTCAGAAACATTGCCATCTCACCCCCTCATCATCATTATCAAACCAAGGACTCTGCTGCCAAACCATCAGCATTGATGGAGCCCCCACCAGGATGGTGGTTGGTGTGCACGGCTGGGTGGTTGGTGCCTCGGGGGGGGCACTGGGCTGGCCCTCTCCTCCCAAAGTGGTTGTCTCATTCTACAGCTTTTCTTAAGCATTTGAAAGGCTGAGGGACTTGGGTCTTTTTAGTCTGGAGAAGACTGAGGGGGGGATCTGATCAATGCCTATAAATACTTAAAGGGAGGGTGGCAAGAGGATGGGGCCGGTCTTTCTTCAGTGGTGCCCAGTGACAGGACAAGAGGAAACGGGCACAAACTTGAACATAAGAAGTTCCATCTAAACATGAGGAGGAACTTCTTCACTTT
>JAOXJK010009631.1:0-12692 GCA_025774025.1 Xenus cinereus | reverse complement strand
CCTCCTCATGTTGAGATGGAACTTCCCATGTTCAAGTTTGTGCCCGTTCCCTCTTGTCCTGTCCCTGGGCACCACTGGAAAAAGACTGGCCCCATCCTGACCAGGACCAAGTTGCCAAACTGGGCTGTTTCTGCAAGAGAAAATTTCCCCATTTGACTTGAGCAGTTCCTTTTCTGATATTTTTGAGTCTGGGCTGATTGGAACACAAAACGAGCAGCACGTAGAATAAAAAGAGCGTTTTGAAATACACCCAGCATAAACAGGATTAAAAGAAAGCATCACAAACAACGTGTTAGTGGGTGTTTGGGGTGATAAATGGCAGTGTTGAATCTCAAGAGCTGTTGAATTTGTAGTAATTACGGTTTCAATTTAAAAAGAAAAAAAATTGACCCCTGTGAAAATTAAGCAGGTCTTCTCTAGAGACTGATTTGGGTTTTGCCTCGGTAATGTTTGAATGGAAGGCAGGAAGACAACGTGACTCTGAAAACAGGTCATCAGACTTATGAACCGACGCAGCCCTACTGTATTAGCTCATTTCGAAGACTGAACTAACCCAGCTAACCAGTCACTAGTAGGTTTACAGATTAAGAATGAAGTGATGAAGTGGGAAGACGAGTATTAATCCATAATTTAGGGTACATCTGCGGGGTTGAAGCTAAGAGCGGTACAACAGGACCTTAGAGAGGTAGCGGGGGTTTTTACTGAAGGGCTGTCGAGGGCAGGAAGAAGATCCTGTGAACGATTTCCTGTTGTGTGGGCTGTGAAAAATTTGCTGTTACTGGCCGCTGGGCTGTGATCCTGTGTTTGGTGTGAGCCAACGGGGGAAGGAGGGTGGCTGGGAGGCAGCTTCACGGATTTTAGAAAGCAAGATTTACTGGCCTGCACAGCACCTCGGTACACGCCAAGGTATTTGTGAACCTACGGAAAATGGTTCAGGTGTGGTGTCGAGCTGAGTCGCAAGGAAATATCGAGAGGCTTCTGAAGTTACTCGGATTAATATCCAATGGTTCCTGTCAGTAAAGCTGTCGGTGTCTGGATGTCTGGCTTTTCGGGGTACGCACTTACCTGTGCTCAACCAATGTCTACTCTGACAGTGGGAACTCTCAGACAGACGGGGCAACCTTCCTTATCAAGTGTCTGCAGCATCGGGACAAGTTCTCCAATCTCAGTGCTGTGCTCTGACAGGTGTTTTTCATTTTATTGAGCTACGATTTCCTATCTGTACATATATCTAACAAAGAAAATTATATTTCCTGTTAAATCCAGACTTAAAATGGGAAGAAAACCCTGTTGTGCAGGAACATTAAAGTTCATTGGGATGGGTTGTCAGCTCTACAATCAATTTCAGTGACTTTAATCCCTTATATTAAAAGTTAGCGATGCCATTTTGCAGTCTGTGCAACTTTTCTATGTAGCTGTTTTACTGCCGTCCCCATTTTACTCTTTCATGTGGGGCTAATAGATTGCATGTTCACTCCATGCCATGATTTATTGGAAAATGACTTTTTGCAAACTTTCTGCTTCACAGGAATTCTTGGCACCAGATGAAAGCCAGTAAATTACATTGTCATGTTCAATGACAAGTTTAATAAATAAAACGTTGTTTCTGTTACCCAGAAGACAAACACTGGTGCAGAAATCATTAGTGGTGGTGGCAAAAGGTCAGGATGAACAGCCTGTTCTCAGAAAGCCTTGTCGCTGGTCCATCCTGTTGCCTGGGGTGGCCCTGGACAGGTGATGGAGGCTTGCATTGGACTTGATACAAACTAAAACTATAGATGTTAAATTAGTTTTGAAAGTAGATGCAAGTATCGACTGTCTCGAAATACACCCTTGATGGGAAGGAGGTGCCAAGTCAAGTGTTAGGTTTTTCACCGTGTGCTGTACACCTCTGGAGATGTGCAGGAACTGAAATGCATCTCGTCGAAAAACAGCTAAAAGAAATGCAAACTAGCTGCAGAACACGCTCCAGGAGATGCTGAATTCTTACTTTGAATAGTAAATCACAGTCAAATGGCCTCCACCATACTATTGGGGGTTGTTATTTGTTCCTTGGTGGATATAAACCAGCTTGACAAATAGGTGTTCCGTAAGATTGAGCTTTAAATAAAGTAACACAAGCAGCTCGGGTTTATTTAGAAACTACTGGATGGAGAGATGGGGAGGGACTCTGGATCAGGGAGGGGAGCCATAGGAGGAGGGGGAAGGGTTTGACACTGCAAGAGGGGAGATGGAGATGAGATGTGGGGAGGTGAGAGCCTGGCCCAGGTTGCCCAGAGAAGCTGTGGCTGCCCCATCCCTGGAGGGGTTCAAGGCCAGGGTGAAGGGGGTTTTGAGCAATCAGGTCTAGTGGGAGGTGTCCCTTGGCAGGGGGTGGCACTGGATGATTGTTAAGGTCCCTTCCAACCTAAACCATTCTATGATTCTGTGATCAAGTCTTCCAAAAGCAGAGAGCAACATCCAGAGGATGCTGGAGACAGCTCCAATGCAGTGGAGAATCCAACCATCCCCAGCTCCCATCTGACTCCACAGACATGAAGGGCAATTCCAGTTTCTCTTTCCTCTTCCCAGCTGACCTATTAGTCAATACCCAGGCCTTCACCTATTCGCATCTTTAAGTCCTTCCTTTCATTCAGAAATGTAGCAAGTAGCCCCAAAGTCAATTTTTTAAGTTCTCTTCCACCTCAAGCGTTTTATCCGAGGATGGCCCAGCAATTCCACCCAGCTCCCCGAGCCTTTGAAACGAGACACTTTGCAAAACACACCATATCCAGGGTGTGCCCAAAACACACTCCATGGAAAAATCTGTTGGGGTAGTGCCAGTTTAGCAAGGAAAACATTTTCCCCCAGCTGGAAGTCTCGCGTAGCGCTGCTGCCGAGCTGGTGCCACCAGAACCGAGAACGGAGCAGAGAACAAAGGAGAGTGGGGGGAAAAGCCCATGTTCCTGAACAATGAAACCCCAAAATCTTTCAGGAGGAAAACCACATCCGTGAAGCACACCTTTACAATCTCCTTAAGAGAGCCCATGTTTGCCATTGCTCCCGTTTTAATCTTAGCCATGTTGTCACTTTTCCTCTTGTGCGAGTATTAGCAAGAACAAAAACGCAGCTCTAAACCGTAGCTGCTTACGGACGCTGGTGTAACGCAGGACAGAAGTCTCTTTCCCATCCCCCACATCAGTATATTCAGCTTCAATATTAGAGATCGGCTCTGATGGGGCCCCTTTCCCTCGCTCAGACTCTTAACTTCAGTCTCCCACCCGACGGTAGGGAAGCAGAGGAGTCACCACCCCGGGTCTTCAGCCCCGGTTCACATTCGTAAACTCCACAAACATTTTTTCTTCTGCTGTTTCAGATGCCCCAACGGGCTTTTTCCAGTGAAAAGCAGAATAAGCGTTTATGCAACCCTATGCAAAGTGTCACCCACAATTCCTAAAAACTCTGAGCATTCTTGCTCGCTGCCCCCCAGTAAGGGCTATACAAAGGGGAGTTTACTTTTAGTGCTGGGACACCAAACCATCTCCAGTCGCCCTCCTTACCTTTCATACACCAACCCAGCCCCACAGCCCGAGAAACAGGCAGAGAAGAGCTGAGTCTGGCCAGAACAACCCAAACCCCTGTACAAGCGCTAAGGGCATCTCCGAGAAAGCTGCAGAAAGATGCTTTGCCTGCATCAACCCCACCACCATCAAATTCAAACGCCCCACAGCACCCAATTCCACCGTTATTCCTCCCAACACCGAGCCGCTCCCCTCCTTCTTCCCCTGGTTCCCTGCTGCTCCCCCCGAAACAACTGTGACTTCGTCCTCGAAAGATAAATTTAAACCACGGCATCAAACTCCCTTTAGGATGGAAGCCAAGAGCCCTGCCTTAACCGGGTTCTGGGGACGACACCGAAACACCTCACCCCCTTCCCCAGCCCAGCGGGGTCTGCGCCAGGATTGAGACCCCAATAAAAAAATCAGACACAACTTAATTAGACATCTATTGTATCTACCAAAGGTGGTACCACGACCAACATTTCTGGGAGAAATAACTGACTGGTTTTTCCTAAGATCTTTTCTCCGGCAGTGTTCTCGTTTGCCCTCTTTGCTTGAAAGCAGGAGGGACTCGCCGTGTCCTACTTACTGGGGGTACCTGATTAAGCATTTCTGAACAATGAAGGGCTCTCCGCTGTTCTGCTTTCAAATGCAAAGCAAGAACATGTTCAGGATTTGCTCTCGTTCTCCCTTCCCAAAGGAAAGACATCTCTCTCAACCAACCTACTGCTGCTGAGCAGCACGAGGATCACAAGCAATTCAGGTACGAGGTGGACAGGCTCGAGAGATAGGCTCATGCAAACCTCATGAAGTTCAACCAAGCCAAGTGCAAGGTCCTGCACCTGGGACATGGCAATCCCAGGCACAAACACAGGTTGGGCGGAGAATGGCTGGAGAGCAGCCCTGAGGAGAAGGACTTGGGGGTGCTCATGGATGGGAAGCTCAACATGAGCCGGCAGTGCACAATGCCAGCCCAGAGAGCCAACCCCATCCTGGGCTGCATCAAAAGAAATGTGGCCAGCAGGTTGTGGGGGTTGATTCTATTCCTCTACTCTGCTCTGGTGAGACCCCACCTGGAGCACTGGGTCCAGCTCTGGAGTCCTCAACACAGGAAGGACATGGACCTGTTGGAACGGGTCCAGCGGAGGGCCATGAAGATGATCAGAGGGATGGAGCACTTCTCCTATGAAGACAGGCTGAGAGAGTTGGGGGGGTTCAGCCTGGAGAAGAGAAGGCTCCGGGGAGACCTTATAGCAGCCTTCCAGTACCTGAAGGGGGCTACAGGAGAGCTGGGGAGGGACTCTTTGTCAGGGAGTGTAGCAATAGGAAAAGGGGTAATGGTTTAAAATTGAAAGAGGGGAGATTGAGATGAGATCTCAGAAAGAAATACTTTACTGTGAGGGTGGCGAGAAGCTGTGGCTGCCCCATCCCTGGAAGTGTCCAAGGCCAGGCCAGAGCGGGCTTGGCGCAACCTGGTCTGGTGGGAGGTGTCCCTGCCCAGGGCAGGTGGGTTGGAACTCCATGATCTTTAAGGTCCCTTCCAACTCAAACCATTCTATGATTCTATGACATACGCATTTTCATAAATAGCTGAAAAGAAGGTCAGGCACCATGCTGTAGTTGGTACCTACAGTCACAGCTACAAGTCAAACCCAAGAAAAACACCACAAAAAAGCCAAGCAGGTAACTGAAAAAGTCATAAAGAGTAGACATAAACTTTTAGAGATTGCTCTGTATAAATCAGAGTTATTGAAACATGCTTGTGACCAGTTGGGAAAGCTTCCTCTGTCCCCACAGTGTGGGATCTGCCATCGGAATTACAGCTCCACGAAGACACAGGCTTGAGAAATTTAATTTTATAGCCCTTAAGATACAGGCTTCCTCATCGTGCTCTCCCTTGAAAATCAAGGGAGGAAAATCAGAATTTCTAAATCCTATTTCTCATCCAACTGATGCGCCAACTGCAACCACCCCTCGACCAGCTACTGACCCAAGAGCCACACGCATCCGTCTCCAACACCAGACTGGGAAACGAGCGCTGAGAAAAGCAAGAATTGGTGAAAAATCTCCATTTAGTGCTCCAAGTGCAGCAATTCTGAACCCCGGGCAGCACGGGGAGGAGCCACCACGCGGGCTGTGAAATGATTCACTGCAACACCCCAGTGCAGAAGGTGTGCAGATTTCCCACCAGTAAATGGGGATAATTAAAGTGTGCTTAAGCATCGTGGCCATCGGCACCGTAACAACCGCAGCCGAACACGCCGTGGGTACTCTGTGACCCTTGTAAAAGCCGGTGTGAGAAGTTAGTCACCAGGAACTCCAGTTCACTCCCAGCAGCTTGAGGGAACTGCCGTGAAAACTGACTTTCCAGATAAGAAAGCTGAACTAGAAGATAAGTTCCAATTAAATATTTGTTTTCCCTACCTTTTCAGAGAATTTTTCCACGGCACAGACTGAAGCTGGGGATTGCAGAGACTAAATCACACACCACTCGCCAGCTATGCCGCTGCTCGACATTGGTAACTGATCAGCCAAAAATAATTGACAAATTCTGATGAAACTGGTCCACAGTGAAATGCAAGACAACCAAAGGAACCAACCAGCCTGAGAAAAGCAACTACTATGAAGGCGCACAAGAGAAATTAAATATCTCCTAGGTGTTTGTATCAGCGCAGGGCAGGGAAACTCCAGGAGGGATTCACGTGCTCTGTTCCAAGCAACGTTCCACCACCAGCAGCTCCTGATCCGACTGATCCAACAGCAGCATCGGGGTCCTTTGGAAGCAGCACAGGTTTTGCAGATGGCTGCTGCCCACGGTCACACCTCAAGAAGTTCAGCCCCATTCTCCACCTAGGACGCTCCAACCCACCTTTGCCCCCCACCAAGCAGAGGCAAAGCTTCTCCTGACCCTAACTCTGTCCACCACACACATTTTTGAAGTGACATAAAAGGATCTTAGCTGTGTATTACTGATCTGAGAACAAATGAAAGGCAACCTGGTGGTCCCTGACCCACACAAACCTAAGAACAGAGAATGAACCAATGCCGCCGGTGCACGCTTTCTTGCCCCATCAGGGGCAGGAGAATCGAGAGCGCCTCGTTAAACCAAGCCCTAGCTGGCAGGGCTTCCCAATAAAGGTGTAACGAATTCCTCCCTGCTTTGTTTATGCATCACGCCATGGCCTGGTTACGCACCTGAACGACAGCCCTTCCTGGGCAGCAGGTCTACCACTGCTTTACAAGGACCTATCAAGTCCTGGTAGATCCCCAACGCTACTGGAAAGATGCAATTCCTCAGGGAGAGGCTGCTCTACAGCCGAGATCCAGCAGGCCAGAACAGTACAAATGCTTCGAAGTCTGTCCTTGACCAGATACCGATTCTGGAATGTCACCATGCCAGAAAAACTCAAAGGTCAACTCTTATCTATGCGTGATGTAAACACGTCTTTGCTCCTCTTGCATGCTTCTACTTGCATCCCAGAGGCAGTCAGCGACAAGGCCACTACTGCAAACAGGCTACAAGACACAGCGTTCGGGGCATAAGACCTAGAAACTAAAATCTAGAAAAAAGCCAGAAGCTTCTTGGGGAAGCTCCTTGGGGAAAGGCAGGGGCACCCAGGAGCAACACACAACCAAGGGATGAGACAGAAACTCCTTAAGATATTCCATCTTACAACCAAAATTAAAAACCTTCCCTCTAATAAGTAAAATTCAGCAAGCTGCAGAATCCAGCCAGACTTGAGCAACCCTGCAAAAAGCCGTCGCTCTTCTGCGCTCGCACACAAACCCATTGTAAAACAATGGTTCTGTACAATGAGCTGGCCCAAGGCGGCTTCCCAGTGGAAAAGTCAGCTCTTCCCCTTCCTGCCTCAGCACTACTTTGAAAAGAATGATATTTAGAAGTACTTGGATGCTCATACCAGTTCTTAAAGGTTGACTTTGGGAGTTTTGCAAACAAGCAGGAACGTGCATCCTCAACTCCGGAGCTGGCGAGACCCAACGTCAAAGCGCTCATGCCAACAGGACAGTCAATGCCGGGCAGACTAATTACTAATTACCCACAGGCAAAAGCTTTAAACGAGGTTTGGTGGGCCTGGCCTAGAAGCCAGCACGCATACGCACTCCTGAACCTACAGACAACAGAAGGATTGCTCTTTCTATTAGCTTTACTATCTTTGGCTTTTTTTTTTTTTTTTTTTTTTTTTAAGAGTACTGGGGAGGTTGGGGAACGTAAAGGCACGACTAACACAAAGGGCAGGAAAAGTCAGCAAAAATTTCACGCATCACGTCTCTGAATACCACAGTTCCTCTTGGGATTAAGATGAGTGGCAAAGAAATTTCACTTTGCTAGACAACACGTGAACCTATGAAACCCACAATACGGGAAATTTAATATTACTTTGGACAGAATTTTAATCAAATGTCTCCTCCAATAACAATTACAATACTTATAAATGCAATTTCACAGCTAATCCCACCAGTAAGTTTGTGGGCATTATAAAACAAGAATAAAGTTATTAAACTCTCTTTTCTAACAGCAAAAGAACGCCTTTATGTCCAGCCCACAGGGATCGCATGCTCAGCTCCTCGCCTTGCACTGGGAGAGAGCTGAACCCATGCCACGTTCAAGGCTTCACATACACAAATTCATCCCCCGCTAACATCCCAAAACACGAGGTGACATTCAGCTGGAATTTAATATTCAAGAGCTGCAACATCTGTTTATCAGCACTCATCCATATGAGCGTGGGTTTGGAGGATGCTGGAGTTACCAAGTTCACATCCACCTACCTAGTACAGCCAAATTTGTGTCCCGTGTTGTGGACCGGCCATGAACACCACTTTGGACAACAGTTCTTTCTCCCCAGGGATCTGAACAAACCCGGAACAGCGCAGGTACGCAGAAGTCCTGGTGACTATGTCCAGCCCCAATGAGAAATCCATCCACATTCCACACAAGACCCCTGTGACTGCTGCAGAGAGGTTTTTGTCGACCGTAGCTATACTTCACACACTGAGGTTTAAGTTCAATAGGTCCATCAGGGTGGAAGAGATCATCTACTGATGCAAGCAAGATTCTACATAGGCCAGACACAGAATATGGCCTTTTAAGAGCTTTGTGCAAAATACTGAGAAACACACTCCTTGGAAAAATTCTTGTCTTTGGAAGAAAAAATTCCCTTCTTCCTTGACCTGTCTCCAGACCTTTTCCCTTGATGAGCACCTTCCTCCTCCACACACAAACTGACACCTAACACTTACGCAAACAGCATCTAGTAACCGACATAATTATGAGCCTGTTGTCATCATTCAATTCAACCCACAGACAAGAAGAAAATTCCCAACAATAAATTTCCCAGACATTCAAGAGAACACACTCACTTCCCACTTCCACCGGCACTTGGACCAAATGCCTTCAGAATTTTTTTTTCCACAGCAGTTCATTTAACAACAACAAAAAAAAAATAATTCCCAAGTCAGAAGTATGTTGTCAGCTACAAAGACTCAGACTGGCCTTACTTTACATAACTGGTTTACAACAAAGATTCCCATTGTAAAAAGACAAACATTTCATTTCAGGGGACAGGTCCACCACATCATGAGGAGAACCACGAAAAGTATTTTGGGTTTGTATCGGCTGCTTGCACCGCTCCGACCAGCCAGTATTCCCAGGTCTTGCTGCTTCACAAGAACACCAACGACTACCGCATGCATGAAAAATTTTATCTTCAACACTGCATGTGCTGCCTGAACTAGGAGATGTGCTGCACATCACACCACGCTAGTTTTAACAATTACTTCTTTGATCTAAGCCCATCAAAAAAGAGTCTTACAAAATCCAGATTTTCCATCTGCCACCTTCCACCTCGCTCCCCCCACCGGCGGTAAGCAAAGCGTGACTGTACTTACAGTGGTACGTGGGGTTGTTCTGGGTCTGCTTTGGTCAGTTCCTCTTCTTCAACGTCCGACTCTCCTCCCGAGCTGCTGTCAGTCACATCCGAGTCAAACGCCTGTTCGCTGGATCTCAAGTTGGCCATTCCACTGGCCGTGAATCTCTCCAGTTCTTCCGATATCGAATCGCTCTTCAAGAAGCTGCTCAGGCCTTCTGAAGTTACTGTCTCACTCGCAGCTTTCCTCAAGGCTGCTTCTGCTTTCCTGGTCAACATCAGCTGGCTCCGATGCCTCAAGGGGTCCAAAGTCGGAAGCTTGCTTAGAGTTTTCTCCAAGAAGCCACCCAACTGCTGCTGGATGTGTCTCTCCACCTGCTTGGCCTGCACCACCTGCAAGCGTTTCTGCAGCCGGCGGGCACGGTTCTCGATGTCCGCCTGCCGTCGCAACAACGCCCTCGTCCTCATCTCCGAGTCGAGGGCACTGTGATGACCGGCCAACAGAGAAGGTTTCTGCTCCTCCAACTTACTGCTCCCGAAGTCAGAGTGACCAGCGAGACCGGGCAACCTCGTCTCTCCGCTGCCACCCTCCAGCACCCGCTGCTGCTCCGTGGAATTAAGGGAAGATTTGTTTGCAGTGCTATTATTGCTAAATGGAGTCGTGCGCTCTGCATCAAGGCTTCTATGTGGAAGAGTGCAATTGGTCAACCCGGTCTTCAAGTCCCCCAATTCAGAACCTCCCGTGTTATAGTCAACCCCCTGGAGGGCAGCAGGAGGAGGAGCACACTTCCCACCGTTCAGAGAACTAGAGTTTTCATGGTCTGAATTGGTACTTTTGGCCAATTTCTTGGCCAGGCCATTTACAGGCGCTTGCGGGAGAGGTGGCTGGCTATTAGTACTCATGGTTTTTAGATTCTCCAAAGTGAATTCCAACACCGGTTGCCTCCCCAACAGATCGCTTGTTTTCAAGAAGGACTGAGATAAGAGAGAGTGAGATTTAAGGACTGTCTGCTTGTTGAAGACTCCTTGCAGCTTCAGAGGCTCTTTTGGAGAAACAGATGTTACATCCGAGCAGAGATAAGAGGCCACCAGCGGCTGCAGCTTGCCCAGCTCTTCCTTCGTAGGGTTGTTTCGGAAATCTAAACCGGGATCCTCCGAAGCAATGGCTTTCCTTTTGGTGCCGTTGGCGGCCAGGAGGATGTTGTTGGCGTTGCCGTTGCTCTCGGCACTGCCAGGCGACAAGGTGGAGGACGGGGGAGCCAGCTTGAATCGGATGTGGTGAGCTTCAGCTGCTGCGTCAGTGAGAGCGGGCGCCATCGCAGCCATTCAGCACAGAGAGACGGGAAGTCCAGCCTCTCCCGGTGCCGAGGCCAGCTCCGCTGCCTCCCACTGCCGCTCCCGAGGGCAGCCTGCCAAAGGCAAGGAGAAAGACAAAGTTAGGCATCGCGCTTATAGAAAATAAAACACACGAGACAACAGCAGCGAGACTTACGGACGCTTGGTCCCACCACCCCAAGCCTCACGTCCTGCAGAGCATCCTCCCTCTGCGACCACCAGCCTCACGCTCGGCGGAGCCGCCCGGGCAGATAAAAACAGAAGTAACAAGACGCAAGCTGGTCCTCAGGATCTCCCGTAGCTACCACCTGCCTGGAACAACTATCCTGGTGTTTCCATCCACCCACCCAGCAACCACCATCCTTCCGAGCCTTGACGGAAGGTCTGGCCCTGGTTACACCCCTCCCTCAACACCGGCAGCTCACCAGCTTCATCTTTAAAATCCTTGAGCTGCATCTATAAAACAGTTTTCACGGCTCCTACTGCCAGCTCAGGTGCACTAAAAATGAAAAATTACAACTACACCATGTAACAGAGGCAGGGCTTGAGAGGAACAAATCTCCATATGCCTAAACTCCCAGTGGCCGGAGAAACCCCACCACCCCACACCCACCAGCGATCCCACTGCTTCCCTGAAACCCTTGGGTTTGAAAGAAGTTGCTTCCCAGTGTATGGGAAACCTGCTTTCTCAGAAGTACATTTCCGAACGAGCCAGGTGATTTCCAGCATTAGCAATTCCCATGTCCCTTTCAAGAGCGTGGATGAAGATTAACCCACCCGCAGACTGTTCTACGCTCTCACTCCACCAGCCAACGGCTTAACTCAACGACATCAAACAAATTAAGAGAAATAACCAAAGACCTTTCATTCACATACACCCCAGCCTTTCCCCCTCCATCCCCTTAAAGCTTCTGGTCACCTACCTACTTCCTTTAATACTAAAAGTGTCAGTGTTTTTTAATTCCTTTTAATTGCATTCACCTAACCCAAAGCTCAACCTGATCTAACAGCACAACAGTTTATTTTCCTTTTGCTGAAAAATTCATCTAGCACCTTCCTAAGCTATTTCAATGTCAATTTAATAATAAGAAGCTGCCCTGATCTCTTGCCTGATATGCCAATCCTCTAATTTCACATAAATTTGCATAAGCTTGTTGTAGCTGTTCATTAACACACCCCAATGACCAAATTAATATACCACTTTACAGGAAAAGTGAGGACTATCTAAAGCTGGAATATGTTGAATGGGTGAAATTTAGCAGCCAGTTTTCCTTCCAGCCTCATTCAGCTGCGCCACAAGTCACTCCCCGGCGTCCCACCAGCTGCTTCCCCGTCACTGGGACCACAGACAGGCATCGGGGCTGAAAAACACCCACTAATAAAAACTGGATTTTTGTGAAAAGTCAAGAGACGAGTTAGAGAAACAAACCCGTGCCCCCATGGAGGGAAGGCCCATGGGACAACTTCAGTTATTGGCTCTGTGTGGTATGTTGGCCAGCTGGCAGGCCTTAGAATCATAGAATTGTAGAGGTTGGAAGGGACTCTTCAGATTGTCTAGACCAACCCTCAACCTAACTCTGATAAAAAACCATCACTAAACCATGTCTCTAAGCACGATGTCAATCCCTCTTTTGAATCCCTCCAGGGATGGTGCCTCAACCCCTTCCCTGGGCAGCCCATCCCAAGGCTTAAGAACCCTTTCAGTGCCAAAATTTTTCCTAATATCCAATCTGAACCTCCCCCGGTGAAACTTGAGGCCTTCTCCTCTTGTCCCATCGTCTGTTCCTTGGGAGACGAGACCGACCCCCCCTGGCTACACCCTCCTTTCAGGGAGTTGGAGAGAGCGAGAAGGTTCCCCTCAGCCTCCTTTTCTCCAGGCTGAACACCCCCAGCTCCCTCAGCCTCTCCTCACAAGACTTGTGCTCCAGAC
>JAOXJK010009630.1:0-12777 GCA_025774025.1 Xenus cinereus | reverse complement strand
CGGGGGGGGTCTATCTATGTTTGCATGGTTGGTTTGGAGCAGCAGTGTGCTTGAGAAAGGAGTCCCACCCAAGCTGTCCCCAGTTCCAAGTAAAACCTCTGAAACGCTTATCCTGCAGATTTTGGGCACCGACTGTTTTGATCTATTGATCTTCTTGTTATGTAGACAGGAAAAAAAAGGTGGGTTGAATCAACCTTATTTCAAGGATTGATCCAGGTTTGTAATCCCACAGTGTCTATAGCCTAGAAAACAAGCAAGCCTCACACAAAATTCAGGACTCCCTACACACCCAGACTCCTTCACTTCTGAATAACAGAGTGTTCAAAATAAATAAGCAGCATGGGCTCAAGTCCCAGGTTTTGCAGAACTGCATGAGACAACCATTTCTCCCTTTAGCAGCAAAGAATTTGCATGAATGAAATATTTGCAGGAAAACACGGCAGATAAAGTTAAGATCCAATGAGAGGGAAGGACAATAGAATGGCCTACACGGCACTGGACTTGCTGGCATCAAATGGGAGACACCTTTCTCAAAGGCAGAAGAGGGTCTTTACCCAAGAGATTGCAGGGCTGATTGACAGGGCTTTAAACTAGACATGAAGGGGAAAGGGGATAATAATATCAGGCTTGTCTGTGACAAGCTGTAGGATAACACATCAGGGTTAGAGGGACCAGGCGCTAGTAAGGGCCTTCAACCTGTTGCCCTGAGGCATGCTGGGGACACTGCATCGCAATCAAAGTCTTGTGGAGACGAACCAGCAGCTCCTGAGGTAGTTGAAGTCAACAGGGAAACACCTGTGAGACACTTCAAGGGGTGTTCCTCTGAGAAGGTGGCACAGCCAACAGCCCAGCTGAAGTGCCTCTACATCAATGCACACAGCATGGGCAACAAACAGGAGGAGTTGGAAGCTACCGTGCTGCTGGAAAGCTATGACATAGTAGCCATCATTGAAACCTGGTGGGATGAATCCTATGACTGGAGTATGGCTATTGATGGCTACAAGCTGTTCAGAAGGGACAGGCAAGGAAGGTGGGGCAGAGGTGTTGCCCTCTATGTTAAGGAATGGATAGAGAATGAGGAGATGATGGAGCAGGTCCAGAGGAGGGCCACGAGGATGATCAGGGGGGTGGAGCACCTCTGCTACGAGGACAGGCTGAGGGAGCTGGGGTTGTTCAGCCTGAAGAAGAGGAGGCTCCGGGGAGACCTAATAGCAGCCTTCCAGTACCTGAAGGGAGCCTACAGGAAGGCTGGGGAGAGCCTGTTTACAAAGGCCTGTAGTGACAGGACGAGGGGCAATGGCTTTAAGCTGGAGGGGAGCAGATTTAGATTGGAGATTAGGAGAAGGTTCTTTACTGTGAGGGTGGTGGAGCACTGGAACAGGTTGCCCAGGGAGGTGGTTGAGGCCCCTTCCCTGGAGATATTCAGGGTGAGGCTCGACAAGGCCCTGGGCAACCTGGTCTAGTTGGGGGTGTCCCTGCTGACTGTGGGGAGGACAGACTAGATGACCTTTGGAGTTCCCTTCCGGCCCGGACCATTCTATGATTCTATGATTTTACCAGAATAATGTATCTGCTAGCAAAAATCTGGAAAACTCTTAGTATGTGACACGTTGTGTGTGAGTTTTATTTGTGCATTTTGTTTTGTAAGTTAAGCTATCACAACAATTTCAAAGCACACAGTGGTCTGTCAGTTCCAAAAGTCTGCTTGCTAGTAGGGATGTAAATTCTGCTCGTGTATTAAAATTCTAATTTCGTTCTCAAAAGTTTACTCCTTCACTTAATCTACTGGAATGGATATTTAACATCTGGCTGTTGTGTGAGTTAATGATACAAAAAATAGGTGTTGACATTTAAGTAGTCATAATATGCTCTTATAACCAAGCAGAGAGACAGAAATGTTTATGGTTTGTTAATTATTTGGAGCTTCGTGGACAATTTTTAAAAGACTAATTTCCCTTTATAAACATTCTATAATATTTCTTAGTTATACTGCATTTGTGAGCTGTTTTGATCTTTAGCAAGTTGTGGTATTGAGTGTCTTGGAATATCAAGAGCACTATCATATATCTGAAACTCTTTTATTAAAAAATTTTAGAGGTTTTATAAATTATATTGATCTACCAGGATGGTGCAAACTAGACTCAAATGATCATCTCCATTCCTGAAGTCCTGGATCTTTTCCATATTTACTAAATAAGCCTGATAAGCTCCATGCAGTCAAAAATAGCTGTTACATCGATATATTAATCATCACCACAGTAATGAGATGTCCATCAGCAAGATGATAAGCCACCCAGTGTTCCACAGCACTGTCAGACCACAGGACAGGTAAAACTCCATGGATTGCTGTGAACTGCTTGGTTTAGCTTTTTTGGAACTGCAGTTCTCCAAGGGTAAGCTTTATCATTTCCCCATTTTGGAGAATTGTGCGATGGTGCTTCCATCCTTTCTTGAGATTCTTCTCAGACATTTCCCAGTGGCAAAATATTTAAGCAAGACCACTTTAATGAACACAGTTACTTAAATATAGAGAAAAAATGTAAAAACTTTCCTCTAAAAAGATTGCTGCTCAGCTAACTGAAAATTGACAGACCCTAAAAATGTGAGACTCTAGTTACTTTGAAGATGACACCATCACTTAGAACTCAAGCCAAGCTTGAAGGAGAGTGGTGCTATGACTTTTCAGGTGTGGACTGCCCTCATCTTAGCATGCAAACTAAACATATGCATGCCTAAATGTTAATTTTACAGATGTAACAGTGAAAAAACAAGGTGTTATGAGACACATTTTAAAATAATAATTCACTTAAGTGGACAGCTTGACATTATCAGATGCTGAAACAGTATGCTGCAGTTTTGTTGGTACTACCATCTACACAGAATTGTAGAACTCCATGTAGTTTCTTTTCCTCATACTACTGATTAATGAGACGGGACTTTAAATACATGATTGTGCAAAACATTTGACTGAGAACAAAACCACTTGTGTTTCTTGAAGCCTCAAATCTTCATTTATCTGTTGTTTAGCCAGAAACACTGAAACTGAAAAGATTGGATTGTAATATTGTCATGCCTTGAAATGTAGCAGTTCATTACAGAAGAGACTACTGCCAGGCAATATAGAAATTTAACTCTACTAATCCTACCATCCCATTTCTCCTTCCTCCTCCTTATCATTCTTATCCATTTTGAAAGTGATGAATAACTGAATTGTTGCATACTCTTAGACTACATTCCTCTACAACACTCCATAAACTCCTGGTCTGCTATGCATCAATCTCCTTCTACTTGCGTTCATCTCCTCCTCTGATGTCAGAAGTTTTGTGTGTTTAATGTTTTGCTCCTCTCACAGAATGATATAGGGTTGGAAGGGACCTCTGGAGATCATCTAGTCCAACCCCCCTGTCAAAGCAGGTCCTCCTAGAGTAGCTTGCACAGGAACTTGTCCAGGTGGGTTTTGAATGTCTCCAGAGATGGAGACTCCACCACCTCTCTGGGCAGCCTCTTCCAGTGTCCTGCACCCTCAAAGTGAAGAAGTTCCTCCTCATGTTTAGATGGAACATCTTATGTACAAGTTTGTGCCCGTTTCCTCTTGTCCTCTCATTGAGATGCTCCTCTCTTCTGGGCCACTCATTTTCCCTATGGTAGATTGGCCTCTAAATTCAATATAGCTCTTCTCAGAGTTGTTCGCTCAGGTTTTCTCCTATGCAATGCCCTCATTATCTGTGTCCAGACCTGCCTGCGTGTCTTCACTCTCCCAATCCCATCATAAAGTACTCCTTTTCCATTCTCTGCAGTTAATTGAAGTTATTTGGGATGGCTGTAGTTTTAAATTTTAATAGGAAGTGAAGATGAACAGAGCAGAGTTCTGTTTTACCCTAGAAGTTCATGAACCACGCTCCACTACTTCTTTGTTCAGAAATTAGGGAGAAAGGTGAAACTAGCTGTTTTTTCATTGCTTTGCTTCCCCTATTTCTCTCTTTAATGTTTGCAACTGTCACAAAACAATCACAGAGTTCTACTTGGTGATGCCATGAAAATACTGTGAAATTTCAGAATGGGTCAACTGCAGCATTCAGCATTTATCATGGTACAAAGAAATGCCAGACAGCTGAATGTGAAATATTACCCCAGTCAGCCAAAAGGATGGACGTTGCTTTGTCCTCTGAAAGTTTTCCATTAAGGTAATTCGTCTTTGGCTAGCCTTACTCTAGGGGAATATTAAAAACATACTTTATGTCTGCAAAGACTGACTGCTTTGTATGTAGATGGTCTAGGCTGTGCTGGCCACTAAAAGAACAACACATATATATTTCTGGAAAATCTAGAGTCACCTTCCCCATAACATTTATAGTTCTGCTAAATGAATGCAAGTTAATTTCAAGAGATAGGAAACTGCAAGCATGTGTTGATAAAGGTTGCACCCAGTTTGAAAAAACAGTTTCTAAAACCGTTGCACCTGTTAGAAAAAACAGTTTCTAAAACTGTAATTCAATCAAACATTCCAAATCTAATTTATCTATTTATTAAATAAATTAGAGGATAGATGGTGGATTGTGAGGTAAAAGAGGCTTAAAGATTTAACAGATTTATTGAATATCTTTATTTTAACTCCTAGCTACAGGAATTTGTGTAGGTTACTAAAATTGCATGTACTTATTTAATTAAATACCTGTCACAAATTATTTCTTTACAATTAGCTTTGAATGTGCCCTCTATACATGAAGAAGACCTTTTTTTGTTGGGAAATCAACAATTTACAAGAAGAAACATAAAAAAAGTTCAAACTTTCTATTTCCCCAAATAGTTGTAACCCAACCTTTTAATGTCAATCTTTGAGTATCTTTTGAGTATCAAAAGTTTTTTCTGTTTCTCTATTAAAGATACATAAAAAATTTGGCCAAGGGATGTTAAAATAAACAATTTAATTGCAGTAGCTGTGAAAGATAAATGCAGCTGAAATGAGCTGAAAGCAATTTAATTTGCTAAAGCGAATGGTAGATTTTGTTTAAAGCAGTTGAAAAATTGTCCTCATGGAGGCCATATACCAGGTTAACTGATTAAAGATTACTAATTCAACATTTTTTCACTTTTTCATTTTTGTCTTGAATATAGGCCTTTTAGTTTTGTCAACTTTTCTTAGTTCTCCCATAATAAAAACATGTAGTAGAAAAAAATTCCTGTATACAGTTTTTTGTAGGACTGTAAAATCTGTTTTCCCATGCTTCATCACACTTCTGTCAATAGATTTTTAAGTTTATTCAGGCCTTCCATAGCTTGGCTAAATTGGTTATATTTTATTAACTATTTAGTGGTGAAAAATTGAAAAGTACCAACTGCTGGACAGTACGAAGAAGTGAAGTGTTGTTAACATTACATTAACAGTCTACCTATGATTACATTAATTTTGAATAATACATTTGGTTAAAATAGTTGCTTCATAATAGAACTTTTAGTCTTTATTAGAGTGCTTCCCAAATTTACCATTTCTTTTGGCCAAAATAATTAACAAAATAAATTCCTGTGGTTCGAGGCTGCTTTGAGGCATAGTCTGTTAGTAGTGAATAGTTACCTAAGACAGTTGAGTATCATCCAATATTTGAAACCTGTCTGATATGTAAGGTTTTCCTCCAGCAATTTTATAACCTTATCTACTAAAGCAACAGCAAAATTTCACTTGGATCAATACAGCACTACGTCCAGGTAATATCATCCATATATTTGATTTAACTTCAAAATAAGTATCTTTCTAACAGCTGAACATCTGTTGGCACTGCCTTGTTACATGTCCCTTGTGGTTTGGAAGTTATTAGCAGGATGCAAAGCCTTTCTATTGCTTTTCCTCATTTCAGAAAATCAGGCTGACAGTATCAAGGGGTGAGAGTAATTATTTACCTGCTTTGATTTTAGTGGACTTCTCACTAAGTCTAGTCATTAAAATATAGCCTGTGTCTCAGTATTTTAAAGTACTAAGCATTATATTAGGAGCTGTTTCTACCAAGAATCTCTTCTGGCTATGTACAAAGCAAGTTCTAAGGAGGAGTTACAAATTTTAATTCCTTTTGCTAAGGGCTATTAAATAATTACAAAGCCCCCCCTTTCAGAATTTGTACTAATGGAGACTCCATTTGCATTTGGATTTTGGAGCCCATTTATTTGGTTTTATTCATCATTCAGGCTGATCCAGTGGCACAGCAACATGCCACATTTTTTCCCCCAGTTGACAGGTGATTATACTAGTACTTGGAAAAGGATAGAAGAAAAAATAACAGTTTGTTATGAATAAAAACAGTACTGTTTTTATTCATCCAAGTTTATTAATTCAGTTGTTTATGTATCTTTGCCATTGACAAGTTAAGACCTCATTTATGTGTCCCAGTATTTTTGTGCTAAGAAAAGATTTCGAAACAGAGGATTCTGTTTTGCAACAGAACAGTATTTCAATATACTTGCTTACACTTAGTAGGTTTTCTTATGAAAATGTAGTTGCTGTGAATCTTGGAGATTGTTTATAAAACTGGTTTCAATTATATATGTATAAAAGAAAAGCTCTGGGGAGAACTTATTGTGGCCTTTTAATATATAAAGGGGGCTTATAACCAAGATGTAGAGAGACTTTTTGTCAAGGCATGTAGTGATAGGACAAGGGGTAATGGTTTTAAACTGAAAGAGGGTAGATTTAGAATGGACACAAGGAAGAATTTTTTTACAATGAGGGTGGTTTCTCAGAGAAGTTTTGGATACCCCATGCCTGGAAGTGTTCAAGGTCAACTTTACTTAGTTAAAAAGAAACTATGTTTATGGACTTTCAAAATGATTACCAGAGGTTAAACTGGGAAAGTGGAAGGGAAAATAACAACTTGGAAGCAAGTATTAAATTTTAAAGGTAATGAATTATAAGCTAATATAAAAAAATCACTCAGAGAATGAGAAAATTGATCAAGAATTCATAGAGGAGGTAACAAAATAATTTGAGGGAGGCAGTATTTCTAGTCCATTATCTGTTACTTATAAGGAGAAAAGATCATCAGCATGCAGTCCTTAGATTCCTAGTAGAAACTGCAGTTTCCTTGTTACATATTAAGGACTAAATTGTGTGTTTTCTTCAAGCTGTAAACAGGGACCAGCATGTGGCTTGTCTGTTCCAAGAATAAACCCAGCACCTAGACTATGTTTTGGGGTTCCTACTTTTGCTCTGTCTTTTAAAATGATGTTCAGAGACTACCTTAGCTTCATATCTGGTAGGAGTGAGAGAGTCTTTCTTGCTGTGATTTAATAAGTGAGGCTGAAAGGAGAGCAGATTTTCTATTGTCTCTATAACTCTAAATCCTCCAAAATGGACCCAATCCTGCCCTGGAGATGTATCCAACTTCTCCAGGGAGGGCAGGAGTCCAAAGGATAAACGAGTTCCTTTTTCACAGGGCTTTTGGAGTGAGACAAAGAAATATTATCAGGAGGAAGCATTTTGTTACATGCAAGGCAATTCTTCTCCCTAAAATAATTTGTATTGGATTAGTTACAAGAATCACGACATCTCAAAGGCCATTTAGAGGACTATTCTAGTCTTGTATTAGTCTTGTATTAGTGGCAGTTTATGCCTTCCTATCAGAAACTGCAAGTTTACAAGTTCAGACATCTTTGCTAGGTATAACTCCTGTCCAGATTTGCTTACTTTCCTATTTTAAAGAGACACGAAACAAACTCAAGACTTTAACAAAGACTTCAAAGTCTGTTTTCAGATTGACTGTCAATAAGCACTAAAGCTACAATATTGGGATTTTTTTTTATAGGGAATTTGGTATGGTGGATACTTCTGGGGTGCAAAATTAGGTGTTATGTAGCAGATGCTAACGCTGAAAGGAAAATCAGATAGAATATGATTTCTGCAAGTTAAAAAGCAGAAAAATTGAAATTTATGTGGAAACACCTCCCTCTTTGACAACTACAAAGAAAAAGTCTTTGTAAAGAAATTTTAAATATCTTAACAGAGAATGCTTCACTTTGCAAAAGTTCATGCTTTCAGTTTGTTTCAATGTGTTGTGACCTATAGGAATAGAACCATAAGAAAGAAAGATTTTTTCACTTTTGACATCCAGTTGTTACAACAAAAAGCAGGAAAGGTCTAGCGCTTCTTCAGTGTAACTACACAAAAACAACACTGACAAAGAAGATTGCATTAAGACAGGGTATGAAAACATAAAAGGAAATAGTATGAATTAAATAACTATAATATATGTAAACTGCAATTTTTTAAGGCTTCATTTTAATTCCCGTTATAGTTGGAGCTGTTTACATTCAGCATATTTTTTCCCCACTCTTTTCTAGAAAAATGGGATTTTAAAAAACATACCGTACTTTAAGATTAAATTGAAACTGAATAAGGAAAAGATCACAGATGTGATTTAAAAACCCTTTCTTCTGGAAATAGCTTGATGCATCCATTAGATTTTATAGCAAGTGTAACCCTCCACCTAACATTTAACAAAACTTTTTTCTATGTGCATAATTTCTGTGCTTACCTACACAGTAACTTCTTGTTTTATTGTCTTCTTTGCCCTTCCCTCGTCTTTGTAAAATGAGCATATACTTTTCAATTCTACCTCATCCTTTATAATTTTTTCATTTGATTTAACTGAATTTTCTTTCTCTTATTTATTAGATTACTCCTACCTTTCTCCTCCAGTGATTCCCTTCTTCTGCATCAATTCCATATATAAAGATAATTTTTCTTGGCAAAGTTAAATAACATTAACGGAAGTTATTAACGTAAGAAGTGACAGGACATTATATGAACAATCGTTCCGCTCACTAACTTTTTGCTTTTGGAAAACTGAAGTTGGAAAAATGGTGGACGAGTGGTGTATAACATATATAAAAAGTCACATATTAGAAAGGTACAAATAGTATAGCATAGTTAATTCTGAGGGCATGTCATAATTATAGGTTTACTAAAGTGACTTTCCTTTGGGTCTAAGGCCATTGTTTCAAATGTTGCCATAGGAAGGAAGGCGTATTTCCACTGTTATAACATCTCTTGAAAACATTTTCTCTATTCTTGCTTTACCAATTGGAGGTAGAAGTCACAAGAGAGACTTGGAAACACTAAGACACATTGAGATTAAAAAATAATGCCAAAATTGCCTCTAACTTGTATCGCCAAAGGAAATAACAGGTCCCATTATCTCACTGCCTAGTAAGGGGTAGGTAGTGCTGGAAAGATGCAGCAAGGCTGACAGCTGGACCTAAATTTGGCTGTAACAGCCAGAGAAAAAGGCAGTACTCCAAAGGAAATTTGTTGTAGCAAAGTTGAATCATGGGGCAAAGGCAAAACCACAGTTTTTGTTAGTTTGTCCGGATATATATTTGTAATAGTTCAAGGAGCTGAAGATAAGATGAGGAAGCAAGACCAAAGAAATGGAGTCCATCTTGTCTTTTAACAGAGTAAAAAGCAGTGCCTACTAAAAAGCAGAAATTAGATACCATGGAAAAGGTACAGTGGATAATCGACACAACCAGTAAGAGTTGAAGATTGCTAACTGAATGGGTGCATCATGTTGGCAAATGGGGTGCTGCATCTTTGATCACAGAAATGAAAGATGTGCAGGAGCCAGTGTAATCAAGAAGTAAAGCGTCTCTTTGGAAGCAGTATTGAAAGCTCTTTTGGATACTCTGGACTCAGATGTAGAATGCTAGTGTTATGATCTCAGTTATCAGCTGCCAGATGTCAGAACAAGAGGAAAGCCATCAATCCTAAATTCAGAGGTTACATGCAAGGAGTCTGTACCCTATCTAAAGAGGTAGATTAGGAGTTAGAGAATTCTCTTAATCATACTTGCATTAATATGTTATAGTAACACTATTCTGTTTAAAAGGAAAGGACATTTTGCCTGTGGGGATTAAGCCAGCAGTTCATTTTGGTTTTGCAGGCCTGGATGGCTTCTTTTGATAAACATTCAGAAGAACATGGTAAGAAAAACTCCTGTTCTTTGAGCTTAGATGTATGGATTTAAATAGATGTGTGGATCTAAGTAGATGTGTGGATGAGACAATGACAAGACTATTATCCTTCTTTAGTAGATGGGACGAACTGATCAACTGGCTAATCTACAATTAATAAGCAGTCTGTGGCAGAGCCTTACCACAAATTGTTTTTCTTCTCTGAGTATCAAGAGAGTGAGTTTGCAAAGAAATTTCAGGCAAGCACAGCTGGCCCGTGTGGCAGAACAATGTGGTGTGGAAAAAGAGAATTCATTGGCACAATAAAATATTGGATAGAAAATGTATTTACATTTTCTTTTTTGGGCAACCCCAACATCAGCCCTTGATCAAATGCAGCAATTAACCACAGTGTGTATTCACAGAGGAAAATTCAAAGCAGGGTGGTCCCAGAGAGTCTACCTGGGAAGAAATATTGAATATATGTTCTTTGAAGTGAGAAAAGTCTGAAAGTAATGACAAATGGAAATATATTTATTAGGATGAAAGGGCCTAAATGCAGAGGTCTTAAAGGCAGTGGATTTTAACCTTACAGTCAAAATGGGGAAAGAAGAAAATAAAAAGAATGAAATCTGGAGCATGTATCAGCTTGTTATGAATTGTGTTTAAAAGGGGAGATAGGACAACATGAAAGAGACTTGGACTTTAGAATATGAGGAATTAAAATCTTGGAAGAACTATCCTAGATGAGATGGCATGGGAACAGTAAGCAAGAGAACAAAAGAAACAGAGAAAACTACTCTGCAGAAAAAGATCATGAAGGTGATTGTGGTGGTCACTTTGAGACTTTTTATAAATGTACTATGATAAGAATATGAGGTCTGTTTATGCAGAAGCACATCATGTAGAAGAAAACATATTGTCTGTCTTTGCGGGTTTGTTGAGAATTCAACCTGCAATATTATTATTCTTAGTACTTCAAATAACAAAGGTATATGAAGTCTGAGGAAAAGACCAAAATCTACTAAGATGATGGCAGGAGGGATGACCAAGTTACTGCAACTTTGTTTGGCCAAGTGACTATCAATCATGATGCCTATAACATTATAATTGATCAAATATATTGTTGAGGCTGAAACCTAAAAAAAAGGACCAATTGCAGAAGATTTTACAGCCTGATACCAGGCTGTAAAAGAAAGTAATGGGAAAATTGTAGAGGGTTTAGGCTGAATTTCGAATTGGAAGATGTTAGGCCAATCAATAGATTTTCAGAGCAAAGGAAATAAAAAAGAAAAATTGTAAATAGACTTAATGGAACGGATTCTGGTTTTACAGGGCGGGGAGGGAGAGGAAAGGGGTGGAGTACTGAATTTTTAAGTCTCTTCTGGCTTCATTTTCATTATGTGCAAAGGATACAGGAAAGGTAAATCCTGACAAATACCAGCCTACATTATATCTTAATATATTCTCCTTTTTTCCTTCACACAAGCTACAGACTGATCTGTATTTCCAGCCAGATTCTTGGTATTTCAAAGCTTTCCCAAGAATGCACACATCAACTAATGTTTCATGATCTGTTTTTCCCATACATTAGCATACATACATCTGTACTTCATATATAACATAATACTTCTGCATATTATCTCTCATCCTGTCACACATTCAAAACCAATTCAAGTGTTTCCAGTTTGTTCAACACGCTCCTGCATCTACCAGTGGATGTTTGGCAACAGACATTCCGTGGTATGAAAGCTTTCTGCAATTTCAGTCAGCCTGCTGTACTGTGATTTTGTACACCTTCAGTCAGTGGTCAGCTTTCTGTCATATTTATGATAACTTTTGTAATCCCTGATTGTGCAATCCCAACAGACTCTCTCCAGTTTCCTAAGGCACCTGGTGATGTACGGTTAGCCCCTACTCAAGAAAAGCTTAAATCTTCTGTAGATTTACTATTCTCAAACACAAGTTGCCAATTGTCTGAACGCAAATATAATTGATTGCAATCTTTTCCTGTCAGTCTTACTTTAAGAATTCATGAGTTCCTACAGTGTATTACTCCAGACACTAGATCTACACTTTGTTCTCTCCATACTGTCCTGTTTCTGCTTCATTGGCTAGATTCTGAGAGTGGCTGAACACCATCTGGTGCCAGACTAGATTAACTTTCCTATAGGACTGATTCTGGAGACGAAAGAATCTCACTCTATTTTTACCAAATGAATTATTTTTTATACAATAAATCTATTTTCAAGTCAAAAAGTGAAACAAGCTGCTCACTCAGATAAGCTCACCATGCCAGGTATATTGGCCAATTATTCATGTAGGTCATTAGCAGCATGGGTGCAAGTTCAGTAAGTCATTTTGTTGGCTTTGCTATTACTGCAGCTCCTTCCATAGCCAGGTGAAAATGCTCAGCATTATGACAGAGATTTTGTCAGCCCTATCATTTGTTCCTATTTTATTATAGAGTACAGTTTTGGCAAGGAGCCTACAGTAGTTCAAGATATCATGGGCTGCTGACAGATCTACAAACCCAGAATCATAGCAGACATGTCTATGTGATAGCTCATATTAGAGTCTGCTAAATATCTACCATAACAAAATCTGCCAAGGGATAAAATTAAGCTATTGCTTGTTCAAGATATGGAAAGTACGTGCAATTGATCTTACATAAGTGCACAAAGTAGCATATTTTAAAAGGCTGAGAAAGCTGGGAGTCTTTAGTCTGGAGAAGAGAAGGCTGAGGGGAGACCTTATCAATGCCTATAAGTATCTAAAGGGTGGGTTGAAGGAGGAGGGAGCCAGACTCTTTTCAGTGGTTGCCAGTGAGAGGACGAGGGG
>JAOXJK010009629.1:0-12790 GCA_025774025.1 Xenus cinereus | reverse complement strand
AAAAGAAAATGAAATCACTGTTGAAAATCACTAATCGTTAAAAAGAAATTCACAAATATTCATGAGCATTTCATGACTTGTAGTATAACAGAAGTTCTGTAGCCAAGCAAACACATTCCTAGCAAATCCTGCTAACAGCCAAAATGGTTCTTAATTACTTTTAAGTATAGCAAGTCTGAGGATAAACAAAACAATTGCCTAAGTATCCAGGTGATAGGGCTTATAGGGAAGGACACTGACATAACTCAGGTAATACTGCAAGCCAAGCAGTTTTCAGAGAAGAGACATTTCTTACCCTCCGTCCTAATACCTCCTCTGCATAAAAAGAAGTTTAATTTATCTTCTGCACTGTAGTTTTCCACAAATTTTTTTAAAGGTCATAAAATGATAGCTTTAATCTGGATTGTGTGTGATAAATATAGTGTTATTGCCTGAGGAGTAGCATGACTTCGAAAACTTGAAAGTATACTCTACTGTTTTTCTTTCACATTCCAATCAGCTGTGATTCTCCAAATTTCAACACTATATAAAAATCACATAATTCCTAAAGAAGTCCTTATGAGATAAATATTTTATTTAAGTGTGCATATTATTTATTAATAATTTCACACTCAAAATGCATTTTATTAAAATACTTGCACCCCATATTTTTTATTCCAATACATATAGTTTATCATTATAAAATATTCTTATATTCATGTATGTATATATTCTTTTTATTCTTTATATATTATTTCCATGTTTATTTATATCCTTATAATACAGAAGGACTTGTACAGTTTGAAGCATTTTAAATATGTCCAAGTTAGCTTTCCCTTCCCTGTTTCCTTATACTCTTTTTTTTTTTTTTTTGCATTATATATCATGCTTACGAAAAGGGTTTGCATCATGTAAACAGAAAGAGTAAGAGCTGAAGAAGCTCTATATCAGCTTAAGCAGCTTAAGTTCAATGTGATCTGTCTGTTGGAAGTATCTGTGATATCTCTGTACAGCAATTCGCACACCATTCAGGAAACCCACCAAAATCTTAAATTTCATTTTCTATGGGAGTGAAATCTACTCCCTGTAGTGCCAACTTTTCAGTTGTTTAAGCACTCGTTTCCCTGTGGAACCAATGCCTGCAAATTCTCCCTGCAGCACCAGATGCAACTGGCCAATGAGAAATAGTGTGTGTTGATTTTAAAGGTTATATATTTGCACTGAGCCTGAAATCAAGAAGCTGTTTTGAAACTGAAAATATGAATGTCAAGTGGACAAAGAAAATCACAGGGTTCTGAGAGACTGAAAAAACTGAAAATCAGTGTCCCTCCTAAGCTTGGAAGAATAAGAAGGAAAAAAAAAAAAAAAAAGGATGTACTCACCCATGTAACTCTTTCTCCCTCTATACTTACCATTTCCTCTTCTTTTATGGTAATGTCCTACACAAGGTTATATAACACCTACAGCCATCATGAATTTGTCAACAAGAAACTATGTCAAACCAATGTAATTTCTTCCCATGACAAAGGAACAAACCTTGTGGCAAGAGACAAAAAAGATGTCATATCTTGACTCTGGTGGGGTTTTTGATGTTGTCTCACATGACATTCTCTTAATCAAGTTCAGAAAACTTGGTCTAGAGGAAGCTGTTGTAACAGATGTAAAAATGGTTCCAAAAAGATAATACTACCACTGTTTCTGTAGCACAAAGAAAGGTTGACCTGATAATATAGGAAATAGAATATTTATTAAATTTTCAGATGACACTAAGCTGGAAGAGGTTGTCAGGGTGTTGGAAGGATAAGAATTCAGAAGATTCTTAATGAATTGGGAAAAAAAGTTGGGAAAATAAAGCAATTTATAGGATATGCAAAAGATCAAGTGTAGAAAAGCATTGCATATCAATTGAAACAATTTATTAAAAAAAAAAAAAGAAGAAGAAGAAAAGACAAATTGTATGTGTTAGTTGTACTTCCCTCAAGAGGCTTCAAGGTAAATCTGTACATCGAGCCAAAAGCAGATCTGTCAGCAAGATGGGTCATCAATAGACCAGTCACCATCTCTGTAGTTTTAAGGTTATCTTAATTACTTTTTTTTTTTTTTTCACTTCAAGCCATCACAAGTCATCATGTGCAATCCTGCAAAGTGCAAGTCACCCTCTGCCCTGTGTGCCTCTTCAGTACCATATTCTGGGCAGTGTTGTGTTCTCAAACTCCTCCAGACCTTTTATGGTCTGCCTCTCCGTATGCAACCACTCTGACGGTCTACAATATAGTCCTAACGTTATTTCAGACGCTGCTCGTAAAAATAGTTTCAAAGGGCATACAAAGAGCTTTAAAGAAGAGTTTTTAGAAGAACACATATGAACACAGAGTACAGTGCCATCAAACAAGCTATGATAAAATCAATTTGATTACAGCCAAATATTAATTAAGTTATCTGCAGCATCAGTTACCCAGGCTGCAAATTTTCTATGTACAGGCTAAGAGGAAAGGAATGACAATAAAACGACTAGGAGAAAGAGATAACCTATACAGGGAAAAGGAAGTTGTCCTCTTTTTATTCTACCTATGACAGTAGATTATGGGAAAAGGACTATATTGCTATATTATTATCTGTTTAGGCATCACTGTTGAAAGTTAGTTAAATTAAGCAAAACAAAAGAAAAAAAAAAAGGAAATAAATCCTTACAAGAACAGTTACAGAACTAACTTAAAAACTTGATTTATATGTATATACACACAAAAGAATGACTATTTCATCTATGAAAAATTCAAAACAAAAAGAGATTATTTCTCTAGGAATTCTCTTATGCTTTAAGTAATCAACTCCCTCTGCATGTATAATAGCAGGCAGTTCCAGAGCATCAATTAAATTGATGCATGGATGAAAAGAGGGATGCTGGTATGCTTTCTTCATCTTAAATAATTCTCAGTAGAAGGAAAGCAAAAATAAAACAGTAGGAGATTAAAAAATTAAAGTTCTTCGCACTGATACTAACATCCAGTGTCAGCCTTGCTAAAACAACAAACAGTAGATCTGAGGCATATTCTAGTTCATGGTAAAGTAAAAGTAAAAATACATTTATCAATGATGCACTTGTAGAATCATGGAATCACAGTATAGTCTATGTCCTTAGTCCATATTCCCTACAGAAGGGAAGTTTAAGATCACCGAGTCCAACCATTAACCAAACACTACCAAAACCACCACTAAACCATGTTCCTCAGCACCATGTTTACCTTTTAAATACTTGTGCATTTTTCTAACATAGTGTGGTTTATATGCTTTCTAGAGTGTTCTCAGTGAATCCAGTATTTGTTCAATGGGTTGCAAAATTACTGATACATAAACTCAAAAAAATGAAATCCTTGGTGTTAGTCAAACAGGTGCAGGAATGAGATAAATTTAGCAAAACACTTGGAGATAGCTGTGTCAAAACGAATAAAGTCTTTTAAATTCCTTTTTAATGCACTTATGGACATGTCCACCAAATATCAGTCCTCTGACTAAAAATTCACACCTTGCATAGCAGAGCTTAGTTGATTTAGCATAGGCAACTTGCTATAGAATAACACTTTGTCATGAAAACTTTATTCAAGGAAGACAAAAGAACCAGAGGAAATAAGATTAGTCAAATAAACTAAAATTGGTTAATAATTATTTCCTGACTTCTTTACGATTTGCTAAAGAAACAAACTACTCTAGTCACTGGGTTGTCTACCAAAGCTTTAAGCGAGATGTAATTTAAAGGGTATACTTATAACTATCAATATGTACCCTGTGTTTATGCATGTATGTATGTGTTTGTTTATTTGGCTTTCTAAAGGAGAAAGAACATATTGGGTCCTTCACTGAAATATGAGCTTCCGGCCTAGAAAGTCAAGTGAATTCTGGGCTGTTTAGAGGGACATACGGAGTACATTTTTGTGTTGAGGGTGATGAGACACTGGAACAGTTTGCACAGAGAAGGTGTGGATGCCCCATTATTGGTAGTTGCCATGGTTTCATCTGGGATGGAGTTGACTTGGTAAAACCATGACAGAAGTGTTCAAGGTGAGGTTGGACAGGGCTTTGAGCAATCTGATACAGTGAAAGATTTCCCTTCCTGTCACTTGGAGGTTGTACTAGCTGATCTTTGAAGGTCCATTCCTACTCAAACCATTCTATGATTCTATGTTCCTATGACTCTATGAATATATATCAAAAGTTTAGGATCTTACTCATTAATTTCCTAACATTATCAGTACAGTAATTATTCCCTGAAGGCTATTGCCTTCAAGAGTTTCATGTTAGAATTGGAAGGGACTTTAAAGCTCACCTAGTTCCAACCCTCCTGCCATGGGCAGGGACACTTCCCACTAGACCAGGTTGCTCAAAGCCCCAGCCTGGTCTTGAACACCTTCAGGGATGGGTCATCCGCAATTTCTCTGGGCAACCTGTTCCAGTGTCTCACCACCCTCATAGTAAAGAATTTCCTCCTAATGTCTAATTTAGGTCTCCCCTCTTTCAGTTTAAAATCATTAACCCTCGTCCTATTGCTACACTCTCTCATAAAGAGTCCCTATCTCTCCTGTAGGCCCCCCTTCAGGTATTGGAAGGCTGTTATAACACCTCCCCGGAGCCTTCTCTTCTCCAGCCTGAACAACCCTAGCTCTCTCAGCCTGTCTTCATAGAAGGGGTGCTCCAACCCTCTGATCATTTTTGAGTCCCACCTTTGGACCCGTTCCAACAGGTTTATGTCTTTTCTGCGTTGAGTACTCCAGAGCTGGATGCAATACTCCATGTGGGGTCTCAGAAGAGCAGAGTAGAGGGGCAGAATCACCTTCCTGGACCTGCTGACCACGCTTCTTCTGATGCATTCCAGCATGCAGTTGGCTTTCTGGGCTGCCAATGCACGTTGCCGGCTCATGTCAAGCTTCTCTTCCACCAACATTCCCAAGTCCTTCTACTACTCCTCAGGGCTGATCTCCAGCCATTCTCTGCCTAACCTGTATTTGTGCCTGAAATCTTTTCTAGCATTTGGTCTATCCAGGAACTAAAAGATTACCTTACTTGTTCTGTATTTTTTAAAATGGCTACACTGCTGCAAAGCTTAGCATTGCATGTCAGTTTCATGATTAGAGTTCACGAGGATCACTTAATCCTTGAGATTAAAAAGCAAGAAAAGATTGTTCTTTTGCTGTTGCTTTCAGAACCTCAAACCCATCACCCTTTTTGTTTCATTGCCACCACTATAATGGAATATAGCTATATCTAGAAACCACTGTAGTAGTAAACTAGGTATGTTGCACAGCTCGTGACTAAATTATAACTTATTGCCTACTTAGAATAATGATATAAAGGATGTCACTTGTTGTTTCTTCCATGGCTATAACCAGCCTAATTTAAAATTGCCTAGTTTAATAATTTCTCACAAAGTGTTAGCGCATTTAATAAAACTGAAGTTAGAAGAAATTCAACAAAAAAGAGGAGGAAAGAGAACATAATAATAAACACTGGAGTTTTTCTCATCTTTTGAATTAGTTTTGTGTCATCGGTGTTGAAGTATTTTGTAAATTTATATTTTTTAACACAGGATCTTCATACATATCAGCGTGGGGAGGAAGCATCAGCTTTTCTAATTTATCTGTGATTCACCTCAAAGACCAGCTGCTATCTAAATCTGATTATGCGAAACAGTTATTTGCCTCTCTGGGGTCAGAAATCCTTTCCTGTAGCCAGACAAAAGCCATAGATTGCCTGAATTTAAATAAAACTATAGAAGAATGGGTCAGCATAGCAGCCGCTTCCAAACATTAAGTGCTCTTGATCTGAATCATTCTTTCATGAAAGCTTATTTCCTATCTCTGTTTCTTGGGGTATCATATGACTAATTTACATACCTTTGCTTGTCCTGATATTCACTGTTCTCATATCTCCATTTAGCTGATCAGTTCTTAGCAGCTATCTTATGATGTTCATGATCTCAGGGATATCGTCAACACTAAAACCAGAATTCAATCAAGCAGCAAATTTACAGTCTGGATCAGGCTAAGCAGATTAAGTGCCTGCTCCATAATAAGGATGTGAAGGGTTGCCACAGACAAACAACACCAAATGCAGTTTCTGCCAATGAATTTTTATTCAGATTCAGTGGTTCTCAGCAGTAAAAGCTGACTAAATAGCATGTCTCTATTTAAATTCTGTAATGGGAATTTTAGGAAAGCATCCAATGTGTATTATATGGGCGAAAATACATTTTGTCTTTGTCTTCATAATCTAGGATCTAACTACGCAATGTAATCAGAGTGCAGTACAAGTTTAAAGGTAAATTCAGAAAAGATGATTGAAGGGAGAAAAATCTTTTTCTGAGAAGCTTTGAAATGCCCTAATCTGGCATCATTACAATCAGAGCATACAGCACATGATGGGTTTGTGGTAAAGGCGTGATAGTATGATGAGGACAAGGTTTGGAAGGAAGGTTTTATATTAGTAAAGGATACAATGCTGTAAGCAGAAGTATGGGAGTGGGTTGCGTGGCAGAAAAAGAACAGTTTTGTGAAGCAGATACTGCCATGGCCAGCCTAGCATCATTTGCAGTCTGTGAAGATATGGCTGCTGCTCACTCACTTCCAGGTGGAGCTAATGCTTTTGAAATGGTATTAATTCTAATACAAGGATGATGTAGTGTTACACAGAAACATGTGGACAGAGCATTTTTTCTAGCAGCAATACACTGCATCTTTTACAAAGGGTAACACTCATGTGGTGAATCAAATTTCTGAAGCACAGTGGTCATTTACTGTCTGGTTGGTGATGGTAGTCTCTGTTACAAGTGACGACACAAAGGAGTCTGGCTAAGTCTAAAGGCACAACTGCTGCTCTGGTGAATTGAACAATACCAACTGTGACTATTCTGGTTTCTGCATGATCTGTTTCTTTTGACTAGCTTTAACTACATGCAAACCGTATCCCAAATACTTCACAGCCTACCTAATATATATTAAATACTGCAACAGACACTTGTCTATGTGTATGTGCCTATGTGTCCATTCCTGACTGTTTACAAATATGTAATTTATGCTCAGTTTTGTCAATTCTGCAGCAGAAACAGCTTCCAGAAGTCCCTAGGACAGCCAGATTATTCTCCCAAGACATTTAAGCACACAAAGAACATCTATTCATGAGTCTATCCAGAGCAGGGATTGCCTTGAGGGGGAATATGCAGGGCTGACTCAGATTCCCACCTTGAGAACTTCTGCAAAAGTAGAAGTCAAATCCTTTACTGTGAAGATGGTTAGGACTTCAGTTAATCAACTGATTAACTGATTAACTCTGATCCTCAGCTATTCTATGGTTGTAACCATATAGCAAACTTGAATTCTGTGCTTATATTAGAATTATGAATTAAAATCCATAGAGATTTTATGAGAAAGGGCATGAGGAAGGAGAGAAGAGGTTATGAGAAGGAGAAAGAGTCTCTCATATCTTTGCCTATAGCCTGCCCCATGCAATGTTGCTGTTGCACGTTGTCCCCTACTATCACCCCACCCCCTTAACCAGTCATTGTGCTACGTCACTTTACCTGAGCAATGTTGTAACCCAAATGAACTAACCTCACTGTTCCATCTAAAACTCAGTGTCATTCACACACAATCAAATATTGCCTAAATGACTAGGAGGACGCAGCTGAGAAAAATGTTACTCCACTGTGAGCCAGGGTGACACTGGTGCCAAAGCTACTGGTTTTAAAGTCAGCAGAATATAAAAAGCTATTTTGTGTGCTGTGCAAACATTCTTCCAGCTTGCTGTCAAAATATTTTTCAAGAGTTTGGTGCAGAGACACTGTTTTCTATAGCTTGTGCTATACTGTTATTTGAAAATTAAAAGGCTGAAAAAAAAATTATTAGTTACGGTATTCTGCTGGTAAGGAGAGTTAGTCAGGACTTGTCTAAAAATATGATAATTTCCCTGAAGCTAGCTAATTGCCAAATTAGATGACAATTAATTAACTCAGTATACTCCCTACAGACAGTTTAGACAACCTCCAAATCTTGGTCCCCATTTCATATGTGTGTGGTTTACCCTAGAATATCTCTGTCATGGTTCAGTCAGGGGTAGGATTAATTTTCTCAAGAAGTTGGCACAGGAGACAGGTATTCCATGCCATGTGATGCCATGCTAAAGCCAGGGAACTAGCAAGGCAGGGGGCAGGAAGTTACAGCTTGGGAATGGGCTGGGGCGTCTTGGGTTCTGTTGGTGAGTGGTGACACTGTAATCATGTTTGTATATTCCTCTATCAGTATTATTGTTTTTGTTTTCCTCTTTCCTTCGCTGTTCTGTTAAACTGCCTTTATCTCAACCCATGAGTTTTTCCTTTTTCTACCAATTCTCCTCCCCTGTGTGGGGGTAAGCGAGCATCTGTGTGGTTCTTGTTGCTGGCAGAAGTAAACCACAACAGTCTCTAACAGTACAGCTCAAACTTTTGCAAGCCTCCAAAGTTGAAACTTTAAAAAGTTTTAAACTGCTTCAAGGGATCTGATAGCCTTCTATGATGGCATGAGTGGCTGGGTAGATGACAGGAGAGCAATGGACATTGTCTACCTCAACTTCAACAAGGCTTTTGACGTCCATAACATCCTCATAGGCAAGCTTAGGGAGCATGGATTAGATGAATGGACAGTGACCTGGTTAGAGAACTGGATGAATGGCAGAACGGCAGAACTCAGAAGGCTGTGATCAGTGGTGCAGAGTCCAGTTGGAGGCTGGTAACAAGAGGTGTTCCCCAGGGGTCAGTTCTGGGTCCAGTCTTATTCAGCATATTCATCAATGACCTGGATGAAAGGACGGAATGTACCCACAGAAAGTTTGCTGACGACACAAAACTGGGAGGAGTGGTGGCTGACACACCAGAAGGCTGTGCTACCATACAGCGAGACCTGGACAGGCTGGAGAGTTGGGCAGAGAGGAACCTGACAAAGTTCAACAAGGGCAAGTGTAGGGTACTGCACCTGGGGAGGAACAACCCCATGCATCAGTACAGGTTGGGGGCTGACTTGCTGGAGAGCAGTTCTGAGGAAAAGGACCTGGAAGTCCTGGTGGATAACAGGATGACCACAATCCAGCAATGTGCCCTTGTGGCCAAGAAGGCCAATGGCATCCTGGGGTGCATGAAGAAGAGTGTGACCAGCAGGCTGAGGGAGGTTATCTTACTCCTCTACTCTGCCCTGGTGAGGACCCATCTGGAGTACTGTGTCCAGTTCTGGACTCCTCAGTTCAAGAAAGATAAGGAACTGATGGAGAGAGTCCAACGGAGGGCTACGAATATGATCCAGGGAAAATAGCACCTCTCTTAAGAGGAAAGGCTGAGACCCCTGGGACTGTTTAGCCTGGAGTAGCAAAAGCTCAGGGGAGATCTCATCAATGCTTATAAATATCTAAAGGGTGGCCTTTAAATAAAGAGGATGGGGCCAGTCTTTTTTCCATGATACCCAGTGACAGGACAAAAGGTAATGGGTACAAACTTGAACATAAGAAGCTCAATCTAAACATGAGGAGAAAGTTCTTTACTTTGAGGGTGGTAGAACACTGGAACAGGCTGCCTGGAGAGGTTGTGGATTCTCTTTTTCTGGAGATATTCAAAACCTGCCTGGACATGTTCCTATGCAACCTGTTCTAGGTGAACCTGCTTTGCAGTGGGGTTGGACTACATGATCCCCGATGGTCCCTTCCAATCCCTACCATTCTGTGATTCAGCAATCTCACTTTGAATTATATTACTTTAAATTCACTGATCTTGGGAAGTAAAAGACAGATCTTTGATGAGTAAGAAAAAGTAGAGATATTATTATTCGGTATAACGTGGTTTAAGCTATCATGTCACATGAACATCTTCTTATCTCATGTAGGCTGCCTCTTAACTTACTAGAGTTACTCAACAGAGTTCAAAGGTTCAGATTCAGGCAGATGCCATAAAATAAAATTAACTGTAATATATAAGTGCCATTTTACTTCATTGACTATAAAACCAAGCTAGAAATTAGCTCTGAGGTAAATACATGCAATATTAATGTCTAAAGTTGACTCAAATGGACCCACCTTTGGTGGTGAGAATATATGTAGACTAAAAATAGACAGTTTACCATCAGAACTCAAGTCATGTAAAATCTCCTCTAATAAATTGGTTAAATTAGTAGAATTGTCTCATCTAGGTTTGCTGCATCCAGTAAGGTGGTGATTCCTGCTTCAAATGTTGGAAAGCTGCTATTTAGCAGCTCTTAAAAGAAAAGAAACAAACAACAAAGCAGCTACAAAAACTGATCTTTCAAAAAGGATTTGTTTATTTGAAGCAAGTTTGATACCTAAAGGATCTTCTTTATTAACTTTATCATCATATAATATGATTGAAAAAATCAATATTCCCTCTGACGAGGTGTGTTGTAATGAGGATGATGCTATTTAATTTTGTGATGTTTAGAAAAAAAAAATAATAAAACACAACAAAATCCAACAGATACCATGAGGAGATATGAGTCTTTCTGTCTTATGTACTCAAAATACTATTTCCAAAGTTTGATAGACTGATTTTGTATGGAACAAATGAAAATCTACATTTCAGTGAGAACCATTCTTGGGCCAAATTTGATTTTTCAACTCTGGACCATTTTTTCCAAAAAATTATTTAAAGGAAAATGGAGGGAAAGAATTGTGTATTGGGAAAAGAATATTCTTTTATTTTCCTTTGCCATACTAAATGAATCAAATTACTATAAAAATCTGACATTTACAAAAAAGAAGGCAATACAGAATTTTCATCCTACAAAGTGAAAAATTTGAAAAACAGAGGGAGATAGGAAAGTTGGTACATACTTCATAAGAAAGGGAAAATTTTCCATTCTATGTAAAAGTTATGTGGGCGACCTCAGGCACGGTACTCGAAAGGTAGTTTAGATTTTTAGTTTCTTGATAAGCTTTTCCTTAGTGATGCCAGTGTAAACAGAAACATGTTGTCCAGCCTATTCTGCTTATTGTTGTGCCTGCTTAGGTGTTTGTGTAGTTTCAGAGAAAACTGTCTGGAAACTGCTTTGGGTAAAAAAGCAGATAAGTTGCTGCAGTATTTTTTAGTCCTAAGAATTTATTCATCTTTCCCTCTGACCCTTTTCTCTAAGCCAAGTTGGGCTGCATAAACACTTTTTCAGGAATAGCATGAGCCAAAAGAGAAGAGCTGAGAATGAGAAGCCAGAAGGTTAGTGAGTGATGTGGTGAGAAGGGTGTAGTTGTGTAGGTGACTACTGCTGAATACTGTACATCTGGGGCCTTGGATGTTTCAGTCACCTACTTGGAAATATTTAGTGGCCAACACAGAGACTCTCAACAATTACAATGTTGAACACTAGGTCAGAAAATCAGTCAAAAGAAAATTCCAGAGAGGATTGAGGCTGAGAATATTTCTATTCTCTCTATTCACTTATTTCTCTAGAGTTACCTCTTCAGAGCTATCACAAAGTACCTCTTTGCTAAAGTGGAACAGGACCTTGAATGAGTTTATCCAGATCCTTTGGATTTTTATGGGTTTTTGTTCCTCCTTTGAAATCCAAGACAATGGAGGACGGAGATGCTGGTACTGTGTCTTGAATGGCAGTCTTCTAGCAGAAAACTTTTGGAGAAAGAGGAAAGCAAAGTTCATTCTTCTCCTTATATTGAGGAATACTAACGCATTTCTACTATCTGCTGGAGAAGTCCCCTATGGACCAGAATTCAAACTACGATAGAGGACATGCAGCTCTGGGCTATTTAGGAAAAAAAAAAAAAAAAAAAAAGAAGAAGAAAAAAAAGAAATTTAGAAAAAAACAAACAAACAAACAAACAAAAACCAGCAAAACCAAGCAAACAAATACCCAAATAAAATCAACACCACCAACAAAAACCCAACAATCCTGTGACATAGCTGCTCCAGAAGAGATTTCGGTCTCTGGCTTCCAGCTAGGCAGAACAGCCTGCCCTGGTAAGTGCAGCTAAGCCATGAAAGGAAGTGGAGTTTGAGGTTCTGTGGTTAAATAACTGGAAGTGCTGCCATTGCATCATTTGAGTGGTTTTGATTTATTTCTCCCTTGGTACTAACTTACCCTGTTGCTTACAGCTCCAGGTCATGATGTTTGATTCCATTTCAGAAAACATTTAGGCACCGACATTCTCTACTGGTCCCAACTCAAACGCCAGCAAACTTTGCTATGTTAGTTTCTTTTGCCCTGTCTTTTCAATTCCTTTACGAGAACATTTGATAAAAAGAACAGAACGATATATAAGAGTTGGAAGGAAAAGAAAGAACAACAATTATTTAAAAATAAATGAGGACCACCTTTCTTTTACTTTTGTTTCTATTATGGATATTTACTTTATCATAACCTTCATGAAAATAATTCTCTAATGCGTTTAAATCTTTAACTATGACCTGAAGTATTATCACATATTCACTTACTGTGTTTGTTAATTCTTGAAAATAGTCTTGAAAACTGTCTTCATTCATACTCAAAGGACAAGTCTTCAACAATTATTTATGCCCACTACTTAATCTATACACTAATAGTAACAATATTAATAATAATACAAAAAGCCTTGTAACACTTATCTCTACTTGTCACAATGTCAATAAAATTATGCAAGGACAAAAGTTAACTTAGGTCCAGTTATTACACATCTTACTGGCCTCTCTGTCATGTGTAGGAGTAGAATCCAGCAACCATGAATATGGCCATGGATTATGGTCATTACAAAACTGTCTGCTCAACACTTCCTAAAGTATTTATGGAAAAGCCACATTTGAACTACC
>JAOXJK010009628.1:0-12808 GCA_025774025.1 Xenus cinereus | reverse complement strand
GCAGGAAGGGTCCCCCCCGTCCATTGGGCCAGTTGGAAACTAAAGAAGCCCCAAAATCCACTGGGGGGTGGGGGTTGGTGGTATCTCAAGTGGTTTATTTTTGGGGGGGGACACAACGACAACACTTTGGGGCCAAAAAGCCCCGATTAGAAGGTTTTTGGGTGGTTTTAAGAAGGAGCTGGGATTTAACGAGGAATTAATTGGGGTCATTAACCCCCCCGGAGACGTCCTCGAGGGAGAAGAAGGTGGTGGCCACCACCCCCTTCCTCCAGGAGGTCCCCAAACTGGTGGTGGGCTCCGGAACTGGTTTGAGATGGACCTGGCTGGAAGCTTCTCGGAAGTTCTTCAGAGCTTCTACCCACGATGCTCTGGGGCTTTGGGAGCCCAGTGTCCACCTGAGGGCGTCACACCAGCCCGGGCTGGTTTCTTCTCCCGACGCCTGAGCTCCACTCAGGGACCAAGAGAAGAGCATCCTCCAACTGTAGAGCGTTCCCCAAACGTTGGCCAAGAGCATCCTCCAACCATCGGTGAAGAGCGTCCTCCAACTGTAGAGTGTCCTCCAACCATTGGCCAAGAGCATCCTCCAACCATAGAGTGTCCTCCAGCTGAAGAACTTTCTCCAACCATTGGCCAAGAGCATCCTGCAACTGTTGGCCAAGAGGATCCTCCAACCAAAGAGCATCCTCCAAGTGAAGAGCGTCCTCCAACCGTTGGCCAAGAGCATCTTCCAAGCGAAGAGTGTCCTCCAACGGTAGAGTGTCCTCCAATCACTGGAGAAGAGCGTCCTCCAAGCGAAGAGCGTCCTCCAACCATTGGCCAAGACCGTTCTCCAATAGAAGAGTGTCCTCCAGCCATTGGCCAAGAGTCCTCCAAGCGAAGAGCTGTTCCCGTAGGTTGGAACCTCAACACCGGGCCATTGGCTTGAGCTTGGGCCCTTCTTCTTCCCCCTCGAGGACGCGCCCAACGAGCTCCTCTTCCTCCCCGTGACCACGTCTGGAGCCCCCGGGTGGGATTTGATGGTGGGACACACACACACACACACACGGTTGGACGTGGCTCTTCCCGAGGACCTTTCTCTCCTTCTGCTGGTCTTCAACCACCGAGAGCTTGGGGTCGGGATGGAGAAAGGGGGTTCCACCTCATCTCCTGTCCCCTCGAGTCGCCCCCCTCTGCCGGCTCCCCCCACCCAGGTCACGGGACCAAGGAGAGGACTCCCAACTCCACCCAAAACCAGGGGCGGAGCCGTTCCCCGCCGAAAGAAACGGGGGAAAAAACGAAAATGAGACTTTCCTTCTCGGCGTCGAAAAAGGCGACTTCCCCCCAGTCGTAATCCAGGGAAACGCGGATCTTTTTGGGGACCCTGGGGAGGTCCAGGGGGGTGGGGGGGTCGGTGAGGGCGCGGGTTTGGAAGCCCCACTGCTGGACCCCCCAGATTCCTTCCTGGGGTCTGAAGGCCACGGGTCGTTTCCTCCCCAGGGACTCTTTGGTGACCCCCAGGGCGCAGTATTGACCTTGGGCCACGTCCACCACCCAGGAATGGCGCCCGGAGGCGAAGGCCTCGCTCCCCAAAACGCAAGGATCCGCCTCGAAACGTTGGGGCTCCACGGGAAGGTCCCGGAGAAGATACTCCCACCTCACGCTCTTCAGGTCCTGCGAGAGGACCAGGCGGGGGTGGGCGGTGGCCGGGTCCAGGGTGACGTCGGCTGCCGGAGGGGGGGGGAATGAGGAAAAAAAAAAAATTTCAATTTATTTCACCCATTTTGGGCTCAAAACCTGGTGTCGTCTCGATTCCCGTCGTTCAAGGGGCGGTAATTCCCCAAATTGCCCAGTTTTTCCCTCGTCTTTCCCCAAACTAACCATTTTTTTCCTTCCTCTTTCCCCAAATTACTCATTTTTTCTTCCTTTTTCCTCAAATTCCCCATTTTTTTCTTCCTCTTCCCTAAAATTGCCCATTTTTCCTTCATCTTTCACCAAATTACCCGTTTTTTCCTTGCTCTTTGCCCAAAATTCCCATTTTTTTCTTCCCCTTTCCCTAAATAACTTACCCATTTTTTCTTCTTTTTCCCCTAAAAATGCACAATAAGAATTGTCATTAACAGCGACGCAAATTTCAATCCACACAAAATTCAAATTTGCTTTTTTTAGGAGAAAAACGGACTTACGGTGCTCCGCCAGGCATTTGCCTTCGAAGAAAAAAAAGGAAAGGAATTTAAATTAATTACAAGAATTAATAGAAATAAAATTAAATAAAAATTAAATTAAACCTCAGAAAAAATAAAATACAGGTGAATTTCAGCTACAGTTAAGGTCAAAAAAATTCATCCAAACCCCCCCAACCCCCTCCCCATCTTTTTTGGGGCCAGAAAAGGAAGAAAAGGGAAACTCACGCATTTTGGCTTTATATTCCTCTGAAAAGAGAAATTATCAAAATGGTTACTTTTTTTCCCCTTTTTTTGGTCACAATTTTGAGACTTTAATTTGTTACAATTTTGTGACTTTAAAACTGAGAAGAAAAACCCCAGATTTGGGGGTTTAATTTTTTTAATTTTTTAATTCCTTTTCCAAGAAACTCACCCAATTCTGCCGTGAGGTCATCTGAAAAAAAAGAGGATTTTCATCACAAAAAATAAAGGTGGAAAGAAAAAAAATTCAGGCTAGAAAGAATAAAATTAAGGTGGAAAAAAATTTCGGAGTAGAAAAAAATTAAAGGGTAGAAAAAATAAAATTAAGGGGGGAGTAAATTAAAATTTTTGCTACTCACCAATTGTTCGATCGCGTTTTTCTAAATTAAAAAAAATCAAGAGAAATAAAAAATTGCGATAATTTGGTTTTTTTTTCCCCCCCATTTCTATTAAAAATAACCTCAAAATACAGACCATAAACTGTTTTGTGGTTGGCGAATTAAAAAAAAAAAAAATCACTCACCAATTTCTGCAGAAAGTTCGTCTGGAGAGAGAAAAAAAAAATTGAAATTTGGATTTTAAATCTTCTCAGAATTCAAAGAAAAGTCGTGACGGGGGGAGGGGCCGGGCACGCACCGATTTTGGCATCACGTTCTCCTGAATAAGGAAAAATAAAAAAGGAAAAAACCTGAAGTTATTCTTAATTTTCTCTGTTTTTTCAAAATTTATTAAAAAATGGGAGATTTTTCCGTTCCGTGTTGAGAATTTTAGTTGCAATTTGAATTTTATGGAGACTATTCCAGCCCTTAATTAATTCCTCAAGCGTAAATTGAAGGTGGTGACTTGCTCCTACCGAAGAATTTTTGCAAATACGAAATATTTGCAAGAATTTGAATTATTTTCTTAAAAATTGGACTTACCCAACTCTGCCGTGAGTTCATCTAGAAAAAGTGAAAGGAAAATTATTTTAATTATTAATATCCCCCCCCCCATCCTATTAAGGGCAGAAAAAATGGCGCTTACCGATCTGCGTGCTCCGTTTTGCTGAAAAAAAGGAGAAAAAAAAAAGAAAAATTAAAATTTTAACAGTGTCTCCCTTCATTTTGGGGGTTTTTGCATCAACTATAAATTAAAATTCGACAATTTCCCCACCAAAATTTTGATAATTTTCATCATTATTACTATTTTTACTACAGCCAATGGTTTTTTTGGGTCTAAATTGAGATTAAAAAAAAGACAAAATTCAAAACAATTTAAGAAAGTAAATGGGTGGGGGAAAAAAAAAGGGAAAAAATAAGGGAAAATAACCAAATTTAAGGGTAGACAAAATTAAAATGAAAGGTGGAAAAATTAAAATTCAGCGTGAAGAAAAAAAGAGTGGAAAAAATAAAAGACTTACCAAGCTCTTCAGTGATTTCCTCTTAAAGGAAAAAGAAAAAGAAACGAAATAATTAGGATTTTTGTGCTGAAGTGGTTGGGGGAGGGGTGAAAAAAATCTGCCCCCAAAATATGGGCCCCAAGAAATGAAAAAACTCACCTATTTTTTTATCCTGCTCCCCTAAAAACAAGGAAGAAACCCCAAATTTCAAGGATTTTAAAAGTATCTGTTGATTTTCTACCAGGAACAGGACTTTTTCCCCCAAACCCGTCGTTTTTATCAGTAATATGTGGAATTATTTTGGTACGAATTATTTGAAATAATAATAATTTGAAATTTCATTTTGCTTCCCTCTTATTCTCGTGACGTTAAAGTCGAATTTCTGAGAAACGCTGAAAACTTTCAAAAAAGCTTTTTTTAAAGGTTAAAAAAAAAAAAAATTAAATTTCATACCGAGATCTTCAGTGATTTCATCTTAAGAGAGAGAAAAACACAGATTTTTGTTAGAATTTCTTTATTTCCTAGATATTTTTCTCCTTCTCTACTACTATTTTTCTTCTTCACTATGAAAACACACAAATTCCTCCACTTTTGCAGTTAAATTACGGAGAAATGTAGAGCTCTGATGTAAAATTCAGTTTCTTTTTAAAAGAATTTCAAATTAAAAAAGAAAAATATTAAACTTTTCAACTTTAAATTTTCAGTATTCAACGTTGCTGACGTTTGCGTCCTTTGTTTCTCGTGATAAAAAGACCAGAAATAACTCGAATTCTACGGAAAAAAATTGAAATTTTGGACTTGAGAGGACTTACCGAGTTCTTCGCTGAGTTCGTCTTAAAAGAGGAAAAATTGAAATTTAGGAGGATTCCTTCGAATCAAAAGGTTTTTCTGCCTTGTCAGAGAGGAAAATGATTCTCACCCTCCTCTGGTTCGGTCTCCTCTGGGAATCAGAAAAAAAAGAAGGAAAAAATTAAAAAGAGAGGAAAAAAAAATACAATTTTTACAGAGAAAAGAAAAGGAATAAAAATAAATTGAAAAAAACCCAGAATTCTTCCAAAGAAAGGGGAAAAAATCAGAATTCTTAACCTTTTGAATTCCTAAAATTAAATTCATATTTATTATTTTATCAACTCAAAGCTGGAAGAGAATTAAATCTTATTTCTAGTAATCTAAGCATAAAATATTTCTCTTTTGGGTCAAATTCAAAATTAGGAAAAAAACTGAAGATTTACCCAGTTCCTCCGAAGATTCGTCTGTGAAAGGAACGAGAAGAATTAATTTGATGTCACTAATAAATGACAATTAATTAATGTCAATTAATTCACCCCCAGAATCGAGCTGGTTTTGTGCTAAAAAAATAGGGGCTTTAAAAATAATCAAAATTCCTAAGTTTTGGGTTTCAATCCCAGTATTAAATTAGATTTTTAGTTTGGAATTTTCAAATGGAATATGTATGTATAGATTTATTTTTTATATATATTTTTGAATTAGAATTTTATCTATTTATACACGCACAAATAATTACAAATGAAATATTATTAGAAATAAAATGATCTTTAAAATTGAAAGTACAATTTTCTAAAATTTGTTAAAAAGAAAGAAAAAAAAAAATCACTCACCACTTTCCCGCTCCTTCAATTCTTCTAAAAAAAAAAGAGGGAAAAAGTGAAATGCAGATATTTTTTTTCCCTTTCCTACCCCAGATTTTTGTATCCGGTGCTATTTTTAAGCCACTGTTTGTTTTTGTTTTTGTTTTTTTTTAAATTCTGCATTTTAAAATTCTATCCCTTTATCCACCCACTTCTACGTTTATCTCAAAAATTATATCACAAATCAACCCAAATTTTGACCAAAACCAAAATAAACACCCCAAAAATCCCACATCTGAAGTTCTTAAAAGAATTAATTAAAATGGAATTAAAAATTAAAATAAAATCTAAAAATTCCAATAAAAAGTTAGAATAGAAATTAGAATAAAAATATTAAACTAAAATGCTCGTCACCCCTCAAGCATCTAATTTCTCAGAAAATGACACTTACGGATGACGGCGTCCTTCTTTCCTAAAAATAAAGCAAAAAAATGAGTAGAAATGAACAAAACTCAATTTTCCCCCAATTTATGACAACAGCAAATATTTAATTTAATGCTAAAATTTCAGAGAAAGTGTCACAAATAAAAAACGAACAGAAAATCTTACATTAATTTAATGAAATCATTGAACAGGACTGAAAATTTAGGGAAGAAAATCAGATTTCCAGGACAATTTCCTTTAATTTCTGGTGTATTTTGTCCAAATTTTTGTATTTTTTGGAATCACAAATTAAATTGAGCTCCAGAACTTACGAATTTCTGAATCCTTCTCCTCTGCAAAGAGAAAAAAGAATTGAAATTATTCCAAATTATTGCCATTTTCTTGCTGAATTTGGCAAAAACGCCTCCCTCGAAGCCAGTTTTGGCCAAATTCTGTTTTGATAAACGGCGTTGTGAAATTTTGGGGTAAAAAGGCTGAATTTATGGAGGGGGAGGGGAAGGACTTACCCAGAAGCTCCCTCAGGCGCTCTCAAAGGAAAGAAAAACAGAGTTTTTAACACCACAACTATGGATTATATAACTTAGAATTAAATATTTATAATAAAAATCCTCAAATTATTCATTTTTATCATTATAGAGAATTTCTAAGTAGAAATTATAGATACAATATAGAAATAATAATATATAAAAATAAATTTCAACCTATAAAAATTATAAGCAAAAATAAAAAGAAAACGAGACAGAATTCTAAAAATAAAAGCAAACCCGATATTCTTAATATAAAACCAAAATTCTAAAAATAAAAAGGAAACCAAAATTCTAAAAATATAAAACCTGAATTCTAAAAATAAAAATATAAAAGGAATTTCAAAAAATTGGCTCGTTCCAGCCACAAATTCTTGTTTTTTCCATTCCTTTGGATGGTTTTGGATGGAAAAAAAATAGGGTAAATTCAAAATATAGGGTAAAAAACCCCTTTTTACCCTATATTTTGAATTTTAAACCAATTTGGGTTAAAGCAAGTGACACCCCCCCCCCAGAGCCTCCCCAAAGGACAGAAAATGCCACTCACTGAGCTCCGCTTCGTTTTCCCCTAAAAGAGAAAAAAATAAATGGAATAAATGATTTTTATAAGAAATTTAATGTTTAAATTTACCAGAAATTAAATATCAAAATTTACGAGAAATTCAATATAAAAATTTAAAAGAAATTCAGTGTAAAAATTTGTAAGACGTTTACCATAAAAATTTAAAGGAAATTCAACATCAAAATTCGAAAGAAATTCAATATGAAATTTAATATTTACAGGTGAAATCCAGGCTCACACAACCCCCAAACCCCAAATATGATGCAATAATTGTCCAAATATTTTTGGTCTATTTTTTACGGCAGGCAAAAAAATTCCTTATCTGGCAAAAAAAAAAAAAAACAACAGAAATTTTGATTTTCAGGCAGATTTGGATGTTGTTTTTTTCTGCCAATAATTTATACATGTTCCCGGCCTTGTGTTCCTGATGACATCATCCCTAAAAATAGCTCTGACATCACTCCGCGGGGGATACTTACGGATTATCACCTCCCGCTCCTCTAAAAATGAAAAATAAAAATCAAGAAATTAAAAGAAATCAAAATTCGGGTGTTTTTCTACCTCTGATTTTGCTTGGAAATGGTATTTTGGGGAATATTTCTTGTATTTTGTGGGGAACGTTTCTTATATTTTTTAGATATAAACTACTATAGGATCTGTCATTTAATTCTAAATTTAGTTTTAATATTAAATATGGCTCCTGAAGGCCGCAGCTCAAAATTTTATTTTTTATATGTATAATATAAATCATTAAAATACATATAGATGTAATATATATAATATATATATTATATTTATCTTACTGTTTTTCATAATTATTGCAAAACTTGATCAAAATAGAAATTCCTCCCCCCGTAAAAACCTCAGGTTGGCAAATTTTGAAATTTTAAATTTTGAGCAAAAGATGGAAATTTCTTACCGAGTTCTGCCTCGCAACGCTCTGAAAATAGAAGAAAAAAAACCCCAAAACCCACAAAAGTTTAGGACATTCCTCTTTTCTTGATGACAAAATTCTCTGGGTTAATTTTCACAATTTTGAAATAGAAAAAAAATGAGCTTACGGAGTTTTTTGGTGCAATCGCCTAAAAATGAAGGGAAATAAGTGATTATTATGGCGTTTATTGCGGTTTTTGATTTCAAAAATTAACGGGAAAATGACTTACCCACGTCTGCAGTAAGTTCACCTGAAAAAAAAAATTAAAATAATTTAATTTTAATGTGATTTTTTAAATTTTTCCTGTAAAAATGCAGGTTTCTCCAATTTCCTCCCTAGAAATTTGTAAAACCTACCGATTTTTGTGTGCTGCTCCCCTAAAAATAAGAAAAGAAAAGAAATTTGTGTTATTTCTCACAGTTTCTGTCTCGTTTCTTTCAATTTCTACTCACGATGACCCCGTTTCTAATTATTTTGGGGGGTTAAATTTCTCTATTTTTGCCCTTAAGGTGCTGGATTTTTGGAATTTCCCCCCCCCAATTTAATTAAAAACGCAAAAGGAAGGAAATGAACTTACCAAGCTCCACCGTAAATATTCCTTAAACCAGAAAATAAAATTAATTTGAGAATATAATTTATAATTTCGATGCTGAAACCTCATTAAAACCTGCTGGACGAGGAGGAAACGGCACTTACTGATTGTTGCATCGCATTTTGCTAAAAAAAATAGTAAAAAAATTTAAAAATTAAAGAAAAAAATCAATTTTCAGTGTCTCTTGGGTTCCCCTTTCCCCATTTTTCCCCCCAAAATACAGGAAAAAAAAAAAGACTTACTGAGTTCTGCAGTGAGTTTCCCTACAAAAGGGGAAAAAAGGAGGTTTTTTTAATGTAATGGGAAAATGCAATTTTTTTTTTAATAACGGCAAAATATTCTGTTCTATTCTAAGGAGAAAACCCACTGATTTGGGCAATAAATCCACTTAGGAATGATATAAGGGGTTGAATTCAGAAATAGAGGAGAAAAAAAAAAATTACAGAAAAAAAAAGAGAAATTTGCAGGTAAAAAGAGATTTGAAGGGGAAAAAAAAAATTCAGGGAAAAAGAAGAGAAAAATGCAACCCAAAATTTAAAATTTAAACTTCTCCACCTCACCAGCCCAATTTCACGCGTCAGGAGGGAAACGCCACTTACGAAGCCTCGAGTCTCGATCCCCTGAATGAAGAAAAAGAAAGAAAAAGAATAAAATCCAGAATTTGGGGGGGAATTGGGGTTATTTTTTTTCCACGCCGCCTCCCTCTTCCCCCAGAACAACAGCTCTCGAAGCCAAGAGTTCAAGGATTTTTGCTTCAAAACCAATTTTGCTCATTTTTCTGATTATTTGAATTAAAATTTCAAATTTTTAATGTTTTTTTTTTGTTAAAATTCAATAAAATATGCATAAAATCATGCAAAAATTTAATTTAAAATAATCCTGGAGAAAAATGAGACTTACCAAGCAGCACAGTGAGTCTACCTTTGAAATAAAAATTTAAGGGAAAAATTAAAAATATAGGTATTAGATCGAGTAAAGCGAAAAAAATCGACTCCAAAATTTTTAAATTTGGGGGGTTTAAGCCTAAAGTCATCATTTTTGTTTCAAAAAGGAAGAAAAAAAGACTTACGGGTTTCCGCCGCGAGTTTGGCTGCAAAGAGAAAAAATGAATATTTGTGTTTATTTGGGTTGAAACATGGGGGGAAAAAAAAATTAAAAAAATATATTTTTATTTACCACTTTGAAAGGAGGGGCTCCTCCTCCCCCAAAATAAAGCTTTTTTTACCCCAACCCCACAAAACTTACTGATTTTTCTATCACGTTCCTCTGGAAAGAAAAGGAGGGGGGGAAAAAAACAGAAATTATTACCAAATATTATTAGGAGTAAATAATAAAATTAAAATTTTAAATAGTTAGATTTATTATGATAATTAATATAAAAATGAATTATTATTTAATATTTTCTCCAATATTGCCTTTAAATTGATAATTCTACTAAGAAATTTTGCTGATACCAACGTTATTCAACGTACAAAAGTAAATTTCCATATTTTTAGCAGAAAATTCCCTTTTTATTCCCATTTTCCCGAGAAAAAAGAGCGTCCAATGAGGAATCACTTACTGATTTTTGCGTCGCATTCCCCTAAAAAACCCGAGAGAGCCAATAAATACAGAGAAAAAAATAAATACAGAGAAATATTTTAAAAATCAGGTTTGTGGAGGAAATTAAAAAAATTTAAAAATCAGGTTTGTTGAGCAAGAAATCCCTCTAAAAACCACCCATTCTTAAAAACCCATAAAATATCCCATTTTTAACTTTTTTATACTTAGCACTTTTGCATAATGAAGGAAAATTTTAATTTTAAGGAAAGAAAACATTTTCTTACCCAACTCTGCTGTGAGTTTGCCTGAAACCAAAAGAAATCAATGAATGTTAATTTTAAATTGATTTTTATTTCTCCGCCACCGCGATCCAGGGTCAGGCGTTGACGTTAACGAGACTAACGAGCCCGTCATTAAGAGGGAAGGGGTCGATGACAAGAACTTGGCATTATGGGTAAAGAATCGGGCCCTGCATCTTCAGGGCAAAATTTCCCTTTTATTTCCAAATTTAAGGCAAATTTATTTCAAATGTATTTCCCATTTATGGCAAATTTCAGGTAAATTTGGGCTTTCTTTATATTTTAGATAAAGAGGCCCCGTGTCGCCAAAAAACCTAAATTTTGCAGCTTGGCCCAACCCCAAAACCTCCCAAATATTCCTCAAAGAATTTACAAACCAGCTCCGAAACCAAAACGTACTGATTTTTCTCTCTCGTTCCTCTAAAAGAGACAAAAAAAGAAAAGAAATCAAATAAAAATCAATTTTAAAAGGAAATAATTAAAAAAAAATAAATCACCCCCATCCTCCTCCGCCTCCAAATTTTCATTTTATTGAAATTATAATTTGAAATTATGGTTTTTTTTTTTTTTTTAATTATTGACTTTTTTTCTACCTCAAGATTGGATTTGTGGGGGTTTGAGGGGAGGAATAATCACTTTTTCTCCCCCCCCCAAAAAAGCACAGAAAGGAAGGAAATCCCTCACCCAGCTCCGCCGTCAGATTATCTAAAAAGTAAAAAAAAAAAAGAGAAAATTAAATTTTTATTTTTCTCAAGAACCTCCAGAGACAAACTGGACCCGATTTCCCTTTCCTTGCTCAGAAAAATCAAGATATTTTGCATCTAAAACTGGACAAAATTTCCCCATTTGCGAATTTTACAGTAAACAATGGGACAAAACGGAAGTGGAAAAAGGAATTTGGGTAAATTTCAATATTTTGAGAGGGATTAAGGCTCAGCAGCCCCAAAACTCTGTCCTTTGTCGTGGGGTTTTGGTTCCAAAATCCAATTTATTCTCCTTATTACTTGCTTTAGGGCTAAAAATAACCCACAAACGCCCTGGTTTCTGTAGTTATATTTCAATTTTAACTTAATTTTTAATTTTTAATTTTATTTTTTTAACTTTAATTTCCATTACTTTTCATTTTAGTTTTAAATACAGTTCTAAAAATCTGTATTTTAAAAAAAAGGCAATAAAAGGGGGATAAACTCCAGGAAAATCAGCAAAAACGTGACTCAATGTTATAAAAACTGAAATTTGATGGGAGGAAAATCAAAACTTACCAATTTCTGCTGTGAGTTCACCTGAAAATAGAGAATTAAACCCAGAACAATTGAATTCTTGACCTCGACGTTGAGATATTTGGGCGTTTAAATAAATTAGAAATGAAAAGGGTTGGGTTTAATAAACGTGAAATTTCCCTTTATCAAAATTAATGTATCAAAGATTAAAAAAAAAAAAGAAAAAGCAAAACTTACCTATTTCTGTGTTTTTTCCCCCATTAAAAAAAAAAGAGAAGAAGATTTTAAATTTAAATTATTTCTCATAATTATATCCATTTTGTTCTTAATATTAAAGAGAGAAAATAGTGATTAAGATACAAAAGAGTTAATTAAATACAAAATGATCTCAGTTCTGTCTGGAGTTATTCGATTTCTTTACTTATTTCCAATTAGTTTTATTTTCACTTTTTGAGGCCAAAATGGAAAAAGAAATATTCACGATCTATATCTAATCTATAAATATATATATTTTTATATATAAATATATATATGTATCAGTGGCCCTGCCCAAATGTGCGGAAGGAATATGGTTCCAGGAAAAATTTCCAAATACAGAGTAAAACATTTAATTATTTTTTTTTTAAATGGTATATATTTTAGAATATGGAAGGAGACTCACCGTTCTCGGTGTCGCATTCCTCTAAAAATTAAAATCAAAGATAAAAATTAAAATTTAAAATGAAAAGAATAAGCGAAATTAAAAATTAAAATGAAAAAAATATTTAAAAGGAAAAATAAATTAAATTTAAAAAATAATATTTAAAAGGAAAAATTAAACTAAAAAGTAAATTAAAAATTAAACTAAAAAGTGAATTAAGCTAAAACTTAAAATAAAACTTAAACTAAAACAAGCTAAAAATTAAAATAAAAATTAAATTCAACTGAAAATTAAACAAATTAAATTAAAAATGATATTAAATTAAAAATTAAAGTCTTTCAGGGTCCCCCGGGAGCGCCCCCAGCCGGACGACTGGGGTCAGTCTGGGGGGGTCTCCGTCCCTCCACCCCCCATCCCCTCCCGAAGGACCTTTCCCCATCCCCAACAGCACCCAAAACCCCCCAAAATCACCCCAAAATTCTCACTTACCCAGCTCTGTGTCACTTTCCTCTAAATTAAATAAAAATAAATTAAAATTTATATATATATATTTTTCTTTTGACACGTCACTGACGCCGGAGGCGCAGAATCGGGGGCGTAAAAAACTCACCGAATTCTTCCGTCAACTTCCCTTTAAATAAAATTCCAGGTTTTAGCCCCAAATTTTTACCATCGGGGGGGG
>JAOXJK010009627.1:0-12877 GCA_025774025.1 Xenus cinereus | reverse complement strand
TCCATTCAGCCCCTGCAGGTACTAATACACACAAAAACTGAAGAGAAAATAAGTCTACCACACGAAAGCAGTCAAAAGAAAGCAAACGCTATTATTGTTACGAGTCCTGCATTTTCCTGATTTTTCTTCCAAACTGAGCACTTTGGGAAGAAAAAAAAACCAAACCAAAACATTAAATAAAATTTCATTTCACAGACAGTTGGGCAGGCAAGGAGAAGTGACGGGACTGAGTCCCGTTCAGCAACCCCACGCTGGAGCTGGCACCGGAGCGCAGCCCGACCTGGATCCTGGCACGGCGCTGGGTTCACTGAGCAGCGGTAGCAACTGGGTGCTATCCTAAAGAAAGCCACTGCTTTCTCGAGGCACACAAACGCCACCACAAACACTGGGGTTCACACAAACGCCTACATATTTGGTAGATGCTGTAACCGCCACCACAACTCCGAAAGCAGACGAGTATTGTTGTTGTATCTCCCTGTTTCTCTGTGCTATTTTGATTAAGCTCGTGTAAGTATTTTCTTACTACTAACAAGATAAGCTACCCATCAAAATTGGAATAGATTTTTTTCATTAGAATAAATATTTTAGGCACTCACCATGACTATAGCACATTCCATTAGAAGGATCCTGGAGTGCTTGTGCAGTTATTTACAAGAGCTGCTCCAAGGCCTGTAAAACTTACAAGTATCTTTACGTTAACTTCACGAAGGTCTGGCTTAAACCAGATTTACTGATCCTCATCTTTTAGGCATAGCATTTCCCAAACTACCGATACAAAAATAGAGGCATACACAGGTTAAGGCCAGATCCACGGATGACATCAAGCACTCACACTGATTTTATGTGCGCAGAGACAGTAGGTTGAGTGTCCAAACCCGTGGGTAGACCACAGATTTCCCCAGCCTGCAGATGATGATTTCTGCCAGCAGAGCTTTCTTAGGTGCCTGCCATCTCCGCACATATCTGGGGCTACCTCCAGAGTGCTGGGCCTCCCAGCCCCATCAGCATCCTTCTCCTAGGAACTGCTCCGCTGATTTCTCACGGAAAGCTTCATCCCACAGATGCAATCAGAGCCAACCTGTAGCACTCCTAACGGTTAAAGCACAGCCAAAGGCAGCACCTACCTTTTATATACCAGTCTATCAGTCAGAATAGGAAAGCAGGTTTAGAGCGCAAGACCCAAACCCAATGCCTTTCTTAGCAATTTCACTATGATAGATCAGTCTCCCATCTCCTCAGAGACATGTCCTACCCACTAAGCTATCAAGTCACGCTCTCTCTCCTTCCCTGTGGGTCTGAATCCTGTCCTACCCAGCTGGATATCTGCCAGGAGGGCTGGAGAGTACCCTTGCGGGAATAGCTGATAGCCAGAGGCAGCTGGACCGCTTCCTGGAAAGTGCAAGATGTTCATGGTGGGTGGCTTTTGGTAAGAGACCCAATCACTAGTGGTCTACATGAAGGAAAGTGGAACATGTTCATGGTGGGAAGCTTTTGGTAAGAGACCCGACCACTAGTGGTCTACATGAAGGGGTAAAATTGTGGCACCAGCTGAAGTTCCTGCTCTATTTAAATCAAACAGGAAGGAAGGAGGAAGGAAGGAGGAAGGAAGGAGGAAGGAAGGAGGAAGGAAGGAGGAAGGAAGGAGGAAAGAAGGAGGAAAGAAGGAGGAAAGAAGGAGGAAAAGTGTATTTGCCTCCGTTGTTTTGGGAAGGAACAATGCAGATGCTGAACTCTAGAAAAGGCTGCAGGGCTGTAAATCCCAATCTGACGTAGGTCCTTCCGTATCAGCCTACACTTGATGCACAGAAAAGGAGAAAGTTTAAAGACACCTCACATCCCTTTGGCATCCGTTGCCCAGGATGCTGGTATCAGAATTATATCCCACAGTTCCAGATTCTCTCCCAGCCTCCAAAAAGTTCAGAAACAAGGGGTCAAGCAAATAAATACTGGGGTGTAAATCCTAAAAACCAACGGCAGCTTTCTGACAAAATCACAGAACCCAGAGCATCACCCTGACGTGCTCACATTTAGCCTTACATCCTAATCAGTAGGCAATCAGTCTTCTAAATACAGTTAGTGTGTATTCAATACTGAACTGTCACCAAGTAATAGCATTACAAAGGAAATATAGGGCTTATTTGTGTGCTTTCACTTTATTGCTACCTAAATTCCTGGCTGACGTAATACGCCGGAAACACCTCCTTGCAAGATGACAAGATCTCCTCCAAAGCGACATCCAACCCAAGGAAACCACTTAGGAGAAATTAAAATTTTGTTTGGCAAAGTGATCTGACTTCTTTGCTATTTGTGTTGCAGTTCATCTTTACAGAAGTATAAAAATTTCTTAGCTTTTGACAGCTTAATTTCTTAAGTCGGTAAGAAATAAGGCTGACTCGAGCACAGAACAATTCCATCAGTAGACAGAACAGACAGTTCACCCTCCCGTGTTTAATATTATTTGCTGTGTTTGGTACAAAGGACAGACAAGCTTTAAAATGCTAAAATTTAAACAAACAAACAAAAAAACCCCACACATCAAACCACACCAAAAAGAAAACAAAATCGAAACCAACAAACCAAAACATCTAAGCCAACATATTTTGCTGAATTAGGAGCTTGCAATGCATTTCTACTCAGGGTCTCTGTTAACTTAGCTTTGAAAATTTTTATTTATTTTTAATTTTTTTTTTTAGAGAGGTAAGACCAAATTCCTTGAGAGGCAAGGTCTGGTTTGAGCGATTTTATTTAACTTAAATGCTGCTTTCGCAAGGTCACTTATCCCCATGCTTAACTTTTCTACCCACAAATATGTCTAGTTCCACACCTCTAAAATGAACCTTCCTCCAAGGTTCAGTTCAAGAGTCCCAGGATGCTCACAGTTTAAGAATTAACTTGTAGCCTTGATACAACTGTGTGATCACCTGGGTAGCTCTACAAAAAAAATCCCTATTTCAGAGCCACTTAAACTAGGGGATCCTAGTGTGTCTTGATGAATATCAAGAGTAACTCCATCAACTTCAGTGAAGAAACATTTCCGTAAAAGTCAAATATGTACCTGAAGAGTTACACATAAAAGCTTTTCTACAGAGAGATAAATATGCCTGAAAAATTAACTTTTTGGAGATTACCCTTGGAGTGGTACACGTACTCATATACTCAAAGGATAAATATGAATGTAGCCGCTGCGTGTATGAATAACACCACAAAGCTGATGGTGTCGAACAGCAAAGCTCAGGTTATTGATCTGGTCTCCTTTCACTCTATTTCGTAGAGAAAACCAGGGGGAAGTTCTCCATTACAAGTTCCGTTGCAGGCAATTATTGGTCTGATCAATTAAACAAAGTCATTGTGCCGTTTCTGAAAATGGCAAATGAAGACAGGACTGGAAAGGAAGAAGGCTTAGCTGGAGGAGGGAATGAGTATTTTAAATCACTTTACTCATCAGAGTAGAAGTGTAAATTCACAATATAGGGCAGAACTTGTCATGTCCTGTACATTGACTAAAGCCATAGAAAAGAATTGCTACAGACTTTGAGGAATTTTTTTCCACAGTTTCTGGAAAGGAACTTTTTTTTTTTTTTCTGGATTACTGTCACACTTTTCTTGCCCTTCTGCATCAAAAAGAAAAGGAAAGAAAAATGTTGAAATTGTTTTATTAAAAAATGGAAAAAATCTGGGAGAGAAATTATAGAAATAATTGTAAGGAGCATTTTTAATGTATTTTTTTATACAAAGACTATTTCAGTTAGCTTTTCTTAGGTCGGGGCCTCAATCCCTGAATAAATGTCAGTCCAATACAAGCATCTGTTCCTAAATCCAGGCAAATTGGGGTTGCCTGGTACTAGTTTCGGCGGACCCAGGAGTCAGGATTCTTGGTTCATATCCCCTGACTACCCGCTTATTTGCATTGGGCAGATCTCAGTCTTTCTGTACCATCATCTATTCCCAATAAGGAAGTGGAAGCTTAATTAGGCACTGGAAAGTTATTTTAGTATCCCAAGTGGATGCTGTCATAGAAGGAAAACGTAACTTTCCATTGAGAGAATGCAAGAGAACTCGTGCCAGCTTGTTTCACTCCTTTCCAAGAGGCAGCTGTAGTCCCGCTAACTGGCTGTCGGAGTGGAGGGCTTTGATTTTGGAAAGGGCACCAGCAGGACAGCTGCAGTCTGCACGGAAATCCAAGGGATGGTAACTTGGACCTAGTTGGTGGTCATGTTTTCTTTGATTCTGGGAGATTTCATCTGCCGCCATCTCACACAGCCCCATGCAAAGACAAAGGCTTTTCATCATCTGAACGTTGGTCCCTCCAGGAAGAAATTAAATTACCTGCCACAAAAAGGGACAGCTTGGAACTGAGGCTGTATCTGTACTTTTCAGGACTGCTGAATGTGTGATTTGAAGTGCACGAACAGCAGTTAACTTGGTGGCTGGGTTCCCTGCATCCCTACCCGGCCACATGCAGACTGGTTCCTGTGCAGCACTCTTCCACCAGTGCTCAGCTGGCACTGGAGGCAGGACCATCACCCAGCGGGAGCCATAGCTGGACTCCCCTCGCCTCCAGAACTCTCTGCAGGGATAACAAGGGAAAAACACCTCTAAGCACTGGGAAATTTGCTCACCAGCAAGCCAGAGGAACAGGTTGTGCTCCCAACTTCCACCTTATGCTGAAGGAGAGAAGGGAGAAGACGTCCCACCTGCCTCTCTCTCTCTTGGGGACTGGGGAAACAATGAGAAAAGCAGTCTGGCGCCTTTGCTCCAAGCGTGAGGAAAAAAGGTCCAACGTGCCTTGAGGAGTCTCCAGCTCCACAAAGGGGAGCGGAGTGGTGTGAAAGAGCAGCTGTGGGGTGACAGAGAGGAGGCAGCAAGGGTAAGAGCTGTTCCAGTGGGACTGCCCAGGCTCTCAGGGAGAGCTCTCCGGGGCCAAACCTATTTTTTCCCCTACAAACAACAAAAATAATTACACAAATGACAGTATCCCCTTCTCACAAGTTTTGAATCAAAATAAACCAAACTCCAGAGCTGCTTTTCAGCTGCCTCTGTTCTCCCGGTGCCAAACTCTCATACAGACTTAATTTCCATTCTCTGCTGCAGAATGAACCATTCAAGGTAATTAGCTATTCTTTTTCCTTTCCTCCCCAAAACATGGAAACTCACGTAAGAGGGAAGGGCAGGGGGAACTCCGTGAGTTTTGCTGCTGGTCACGTAGTTAATTTTGCTGATTGAGTCACAGCTCTGTTTTCTTCCTGATGATGTTTGTGATTGTGCACATAAAGGCAACAGACCCCCCCATAACGCCCAGGCCCAGAGCCCTGGCCTTTATCATTTGCCACCAAAATATGAGGGCTCCGGGTCCCTTCCAGAACCGGCACTTTCCCACCTCATCAAACCTCTAGTCCTAAAACAAAAACCTGATAAAACAAAGCTATTTTTGAAAAAGGTTTAGGTAACTTTGTCATACTTTCCCTTCCCAGTGGTACCTTATATCGCTGCAACATCAAACAAATTCCTGGATAAAACAATAAAGGCAACTGCAGAGAAAACACTGAATGGCGTACGAACTAAGGAACTGCTGGATGAAATCACCCCTGAATAGGAAAAATACACGGACATTTGTTCAATATTCTTGGGCTACTCAATATTAGTGATTCCCAAAGACTGCTCCCACTTATGCTCAGAAGATTTTCCACCCTACAGTTGAGAAATCCAGCTACCTAACAAGAAGGGAGCAGAAAAACTTCCCTTCTAGTACTGGATCAAGCACAGAAAGTGTCTGTGGTCTCACGCATCTCCTTCCAAGCCATTTGCCTCACCCCTACTCTGTCTCTCGAGCTGCAAACCTGGGTATCTTCTCAGTTCACCCTCCTGATTCCACTTACTTGCACTGAACTCTTGAAGCTCTTCCACATTAGAAATATCTGCATGTATAACTTGAATGTGTCCTCATTTATCTAAAAGAATTACGGAGAGCTTGAGGATGCCCATTGTGAACTGAAGAGACAGAAATGCTAAGCAAGTTATCTTTTCCAAGCTTTAGTCACTCATTTGTATGAAACAAAGTCTAGAAAATACATTCCCTCTCCGCCCTGCAGTTTTTATTACCTTTATTCTTGTGGTTCACTGTTTCCTTAGGAGTTTTGTGGTCCAAATACAACTCGCAGTTTCAGTATAAAGAACAGAAAACAAACCTCCAAACTCACAACTCTAAAAGCCACCCTTCTTTCCTTTAGAAGGACAAAACCTGGTGACTCTTATAAGCCACTTCAAATCTCTCCCCCTTATTTGCAAATTTCTTTTGTTTCGCCTGTTGTTCGTATGTTTCTGTGCTCCATCCTTACTCAGTGCAGCAGAGAAAAAGTATTAACAAGCTACTATTCATTTACACGGATTAAGCAATCAAAATGAGCAAGCTGCCATTTCAGCCTGTGTTCCTAGTTACTCAGAGTAGTTGGTCAACAGAAATGATCTGTTTTGCCCTCTCTGCCTTTTCTGGTCACTGAGAAGGCCGAGCGTGACCCCCAATGGAGGTGGTTCTCCATCAGAAGACAAATGATCGAATTGGCCGTTTCCTGTTTCTAAGTTTACACTGTGGGCACTTTCTCCTTGGAATTTTATTAAGCTCTCGAAGGAGCTCTTGGACCATGTCAAATATGAAAATATAATGCTAGACTTGGAAGACAACCAAAGAATCATAAGAAAAGGTAGGTTTAGTAGCCTCCCATGACTGTTGGTTGCAAGGTCGCCATGTATCAGAGATGCTACGGGGCAGCAGAGAGCAGATCTCTCCTGCCTTCAGAACAAAGTGATCTTGTCTGTCCGATGGTGTTCTGCTCTATAAAGTGATTTATATTTAAAATGCTGTTGCCCAGGAAAGAGAAGATACTGTGTAACACCCAACACAATAAATTCCACAAGATAAAGGCCAACAGGATGACATGGGGAGTTACTCCGTGCTGTTAGCAAAGGCAGAATCATACATTGCTTTCTGTGTCTAAGGAGGGTGCTTAATACATTGCTCTTTTTCCCCATAAAAACTCTTGCTCCTGTAGCAGAACTCCATTTTCCACAGCACACCATTCTCCTGTCTGGTTGAACTGGTGCCACTCATGATACAAGGAGCCGTTTAGAAGGGGAGAGCCACTCACAGAGAGGAAAGGGTACAGGATGCTGCAGTCCGTGGACTTCGTGCCATGGTTTATAGAAAGGCTCTCCTCACCCTTTCTGCTACTGCCCACAGCGAAGAGAGAGAGGAATGCTTCAAATACTCCAAATCTTCAAGTTCACCTGAGTCACCTTCAAGAATATAAGAGTCAGGTGTGTTTTTTTCTCAAAATGAGCTTGGAGACTCCCACAAATTTCTGAGCTAAGGCTCCCTAGATCCCACCCAGCTTGACAAAACTGCAAGAGCTGGCATGTTTTGCAGACCAAGCAGAGAGGTACGGCATGGTGGATGCCCTATTAATTATTTTTACAAGTCCACTAGACCAGGAACTCATAAAGAGACCCATTTTTACACGCCGCGCCTGTGTCTCCCTCTAGAAGCTATGCAACTCCAGAACGAGCTTTGTTGTGCCTACCCAACGTTCAAGTTATATATTTCGTCACGGGAGCTTGCACACAAAAGCCTGGAATTCTAGCAAATCTGTTCCACTAGACCTCTTCTGGTTTGCTGCACCAGGCTGCCAAGTATGTGGGCTCAGAACTGAAGCTAGAAGGAAGAGAAGGGACACCATATGTCATCACTCGAAATACCGTGCTATTCTTACCATTCAGCCTCTTGGGAGCTCCTACTTTTAAAGCAGCATTTTCAAGAAGAGCTGCAAGCACATTTGCGGGTAGAAGCCCAGTGACAGCTGATCAAACTGGTTAATTAGACATCTACATAAGCGTAGTTGTGGATGCAGGAACTGCACCCCATGCTCAGTCCCACTTGAAACAAGGCTAAATATGGGAAGCGGAACGGATCAGAAAGCCCATTGAAGCGTTACCGCTTTTGCTAAAAGAAAACGTGGATTCTGCCAAATGCGCTTTCCATGAGAAAGTTTTGATTTTCTCAGAAGTTTTTGATTTCCCGACACAAAAAGTAAAATTTTTTAGCTCCAGGATAAGCTAACACAAATCACGAAAAGCGGTTGTAACAAAATTCACAGTGTCTCTTTTCAGCCTCATTTTCCAGTCATCTTCTCAGTCCTATTGTCTCACGGGAGCAGTAACTCAAGTGCTGTGAGCCCCCCTTCTCCTTCCTCTTTGGCTCTTGGGCTCGAGCACATTTTCCACAGTGCACCACAGTATTCTTTTTATTTGGACTCCCGCAGCTCATGATGGAAAGAGTCATCTGAATGGGGAGCGCCAGCCCCGGAGGAGAGCAGATCACGAGAACCGCAGCTTCCATGAGTCACCACGGTAGATGCATGGGATATAGAAGATGAGGCCAGCAATTTTCAACATTTCCCATTTAAAAGTTGCTTTTTGTCCTTGAACAGGAAGAGAACTCCAGAACTTTTTTTTTTGTCATACAAATTCACGTTCTTAACCGTCTCTAATCACATTAAAAAATAGGCATATTGCATGGCCTGTTTCCTGGCCTCTTTGAAGCCTCTGATTCCTCAGCCTGACTCCATCAGCCCCGTACCATATGTATCTGTGACAAAATTACTGCTTTCTTTGTTTAATGATATACTAGCAGAGGAGCATCTGGCAATGTGGTTTGGGTTTTTTTGTTTTGTTTTGACTGGAAAGAAACCTCCCAAATACACCAGTCAAATCCAAAAAAGACGTTAAATCAGCACTTTTTCAACTCACGCACAGAAGACGAGGGAGGATTTCCTGACTCATCAAGTGAGGACACGGGCATCTGTACGCCAGCAGGCAGGTGGCTGTCATACGGCGACTCCACGGTAAGAGGGAATGGGCTCCCCTCCGGCATCACGCAGCCCCGCCGCGCACGCTGGGCCAGCTGGCGGGGAAAAGGTCTTGGGTAAAGCCACTCGAAATGAGATCCATCCACATTTTGGGTCAGTCTGGCAGGAGACAGGGCTCCAGGCCTTCTGCCACGCACAGGGCTTTTTCCTGCACTTGGGAGAAAGCTCACCGACTCCCCGTGTGTGCAGGATACGTCCCCTCCTCCTTTTTATCATTCCTTGTTGCGAATGCCCTGTCAGTGAAATGTGCATTTCAACGGCGACTCTCTCATAGCTCTCCTTATCTTTAATTTCCTTCCACTATAGTCTATTTTATGGTGCCTTTCCTTTGCTGGCAATCTTTTATTTTTTTTTCCCCCCTTCTCATTTCAGCTGCAACGGCCAGATCAGGATCAAAACTTCTCACAAGTCTAAGGGAGGGTCTGGAGGCAGGAAATGTCACACGGGTCAAAACAGCGATGCAGGTCAGGGCAATAAATGTGTTTGCCCTTCACGTTTAGTTTAGCCAGACCCCTTTTCAGCCTTGTGCTCCACGACAAAATCACTTCATTTTCTTAATTATCCATTTTAATTCCACCCTACTAGCAAAAGGCTTAATCCGAAACGCAATAGTCTTTCCTTCAGACTGGGCATGAAGAGCAGAAGCAGTAGCAAGCATACATTTCACCACTGATTTTCTTAGAAAGTGGCTGTTGAGGAGGAAGGAAAAGCCTCATCCCCGGATAAAAATGTCACCTTGCAGGCCAGGGCAGGAGCTGTCTCCCTCTCCTTCTTGGGTGCTGCCCTCTCTCCTGGGTGGCCACCAGTAGTGGACGGGCCAAGCAATGAATTTTCTGTTTCTAGATGGTTCCCCTCATGCCCTCCAGCAGAGGCGCAGAGGCAAGGAGGATGAAGGGGCAGGAGGAAGAGGAAGGGCAGGACTGCCATGGCCAGAGAGAGCCTGGGCTGTGTTAGAGGGATGGTGGCATTACGGCTTGGCAGCAGGGAAACAGAGCAGTGAAACATTTGAGGGGGGAGAAAAGAGGCTGAAAACCTCTTTCTCCTCAGTCTGACTGCTGCATGAGGCATCCCTGGCCAATGTCTCCAGAGCACATTTTTTCAGTTCATAGGAAATTAAAAAAAAAAAAGTTTTAAAAAAAAAAAGTTTTCAGGCCAATTGGACCAAAGTCAAATTTCTAAAAAAAAAAAATGAAAAATCCTCACAAACTGGAAATCCTGCTTTTCAGCCAGTTCTGAAAAACCCTAATCAAACAGTCTGAACAACCCATCAACTGTAGGTTATTTACTCCAGCAGTACACACACTTTTCCTCTTGGAAACACTTATAAACAGCAAGTACATTCACAGAAACTGGGACCGGTTCATGCACGATTGAGTGAAAAAAGGTGGGATGAGAGGGGAGTCGCTGGGTGGGAATACTCAAGGCAAATTCATCTGCGAGAAGCCTGACGATCTCCCCTGGAACCGAAAAAAAAAATTTTTCTTATGAACGTCTGCACATTCGCACACATCACAGGAGGTTCGTCATGCAAAGCTTCACTTTTTACTGCTCATGGCAGGTTAGCCTGAGAAAGCAACGTGGCTCCTATTTCAGGCCGTAGGGAGGGTCGCCTTGTAATAGCACAGAGTGTAATGGGTTTCATTGCGCCTGGGAACCCAAGAATTTGACCTTTGAACAAAATAACATGAAGCAAAAAGAGAAAAAAAAAAAAAAAAGCGTTCTGATCGGTTAGGTTGAGCTAAGAGTACAGGTGGCGAGGGAGCGCTTTGAACGTTGTCCGTGTGGCCTCACTGCAGCTCCACAAGGATCAGGCCTTCCCCCCCCCTTCGAAGAAAACATGTCAGCGTTTCAAATTTAGGGAGGGAAAGGGGAAAAATCTGTTTAAGGGTAGCGCCCCATCAAACTGGAATGTTTGAGGAGCCGTCTGAAGATCACGAGGCAAAAAAAAAAAAAAAAAAGTTAGATTGATTTGTATTTTTTCTGGGGTTGTGGCTGTCTTTAGGATGCCCCTGGGTCGTATTTTCAAACTTCTTCACAGCCTGAGGAGTAGAAACTTACTTCCATAAAAATGAAAACTGAGATTCTCACCTAGTTAAATGTCTCCAGGAATGGGAAGTTATAGGAAAAAAACCCACCAAGTATCACGAGACTTGCGATAAAAATCACAGGATTTGGCAACGCTGAATTAATCACGGGTTAGGAAGTGATAGCACTTGTTCTAGCTGAATAGTAAAAAACAAACAGGCATAAACCTTATTCAAAACTATTTTGCAGGCATGACTGCCAAACTGCAGTTGGCTGTGAGTAATACTATTCATTATTGCAGAATATTCATATAGCCAGTAGGTATTTCTGGAAATCCTTGAGAATCCTGCATTTTCCATAATGCCAGAATGATTAATTTGTATTGAAAGTTTGTTACTTGCCAATTATCCATCTACTGTTTAAAAAAATCTGAGTCACACGATCAGCAGCCAGAAACAATACCGTGCTGTAAGTTTAGACATCCAAGACGCATTAACGAATATTCAAAGGAGAAAGTTTGCAATCAAACCGCAGGCTGAAAGTTACGCAACAAAACTATTTAGCTGAGAAGTGACAATAATTAATACCTTCTCAAAAAACCAGACCGATTGCAAGAGGGTATGCATCAAAGAAAGGCAATTACGTTCAGAACAAATATTATTTAAGATTAATATTTGGGTGACCACAAGATATTAGTTCTAACTACAAACAGATAAACAGCGATGCTCTTCTAGCCAGAATCTCTAGTTTCCATTGCAGATTTAAGACCATCAGTTTAGTTCTGCTTATACAAATGGATGAGGCAGATGTAGTCCTTAGCAGGTCTGGTTTCGTCCCTCTGCGCAAACTTCCCAGTAGAGCTAGATTTGCAGTTCAGCGTAAACCTGAAGCAAACAGCACACCGTATGATTTATATACGGGTTATCGTTCAGCCCAAAGCCTGGCATTTCATTGATATGCCTGTTATTTAGATGTATTCAGAAGCCTTCCAACGCATATGGGTTTTTTCCCCTTGCAGTGACTGTATTCTCAAAAGAGATGCAAGAGCCAGATCTTTTCTGTTCCCCAAGGTTAAAGGAAAAAGTGAGATGTCCTTTAGTTTTTCAACTCCTTACCCATATAGAATAATTCATCTGCTGATATTCATAAGGTGACTTCCACCAGCAAATGTAAAGATGTCAGGAGGAGAATTTTTAAGCACATATGTAATTGTTTATGATTGGTATCTGCTTTTATTTAGCATACTTGCTAGCGCTCTCTTTCTGCTGCTAGTCCGTAAGAATCTTTCTTGACCAAGAAATCTGCTCTTTAGGGAACCATATTTCATGTTCTTTCACTCTTTGCAAGCTCTGCCATAATAGAATCAATGTATCAAATCAATCCTGCAAAGCAGCCGAACAGTCGGAAGGTAAAGGTAGGAGAAGGGAGACGTTTTCTAACAGAAATTTTGGCAGGGAAGGATTAATGCCTGTTTGCCCGTTTCCTATGTTTCTCCTTCCTTCCACACACAGTGTGGGAGAAGCAAGAAATGGAGAGAGCGTCTTGTTTGATCCCTGATAGCGTTGTTTTTTTTATTATTATTATTATTTTACATCAGAAAGTCTTGATGAGAAAACCCTTCTGAGATTTTTGAAACCAAGAAGTCCCCTCGATGAATAAATTATTTAAACACGTTTGTTGCAGCTCTGTGAGGCCTTGCATTCCTTTGCACTGCAGGGCGAGTAGGAGAGCATCGCAGGGCGCCGGCGGAGCCCCCCACTGCTCCTCCAGCCTTCTCCCCCGTTGAAGCCCAACTCGGAAATTCTTGGCGTACAGGCAGGCACGGATCTCCAAGATGCCCACTCGGAGAAGGGGTGCACGGAAAAAAAAAAAAAACCAACTTATCATCCCACCCCAAGTTTGCTTGCACTGATCTGCAGGAAGGGGGGCTCTCC
>JAOXJK010009626.1:0-12958 GCA_025774025.1 Xenus cinereus | reverse complement strand
AGCCGGGCAGACGTGGTGCTGAGGGACATGGGTCAGTGGTGGGTTTGTCAGTGTTGGGTTGATGGTTGGACTGGATGGTCTGAAGGGTCCCTTCCAACCCAGGCAATTCTGTGATTCTGTGAAAAGCCTTTGTTCTTAGTCTCAAGCATTTGATAAAAATGCAGGAAAGTGAAGCCTGGAAGGAAAGAACAGCCGAATGCACATCTGGCTGAATGCATTTGGGAAGAGGCAGCTGCGGCTGTGACGTCCCTCAAATAGTTGCCGATCATCTCCTCGTACCGTGCCCGCAGTTAGGAATGTTGGGGTAATCTATAGGCTGTGGGAATCTGCTCTCGGGGCGATGGCCTCACGAGGTGCGTGATGGAACTAAGTGCTAAAGAGACAGATAAATACTGGACATCTGCCTTCACTGGGATACTGTGGCAGGGGGGAGAACTCGGGGTGGGGATTTTTTTGGCTGCGCCTATTCCTGAGCAAGCACCAAATACAGCTTCATTCCCGGGCAGTGCCTGTCTTTGTGAGGTCTCTTTCCCTCCTCTGTTCTCTTTGTCATTGTGTGCATCTCTTTTGCTCCCCAGCCAGGGAATTGCTGCGAATAAAGGGTCAGAAGAGAAGAGAACCTAATTTGCTCTGCCCACAAGAGATGCTCTGTGTAAATAAAGAGAGATAATGGAAAACTACCTTCTGTCCTGAAAAGTTAATGTGAGTGACTCACAGGTGGAGGCACAACCGGTGTTTGAAAGAGAATTTTGTGACAGTGACTAATCTTCTTTTCCTTGTGTGGGAAGGCAGGGATTCCACACAGAATACTGAAGCGCCCTCAGATTTTTTTATTTTTTTATTTCATGTTTAGCTCTAAAAATGAGGAGGGCTGGAACATAACCCTTCCATAAACTGTTTCATTAAGCCCTGAGAAAGTTCTGTTTTGATTATGCTGGTGCTTCTTCTTTCCAAAATTGAATGTATTGTGTTTCAGAGCCCTACCCTGTACGTCTGCCCTGAGGAATCAGAAATACTCGGGGAACTTGCAAGGTCGGAGACAGCACGTGTAGAATCCACTGCTTTTGTTTCATAATCTCAAGTATATATTTCCTGCCTCTTTTCTTATTCAGCAAAGATACATAAAGGCTAAATGTAGCAGAAATTGAGCTTAGAGCAATTTTTGAACATGAAAACAGAGATTTATAATGGAACTTGGCAAGTGGATGTTATCTTTCATCCAGAGATCACAATCTCCCGCGTGTACTTGGGGGGCTGCAGCCGCTCCTGGCCAGAGAGGGGGGCTTGGGCTTCTCTTCTCTCTTTCCTCCCTTCAAAACCAGTCCTCATCCGTTTGGTTGCTTTTGACCAGAGGATACGTGTGTGAAAACTTTTTTTTTTTTGGGGGGGGCGGAAAGGGGCACTTGGAGATTAGTGACTATATTACTTGTACCTTAAGAAACAGGGAAGGAAATGAATTTCACTTGCAGACCACACAATCCCTTTTCTTTTCCTAGTCCTGCCAGGAGCATTGCCCACACTGTGTTTTATGTACGTATGAACAAAGTCCTCAATGCAGCAGCAGCAAACTGCCCTTTCTACACCAGTTAACACCACTATTAAAACTACTTTATAGCTAGCAGGCACCCGATACTGTTTGCAAAGCAGCAGTTACTGTAACCCACATTTTTGGGGGATCCTTTTGTCCAAGCTTTACATTTTCGGTTCTGAGGTTCCCTTCTGGAGCTGCGGGGTTTGTTTATAAGGAGCGTAGTGTCCTGGGCGTGTGTCTTAATATTTGGATGTTGAGCTGAGCAAAGAAGAACTTGTGGCAAGTTGCTGGCTCACAGCCGTGACTTTTCAAAGCAGCTTTGGAATTTCTAAATACGCATGTGCCGTTCCCGTAACTGACCCTTCTGAAGTTTTCCTTCGCTTATCTGTTTCCAACAGATCCCTTAGACGGAGCTATTATTTGAACGGTCTATTAGGTGTCCCCTGCCCTGGTAGTTGCTCCAAAAATCTGCCTCTGGGCAGGGAGGAGAGGAACCCTTGGCCTGTGCATCAGCCGGGATCAAAAGCAGCTGGGTGGGTTTCTTGGCAGATAGGGGAAGGTTTGTGGAACTGCGTTCTCTGTCTTAGCCTTTGCCAGCTCTAATTATAGCCTGGGTAAAGAATGAATATTTTAAAGTTGTCAACAGTCTATTTTTCGGCGTTCGTCACTATATTTTATTGGGATTGTGCCCCTGCCAAAGGAGGTTGGGCTTCAAACCAATCAATACACACCGTGTGTTGGTGCAAACTGCTGAAGGAAACCAGCAGAAGAAAATTGCTTCCTTTGCCATACTTTGCAGTTGCATCTTAAATGATCATTCTCTGACACAGTGATCCCAGCGTTTATTGACGAGCCTGCAAAATTTTGATGGCATTGTGTTTTTCAGGAGGAAGAATTTCTCAGGATCAGAATTTTGGGGGCCAGCCGGTGATTTAAAGACCATACTGGCTGGCAACAGTAGTAGAAAAGTGTCTTTTAATTCTAGCCACATTTCAGCCCGTATTGTGTGAGATCAGTTATGCCAGCTGTGGCAGAATTGAGTGCTGCAGTAATTCTTGTATAGGTAGTCCATGAAGTACTGCTAGTATAAAGTTTTTTGAGAAATCTTTGATAATTGCACGTTGCTATTCCCGTTAGGAGGTAGTTGTGAAGCATTTTTTAAGCCTGGAAGCCAGTCTACAAACGTAGGTAGATTCTTTTGGGAGGTTGCGAGGGGCTCCAGGCTGGAGCAGTGGGAATAAGGCAGCCAGGCAGGAGGTAAAACCAGCGTTGCCTTCAGACCCTTGTGATATTTGGGCAAATTTCTGCCCAAGAGAAGTCAAGCCCTGTCTCCGATACCATAGCTGTGTGCTCTCAAACCAGAATGAAGCCCTGTATTTCTGCTATAGAATAGACAAAGTCGGTGGGGGGCTATAAATCGATAAGTCTGGTGAGCAAAGAGTCAGATCTTCAGCCACAGGTTGTTCTTCTGCCTGTGACGGCTGGTGTATTTTAAGGGAGCCCATCACCTGCTCCAGGAGCAGTAGAGCAAAGAATCCTTCAATGCTTTTGTCTGAACCATGATGAAATCCATCCTCTGCCCGTTGCTGCTTTGGGAGAGAGGGGGAAGTGAAGATCTCCCAGGTGGGATCCGTACTGTGCTGTATTGTTGAGGGATTTGAACGTCCCGTACAGATGCTGGCTTCAAAAATCCTATCTTGGAAGCTCATGAATTGGAAAGTGTAAAAATTATCCCTGTGTTCGGTAACCACACGCATCTGAGCAAGTTAATTGAAGGACAGATGTGTAGGAGATGGCCTGGTAGTGGAGTTTCGTAGCAAAGTGCTTGGTGTCAATACCATTTCAGGTAGAGGACAGAGGTCTTTGCTTACTGGTTTTTGCAAGCCAGATGAGTTTCTTGGCTGGGTTTGCAGCACGACATAATCACAGTTATGTCAGCACCTCTGCGGGAGTGATTTCTGAACTGCAGGGGTTGGGGTGGGTGGCCACGGGTGCAGTCAAGGTCTCGGTAGATGTCTATCAGGGTGGAGGTCCATGTAGCGTTTCACCCTGAGTGCGCAGGAACGGAACGAGAACAGACCTTTGCAAATTCCCCTGGGGAAGAGAAGCGGGAGATGTTCAATATTCCCAATTAGCTTTCTGGTTTAGGATGAACCTGAGTTACAGAATCTCAGTTACGGCTGCAAAGCCCTTCCCGCTGCTGGTGGGCAGAGGAGAGGTGTTGGGCAGGGGGAGCCAAAGGAATGAGATTGGGAAAATGGTTATAGTTGGTTTCTTGCAGTTTTCACAACTAGCTTTTTCAAGTTGTTCTACATAGCACAAGGCATTTTTAAAAAAAGCCTACCCAGACAGCATTCCAGAAGTGGTGTTATTACACAGGTGGGCATCTCATGGTGCCTTTTTCAGGTGAGTGAAGACTTTGGAGTTGAGCTGAACCATTAGTAGGTCCCTGCAGAACAATTATTCGCTAAAATGCCCGGCGGAACTGTGTTTTCCAGTATACAAAACTATTGTTTGGTGGTGTTTTGTTTTTTCCAGAGGTCCTTTATTCTGTCAGGAGTGTGATCTTATGTAAGAGCACACGTTCAACTGTTGTTATTGTGATATTGCTGCTGCTTGCTCTCGATCTCTGTGGAAGTTACTTCTCTTCAGGAACGTGCCAGAGCTATGGAAGCTTAAATCTAAAAATCGCAACCTACAGAGTAATAACTTTACAGCAGAATATGAATTGGTTGAGTTATAATGAACAATGGCCGCTTACTTGTTACAAATGAAACTCCAAGGTGTAACGCTGCGGATATCTTAAAAAAGAAAATGTCTTACTGTTGTGTTCATTGTTTCAGTGGGACCCGTGGAGAAAACACGGGGGTGGTTTTTTCCCCCTGTGTGTGGGGTGGTCGGCTGGCTGGCTGCCGTTAGGAGAGTCACCAAATGATGACAGGATGGGACAGAGGGCTTCTCAACCATGAAAACGTGTCAGTACATGTTTAGTGGATGCTGAGGGTTACTTTTATCACCCACAGCACTTAACTTAATGTAAAGGATTACGGGGGTCGCAAGAGGGAAGATTCTGCCTTTTGGATTGTCTTCAGAACTGGCCGTGATTTATGCATAAGAGGTAATTAAGGATTTACAGGATATGATTGGACATAGTTTTATACAGCTCTGCAGCACAGTGAATATATATTGTGTGTGCCCAGTGTAGCAGTAGGAAAGCTGTACAAACTGTGATAAGTAACAAGTAAACCCCGGGGTTTTTTGGTTTGGTTTGGTTTTTTTACTGAAATCTATAGTGTTTTCTGACTGCTCAGAAACTAATGCCTGGCATGTGTTATTGCTTAATTATGTCCTGGTGGGTGATTTACAATACGCACAACCTGATCCTGGAAAGCAATGGTCTTTCAAAATTATAATGCGTTCTTCATCCTTATTAAATCTTTGGATGTTGTTGGAATGTGGCTGTGGGCTGCTTTCACCCTCTTCAGTTTGCCCTTGTAAAAATAAAAAAGTTGGGTGTTTTTTTTTTGTTTTTTAAGCCTGGTTCTGATAGATCCTCCCTGGTGCCAGGTTATCAGCTATTTCAAACCCCTAAAATCCCTGAACAAATTTCATTACAAGTCTTCCTGTGACTGTTCATTTCTAACATGCTTCTGTTCTCTTTCCATCTGTAACTTTATTAAGGGCGATTGCCCTGCAATTCCTTGCTTCTTACCACCCTCTGGCTGAGCAGTCAGACTCTGAGGGGGGCAAAAATGTGTAACCTCTTCTCGGCTGAATCTTTTGAGGGGACTTTGAAAAAGTATGAGATACGTTAGACAGGACTGGGCCAGCTGATGTGTTCCATGGGCTATTTTCCTTCGTGTTTCTTAATGAGGAATGGTTATCTTGATTGGGCTGTGTTTCTGACAACCTTCAGAAGAATACTGCAGAGGAGTCATTGCAAAGCCCCTGTTTGAACAAAACACAGACCACGGGGATATGACATCTCTTTTGTGCTGTTTGTTATTGAATATCTTTGGCCTTCACTGACGGATCCTGTTTTTCACGGCGCAGGCAACTTTGATGTGGTCTTTGTCATATAAAACAAAAGTATAGAATTTAATACAAAAGCAGTAGGAGAGCTGAAAAAGCACCTTAGTGACTCCCAAGCCCCAAGTGTCTGAACTGCTTTTTGAAATATTTTTTCAGACGTTTGTCAGAATTTCTCCAGCGTTGGCTCTGATCATTCTAAAAATTCCGGTGGCATTATCGTTACATCCCAGCCCTGCAAATAAAAGTGTCTGTAACTATTCATTTGAGTCGTCCCAGCGGAATGACAGCAATTCAGCCGAGCTGTGTTTGTGTGCAAGGTTAAGACCAAAGAGACCAGAGATGTTGCCAGCCGTGTTGAAGTGAGGATTTTACGGACCTAGAAAGGGATTCTGAAAGGGTAAACCTTCTTTTAGGATCCTGGCAGAGTTGTCTGAATGACAACCTGGATAAAGAAGAAAACATGGGCATGCTTAACAAAACAAAAGACAAAAATGTAGATATTAATAGTATCTATTAGTTCCTAATCTGTTTTTCATGCTGCAGCACTGAATTTTTCTTCTTGGCTATCCTTACATGCCGAGCTGGCAAGATTTATCACAGTTCTTCTTTGCGTGTGATGCGGTGACTGAAATTACCTGAAACGGTGAGTAATCAGTGGCGTCTTCCATGAGAACAGATCTCGATTTTGCAACATTGCTTTCTTAAAATATCCTTCCTTAAAATATCTCATTACTTTTTTTGAAGACAGTGGGTGGTATGTGAGAGACAGGAGGGAGCACGCACAGCCTGCCCCGGGGGGTCAGGAAACCCAGGGGGTTTTCCCTTTCCTTTTCCTCCTGTGCTGCTGCTGCCACCAGAGAACGGAAAAATCTGTGCTGAGCTTTTAATGGGAAAAGGAGGAGATGGGTGGTCTTGGATTGGATTTGCTGGTGTTTTCGTGGGTTTCGCTTCATTTTATTTTCATGGTATTTCAGTATTTTCTTTCCACCCTCAAAGGAATGCCATTACGCTGAGCTTGTCAGAAATGAACGTGCAGAACTTCTCCCCCCTGCCCCCAAATTGCACAGCTCCCTGTTGCTTTAAAATCTCGTTTGAACCCTTATTCCTGAAGGGGTTGAAGTAGCCCAGGTACCCTTCAAGCATCGATGTCGGACTCTGGGGGGGCTGTCGTGAGGGTGAGGTTGGGAGGGAAGCTCCCCCAAGGTCTGCCCAGCACCCCTAACACAGCTCCCCTTGTCCTTTCCACTGGATATTGGGAAAAGCCGGGCAGCGGGGATGCTGCTGGGGTTGTGGCAAAACAGCCCTCACCTCTTCAGGGTGCCTTGGGTTTTTTTCCCCCGTGGTTTTAGAGCCTGCTTATCAGATGGAGCTGGTTAATAAGGCTAACGAGCGTGTGAAATGAGAGTCAGGAGGAAGGGCCAAGCTGCTGCTGCTGTGGCAGGAGAGGGGGACAGGAGACCCGAGGGAAGGCTGAGCTTCCCCTGCCTGGCTGGGGTTACAGGCTTTGGTTCAACACTCCTGCAGATCAGGCTTAAATCCAGCAGGCTCCGTAGTTTCTGATGCGGTAGAGTTCGAAAACAGAACGAAATTTCACGTTACACAGGTTGGATGATCCATAAAGGATAGAATTACAGTTTTTCCAGACATAAAACCTAAACAGCCTTTTTAATAGATACAGTTGTTACTCAGTGTGGCATTTGGGTAAATTCAAATACCACTGGGCACAGAAAAAGACATTACGTGAAGGATTTTAACATTACGTTTTAAATTGAGTGTCCCAATTTGTCTGCTTAAAGAGCAAAAAGAATGAAAATAGGGAAAGAAATATGGAACTTAATGAATATTTAGGCTATATAACCTATTTTGTTGGTTGACTGCTGAGAATTTTCTCTGTCTTAATCATATCTCTACAATTTGAGCCAGTCTTCCCTCCTGCACTTTTTGTTATTTTGGAATATGGTTTATGGTCATGCTTTGGACTGTGTAGTTGCAAACAGGTCCACAGGGAGGAATCAGGCACGGTCTTTGTTCAGAAATGTTGATGGTTTTCGTGGTGATTACTGCAACTACAAAAAGATCTGAGACAGCGTAAGGTCTCCTTTTTTTCCCCTCATTATCCCTTGTAAAATACACCTTTTCCACTGCAGCCTTTGTCCTTCTATTTTGTTAAGTTTATAACATTTGAGGGAGCCACTAAGTTGCTTCGTGATGTCTAGCGTTCTTTCTTTTTCCTTCATATATTGTAAGTAACAGTTTTCCATATGAGAAACCTCAGCTAGTTGTACATGGCAGATGAGACCACCACCCAGCCAGGCTTTGGCCAAACCTCCCACGGCCTGTTGCTGTTGGCCAACACTGATTCCTGATCTCGTTAGTCTCTGAAATGCCTATATCTTGCCTCACCATCCCAACCAGGGCTGGTGACTACCCACTTTTGTGTCACCGTGTTCTCAAGTTTACATTTTAAGTTAATTTAGCATAGTGCTTAGAGATATGGTTTAGTGATGGGTTTTGTCAGTGTTGGGTTGATGGATGGACTCAATGACCTGAAAGGTCCCTTCCAATCTGGGCGATTCTGTGATTCTGTCTTCTGTTCTGTATTCTCAAGGAAGAGCAGAAACCAAGTCTGAGGCCCCTTTAGGGAGAATGAGCTTTCTTGTACTATAGCCCATATTCAGGCAATGGGTGCCAAGTGGAGCTTATGTTATTTTGTAGAACCACAGAATGGTTAGAGTTGGAAGAGACCTTAAAGCCCATCCTGTCCCACCCCCTGCCCTGGGCAGGGACACCTCCCACCAGACCAGGTTGCTTCAAGCCCCCTCCAACCTGGCCTTGAACCCCTCCAGGGATGGGGCAGCCACAGCTTCTCTGGGTTATCTCTTCTTTTGGATGTCCTGGCCTCATGTAGGATGTGGAAGTCAGACCAGAGCTGCCCTGCAAGGAGAGGGCATGACTCCTCTCTGTCCTCAAAAGTCAGGAAATGGGGGAGAAATGCTGCCGGGTTGTTGTCCCGACCCCAGTGCCCCTCTGCAGAATACGGGCACCTGCAAGTGATTTGCTTCACCGAAGGGGGTGGATGCACTTGGGGACTGAGCTGCAGGGCTGTGCTCCCCATGACTGCAATTGTTAGTTCAGCCAAAATCCTGTGCAAAAAAAGTATATTAGAGCACCAAAGTGATTGGGAGAGAAGAGAAAGGGTAAGGGTAGATCCGAGGTATAAATATGATACGTGCCCCCACCAACCCCACCGTATTTCAGGGTAACTTAAGAAAGCCTGAAGGTTTGGGAATGCACAGAAATATTGACTGTTAAGTATAGAGAGGTTCTTAACCTTCACATTAAAGGAAACTATAAGATGCTACAATGAATGTTTTACTTACATATGATTCGGTAATATACCTACTTAAGTATGATTGCCCTGCCTTCAGGGATTTCTCCCCGACTTCCCGTTCAGGTTGTATCTGCCTGGCAGACACACCTGATCTTGTTGAAACTTGTGTAAACCTGGGCAGGTTTTAAACTGGGAGGATAGTGCTAAAGGAGCAGAGAGCTCTGTGAAAGCTGAAAAGCCTACTTTGGGCAAGCTCGGAGGGTCTCTGGGCAAGCTCGGAGGGTCCCTGCACTGAGCTCGGTGCTGCCTCACCTCTGGTCCTACACAAGTACCTACCATAAAAATAGGATGTAGCCAAGCAGCACAACATATTTTACTGTGGCATAGAGATCGTCTGAGTTTTCAAATAAAAAGGAGCTGTTATCATTGCTTTATATGAAAACTAATGAGACAATGTGAGGCCCTAGAAGAAATTTTGTTGTCTTGATCTTCCATCCACAACTTCAAATCCCGAAAGTGTTTTTTCTATCGCGCTTACCAACATTTTTTTTTTCCAGTGCAAGAACTATCTTGGTGTTTATTACTCCTTTTATATTTTTATTTCCATCTATTTACTGTTTGGCCCATCTGGATTTTAAAATCAGCAGTACAGTTCTAAATGTGGTGGGTTTAATATTAAAACAGGTATTTTTAAGCATTGACAATACCTTTCCCCTAAATTATGTCTGATATTGAGGGGGGAAGAGCAGTTGATGGGAGAGTGGGAAGTTGTGAATATCTGCTAAAGAAAACTGCTTGGGAGCTGAGGATCCGAAAGCCAAATCCACTTTTTCGGTGAACTCCGGGCATGTTTGCTCATTTGTATGCAAAAGTTAAAATTCAGCTTAGGTTGAAGGAGCGTAGAAGCCATATCTCAAAAGATAACAATGGTACTGAGCTAAAGTAAATGATTTGCTAATTATGACAAAACAGGGAGAATGTTTCCCATTCTGCCCCTCCAGTGGATGGTTTTCAGGTGGCTCATTTCTACTGAAAAATGTTCGCGTTCAAAGCAATTGCACATTGCGTGTAGATTTTGCAAACAAGATATGAAACTAGTTTCACTGCTCGGGAAAGGATATTAAAGTATTAATTCCACAACTTGTCATTGCCCCAGCACACATTTGCAAATGCAGCAGTACAGAAGCGGTAGTTTTCTGAGAATTTGCCCATATGTAGTGAGCCCAAAATAACAAATTTAATGGAACAGAATTGCAGCCAATGCTAATTTACACTCCGGCTCACTTACCATATAATTTTTTCCTGAAATGGCATTCCTATTTTTGAAATCGTTTAAGAGTAACAAAATACTTTAGAATATTTGCTAATATGCTGTGAATTATTATGGCGAACAACATTCACTAATGTTTATTCCAACTAATTATACATATTTTTTCTTCCTTTTTAACTCATTTGCTTCCAATATTCAGAGATTTAAAAAATATCTCCTCCACGTTGCAGAAAATCATCAGTTTTCCTCTGAAACAGCTCAGGGCTCCTCTCTGCTGTACCCAGAACAAGGGTGAGGGGGGAAAAAAAGCCAGTCCTTGCTGTAAATAATTTGGAAACTCAGATTAAAACACTGACAAAGGTAGGGGTGAAAGTACAAGGAAACACGGGGTGTTGTTGGCTCAGCCACCTGAGCTTAGTGGTTGCCATTTTCTGCTTGAGGCATTGTGGTCGGGAAAGGTTTTCCATAAGGAACAAGGAGCCTTATATTTCTTTATGAGGAACTGGAGCAAAGCCAATGGGCAAAATGGATTTGTTAACATTTAGTCTTCTTGCCATGCTGCCACAAATGAATGAAAAATGGTGTTTATTATGATATTTGTTGATTTAAAGTGAGAAATCCGTCTTAAAACTTCTTTTTTTTTGTCTTGAAAAATGTCATGCGAGACATTCTTGGGTCTGTCTTTGACAGTCCTGGTTACAGCCTGTCACAAGTTCTTGGCGCTGCTTGATAAATCAGAATTCACCCAGAATTTTTGCAGTTTTTTCCATGGACATTACATATAGATTACATTTTGACAATAGGAAAATGACTGAAAATAAATACATGGAAATATCAATGCTGAAGCAGCTCTTCATCCAGATTAAAAAAAAAGTCATATATATATATGCAGTAGGATCCATGTGCCTGGGATGCTGGGTCTTTTTTAGATCTAAGCTCTGGTTCAACATTCATATTTTCATGCTGCAAAGAAGTTTAGGCCATTGTCAGGTTTTCATGTGTGCAACCTGGCAACTCCATAGAATGAATACCGGTGTTTCTTCTTTGCTGACTGCTGTGGGCTGGCCTGTTAGCTGTAATTTAAAAATAATAGAAAAATAATTAACAAAACCACTCCAAAAAGCAAACACATTTTTATTTCATTTTTCAGCTAAGTCATGTATAAAGGGTGAATGTAAACACTAATTCTGAAGAAATCCACTGTTTCAAATAAATAAGATTGACTGATTTATCTCGCTGACTGGTCTAAAGATAAATGCTGTGCAAAAGTTGTATAGAAGTTAGACAAGTGCTCGGTGTTAAGGGTTATTGGCTCACAGACCTTCTGTTGAGAAAGGCAGGACGACCACCTCTTTCTCATGCTTGCTTTTGGTGTGTTTGGGGTTTTTTCCCTTAAAAAAAATGATTTTGAGTATTGTGACAATTTATGCTCCTCAACTCACCTCCTTTTAAAAATTTCCTTCCTGTTTCTGGTCATTCTTTGTTAACCCAATAGCTGGAGAAGAGAGCTCCTAAAAGAGAGTTCTCCTAAAAATACAATATGTACCGTAGAACTCCATTTTACTCGCACCTCTAAGGCACATTCTTGTAAGTGTAATATTTATATACTCTTCGAGATATTTATATTCATAGCTCTGGCTGCACTTTGCGCTTTGTTTTGCTTGCATGGGTAAGAGTTGTGATGGATTCGTTCACCCTAGATGATATTTATTCCGTTTACTTCATTACACATAATCCACCTGCGCTAGATCTTAAGGTCTGTGTACACTTTATACTCTACTGGAGAGCTTATCAGCTTCTCTGCAGGCGGCTCCATTTGAATTTTAAAACGGAAAATGAATGAATTTGTGCTGCTGCTTGAGTTTCTGCGCGGAGCTGCTCTTGCACCCTCCTGTTGGGGAGATAACTGGAGGATATCGCGCTTGCGGGCTGTCCTTGATTTCGGTTGAAGGGTTCGCGATTTCCCTCTGATCAGCAGCTATTTCTACTACTCTTTTTTTTCCTGCACTCCCCCACCTTTTTCCCTTCTGAGAAAGTCTGGGATTTGTTGGCTGGAATAAAGACATCAGGAAGAACAAGAGCAATTGGTAATTTTAATTTTAGAGACAATCAAAGTCCTGCCCCAAGTGTACAAATAATGTTCCTGTAAATTATCCTGTAAGACAAGTGTTAACTCACTCTTGGCTTCCGAGTCAGGTAGGACTTTAAGAAGTTGCTGAACATCGTTGGAATTTCTTATTGGTAGCCTAAGTTTCTGCACCTTCTTTACAAGACATGCCTAAAGTCGTAATAACATCAGATTTTAAAATCAAATTGAATTTATGGATGCATTAAATTCTTTTAGCTTATCAGTGTACCATAATCCACTCAAACCAGTCATCATTAAAACATCTTAGGGATTTTATACATTCTACAACATATAGTGAAGTACCTTTCCTGATAAATCAGGTGTTTCAAGAAAGGAATAATTAATTAAACCAGTACTACAATTCCTTAGTATGACGCGTTTCTCTACCTAACCTAATTGCATGTAAAGTATATGACTTAATTGGACTTAGAAGACATTTGTTCTTTCCCCTGAGAATAAGATCCATGTTACGTTGTCCTTATTAAGGAGTGGGTTGGTTTTCAAATGGTGCTATTTGGGTCGTCTTCTTCTGTCAACAGAGAGTCACGGAATGGTTAGAGTTGGAAGGGACCTTAAAGACCATCCAGGTCCACCCCCTGCCCTGGGCAGGGACACCTCCCACCAGACCAGGTTGCTCCAAGCCCCCTCCAACCTGGCCTTGAACCC
>JAOXJK010009625.1:0-12995 GCA_025774025.1 Xenus cinereus | reverse complement strand
ATAGCACCTTAGTCAAATGGAGTTTGTAACAAAATCATTCCTTGACCATTTCAGATCTAGTCCACAAATTGAAGTGTTTCTGTTCAAAACAACAAAAACAAACAGTATAATATAATTTTTCCCTAATTAAAATACAATACTTGAGCAAATTATTATTTTTTTCTCAAATTCCTCTCTTTTCCAAAGCCAGTGTTCAGTGTAATTTACATTCTCTGTCTTCCTCTTGCAAACAAGGATCTTTAGCCATATGCAGGTTAAAAGATTTGCCTAAGGGCATCCCTCATGCCATTAGTCCTACTTGAGCATCTCACACATGCTCACACTATCTCCCCTCTCCTGTCCTGTGGCAGTGAGTACCATAGTTTACCATTGCACTGGAAGAGAAAGACTTACACTAATGCATAAAGCCTGACAAATGCTTGAGGAGAAATTTATTTATTGTATCAAATATTTTGCCTTCTTGTACAAAAGGTGTAAACACTAATAAATTAGCTGTCATGAAATTAGTGATAACTGTAAATCACTGAGATACTTAACTCCTACTGAATGTATCCTGAACAATAAATAAGAGGAAAATTTATTTGGAGATAAGTAAGACCTCATAAAAATAGTAAATTAAATTAAGGAGTCCAGGAGAGTCTGGAACAAATATATCAGTAGGTCCATGTGATAAGCGGTAGTTGATAGGAGAACTACTTCCAGTCTTTTGTAATAATCCTCAGTGCACAATGGCCAGCATTTCTCATGAGTGACAGGATCAGAGCTGGACTGGAAACCCAGTGAAAGTATTCTAACACGTAAAGAAAAACAACATTGCCTGTTACCTCCCTTTTTAGGTGAGGGGCAGGGGTCTAGTGCAGTGTATGAACAACTCAGGGGTAACAATGGAGAGCCATGGGCTCGTTACAAACACAACAGACAAAAGTTGTCATGTAGGGAATAAGCCCCTCAAATAGTAAGAATAATACTTAGCACTTTGCATGTTCAAAGACACCTTGAGAAGTGGGAGAAGGGTCTGTGTTAGTACCCACATTTTGCAAACAGAGAAAATAAAACCCCTAAGTCCATTTTCATTTCAATGAACTCCCAGTTGCTCAAACACTTGTGTCAGTCCTAAGCCAAGAGCAACGGAAAGACCTCCTTCAGTCATAATTCATATCCTATCTTGCTCAGTTTCCCCTCCAGACAATAAATCAGTGGCAAAGAAAAGGTGTGGATCCCAGCCATGACTACTGTCAGCTTGGAGATCTTTCATCCTTGTCTGTCATCCTTGAGGACCAAATCCTGCTCTGGCTCATTGGGAAAGGAGACCTGGACACAGGCAGCTCTGACAGCCCAAGGAAAGCAGACCCTTGGGGAAAGAAACTAATTTTCCTGGAGCTTTGGGACTACTATTTTCTCCCCATGAAGGGATGGGAGAGTGATGCCAAGGGACTTCAGATCCAGGCCTTCAAACCCTAGGAAGCAGCCAAGGACTGCAGCCGAAGCTAGACAACTCTTCCCCAAATGCTGCCCCTTCCTAATTCAGCTTTCGAAGAGATTTGCTTAGAGCATCTCTAGCTTCCTTCTCCCCACCTGCCACTCAAACAGAGCTAAATGTCAAATGTCTTTGCCATCAGCCATGCCAGGCATGCTATAAAAAGCAGCTGTCTCCCTGACAAACTGTGCTCTCTCAAAGTCCTGTCTTCAACTTTGCTGTAATTTGCATTCTTCCTTTAATTTTATTTTTAACACTCTCTCTCCCCAGCAGTCTGTTTGTCTCCCGGGGATCACTCTGTATCAAGGGCATCCCAAAGGAGTACGCTCCCCTCCACAAGGCCCTGCAGGAGCAAAGACGGGTGGGAATACCTGAATCCCTGTGGACCCGGGGATAAACCAAGCAACACAATCATCCCATGGTCTGCTTAAACCATCCTGGGAGGGAGATGCTCAGGGGAGGACTCCTCAGTGACAGGTCCCATCACCACCACGCTCCATACACTTGAGGCATGACTTAAGGCACCCTCTCACCCTGCAGTTCCCCATGGGCGCTGACAGCACAAACAAGCAGCACAGGTAGAGGAAGGTTTGGAGTAGCCCACAGTGACTTTGGGGATCAGCTCTAAGGAGAGCTGAGCAGAGCTTACTACCCAAGCACGGTCATCTATGAAGGTACCTGCAGCGCAGTCCTCTCCTGCTCATGGGCACATTTCTCATCTGGTGCTGAGACTTGTGGGCAGACAAATGCTGGGGTTGAAAGACTGTGTGGAAAAAAAAAAAAAAAGCAAGCTGTTGACTTTCTGAGAGAAAATTGCATATTCTGTGCTGTTTTCCAGAGCAGTAGCATTGTGGGGGCTTTATAATGCATCTGCCTATTTCCAAAATTACTTGGTTGAAAAAGTATTTTTTTTAGAGGAGAAGGGTAGTTTTTCTCCTCCCCTTTCCACCGTAAAAAGTTTCCAGCTGGCCATGCCAGGGCCGCTCAGCATTTCATCTCCCCCCAGCACAGAAGTGTATGGTGAGATCCCACCCTGCCCACCACCCCCAGCCCAGGCACCACCAGGCTCCCCCCTTTCACTGCTTTTTCTGGATTTGTCACCCTCCAACATGCCTGTCCTGTGCCATCAGAAACTCTATTAGGAAAGAAAAGTGCATTTTTTCAGGTGGAGTTGGCCCAAGACCCCACCGCTGTTCGTCCCTTCTTCTCCTGTAATTGCCCAGTCCCATTTTCATCCCAACACAGTCTTCACCAGTGAGTCACCCGTGACATCTCCTGCAAGACACCCCTGTCAGCGGCAGTGACTTTTGTAGCAAACATGGTATTTTACCCTCCCTCACAAAACCAGCCTATCCTGCTTGCTTTGAATTTACGGTTTGATTCTGAAAAGGGATTTTTCAGAGAAAATGTCCATTTTGACTACCATCCTCATCTGACCCCTACGGCATCCGCTCTTCTGTGTCACTGAGCAGGAAAGGTACTTTTACCCTGGTTGTCAGCCCCACAAATAGTCCAGAAATTCAGACTTTATTCCTCCTGTCTCGTTCATTGTGCCCAAAAAAATTTTTGCAACCAGAGACATGCTCACAGTATGAAGCGTTAGCCACGAGAGAGTCCAGCCCTTATTCCCAGGGACAGGTCAGAGCTGCAGTGACACCAAGCAAAACACAGCAAACCTGCCTCTGTTTGCATACAAGAAGATAGGACTGAAATACGAAACCATGTATATAAGACACGGATAAAATGAGACTAGCAGTAAAAAAAAGACTTTTTTTAAATCTTCCGTTGCAGGATTAGCTCTGTCAGATTTCACAGTGTTTGTACATGTAGAAGAAGTATTGAAACTTCAGGGTGAATCCAACTTAGAAATACTTGATGGTGGAATTTATTTAAAATACTGTTGAGGCAAGTCCATACTTGGGTGACATGTTCTCAGAAGATTCCTTTCTGGTATGGGATATTAATAGGACATGTGGAGTCAAGAAAATTTACTATATGCTGAGAGTTTGGTATGGCAGACAGGCTTTACCAGTTCATTTCAACTGCGTCTTTGCCATGTGGCCTTCACCTACTTTCTGTTCTTCCCTGTTAATTGCTACAGTCACTTGCAGAGACTTCACTGGGAAAAGAAATTGACTCAGACAATAACAGAGTGTCCTGATGCAAAACTAATCTCATTTAAACAGAGACTCTGCCCAAAAGCGTGAGAAAGCCCAGTTCAGCAAAGTATATAAGCAGATGCTTAAATTCATCCCTATTAAACACAACGCATTAGTGCTTCCCTAAAGATTTTGCAGATTTGGGGCTCCTGCCTGGTTTGTAAATGGTGAGTGGCTTTGATTTTAGTGTACCAAAGGAGTTCAAAAGCAATTTAATTTTCATAATGAGAATCTTTCTGCCAACAAAAGACAAGTGGTTCTAAGTAGGTCTTTTTGCTGTCTATTTAAATTAGATTAAATAAGATTATGGTGTTATTAGCGTTATTATTAGGAAATTACTATTCACAGCACTTTTATTGTCATATTCTACAATAAGGAAAGCAAATCTATTAAAATGATTGAACATCAATACATAAGCTCTTAATAATCCAATGGTATCAATGAGTTCATCTTTTCAATTCAGTTGCAAGAGCCTTCATTTGCTAGTTAATATCCAATTGTTCATTAGAAGAGATTCTCTGAAACTCAGCAGCTCTCTAATGATGATACATAGTCATTTCAGTCGTTTCAGTCAACCTATTCTTAGTACAGCCATTGAACGCCATTTAGTTGTTGCTATGTAATAATGGTATCATGACCCAGACCATGACATCATACTTTTATCTTGTCACACATTTTAAACCACGCCAATGACACATGGCTAGTGCTCCAACTGGGGTTTTTAAGGTACATCTGCATAGGGTTGATGGCTGTTACATTGCTCATTCCTCCAACTCAGGGCTGAACAGTAAGTCCAGTAGGTCCCAGACAGCGTAGTAGTAGTATATATCAGAAAAGAAATAATGGTTGTGCATGAAACTGAAAGAGGGGAGATTTAAATTAAATATTAGGAAGAAGTTCTTTCCTGTGGGGGTGGTAAGACCCTGGCCCAGGTTGCCCAGAGAAGCTTTGGCTCCACATCCCTGGAGGGGTTCAGGGACAGGTTGGACGGGGTTTTGGGCAACCTGGTTTAGTGGGAGTTGGAGTTGCCCCTGCCTGTGGTAGGGGGGTTGGAACTTGATGGTCTTTAAGTCACTTCCATCTCTTACCATTCTATGATTCTCTGTATTTGCTGTCTATTAATTACTTGTTATGGTATGAGGTATCTCTATTTTTTTCCAAGATAAGAACCTCCAGATTAAGTTGAATCAATGATGTGAATACAATACAGATTCTTAGAAATCACTTTTATTCCTGGATAAAACCAGAAAGTTTTATCTGTCTATAACTCCAAACATATATATTTGGTATATCCAAATATAGTTCTAACAAAGACAGTTTTCACAGTTCAAGGAGGATGGTGATTTTGTACCTGCCTCAAAGTTTAGGCCATTTAGATCTTATGTTTAAATTGCAATTGTTGTTGTCCAGCTTTAAACTCTGATATCACTTTGAGCACCATGCATGGGCCAAACACCCCTGTCATCAGTGCAATTTTGGCTAGAATTTAGATGGAGAGCTTCGGGTTGGCAAGAGGCTCCTAGGGGAAGGATTTCAGTATTCATTTAAAATGGAGCACATGCCTCTGTGCATTGCTGAACAGAGGTGGATTTAAACACGGAATTAAATTCTTTGCTGAATGGGACTTATCTAAGTGAGAATGACTGCAGCTAGATAGGGCTAGTTGTGGACCTGAGGGAGAAAGAAATCACAACTTTGTTTCTTAAATCCTCCAAACTGCTTCAGAACTGTTTCTAGAGATTACTTTTCTCCCATTTATCCTGCAGGAGTGCTGACGGCATGATGACTTAAACCATAAAGTACCCCCAGCTCTTACTCTCCAGCCGTAAACTGGTGGTTTCTATCCTGCCTTTGCAATCCTTTTATTGCCTATTCTGTCTTTGCAAAGAAATAAACAATCACTTTTTTTTAGAGAAGTGAGATATCCATTTAATCTACATGCGTGATAGCTGTTGGTAGACAGGGAACGTCTGTTCTTCACAAAAGAGATCAACAAGTACGTGTGTGTTGCTATTTGTGAGCAGCCCCATCACAAATTGAGTTACGCTTTCTGGGGTTGGTTGGAACACCTTTGGGACCAGCTGTAGGGTAACCCCACTACTGAGGTATTTCCAAAGGAAATACGGACAGCATCTGCAATTCTGAGTCAATAGAGTTAGCAGTCTCCTCTACTGGAGGATATTTGTGGCTGGATATCACATACATGCCCAGATGCTTTCTCTTTACTCCATCTCCTTCTTCGGTTTAGCCACTAGTCTGATTCAGGCAGACAAGAGGTTCTGGGGTCCTTCTTAGGACCTTCACTGCCTCCCAGGATTTATACAGAGGAGGAGCACTGTGGTTCCAGTCCCAGTACAGTCCCCCTACAAATTTGCCATTTCTCCAGCTGATTGCATAATGAAACAATATGTGATGTTATGGTTTTTGCATGAAAGACTGCTATGTGTCAGAAAGGCTCAACCCTGGTTTGACACATAAGAAAGCAATTAGGGAGACATGAGAAGCCGAATGTCTCAACAAGAAGGATGAAAAACTGTGGGATCTGGCTAATTCCAGAAGCAGCACCAGTTATGTTATTACTTGATGCCAGTAGTTACAAAAATAGTAACTATGGTCTTTAGCCCCTAGTGATTCTCTCACATTGGCTGAGAGCTGCCACATCACTAGCAGCAAAATTGTTTCATGTGCCTGGAACAAACAGTCTACAAGGAACACAAGAGACATCACAAGTAGGTCGCTACTCACCCCTGTGCTTGTCCCAGGGGACGGCAGCACGCATGAGCTAGTCGTGTTGATAAGGGTGAGACTGCCTTGCTGGGACAATATTCTGGCAAACAGGAAAAGATCCAAGTCATTGACTGCACAAGACTGCAGTTGACTTCGTGACTGATGTGGAAGCCAATACAACATCATCTCAGAGACATGATAAAGGTTTGCCATGGCTCATCTGCTCCCCACTGGGAAGAAACAGTTGTCAGTGAGGAACGACCAAGGAAAATGTTTGAATGCTGAGCACACGAGTGCAGAATGAGGTGACACCTATAGAGGAACAGATTTATATAGTCAAAGATCCTGGATTCCTACCACTGAGCTGTCAGGCAAGCAAAGACCAATGCCAAAAATAGAGGATAACTGAGATTCGTGTCCAAGCTATGAAGTTGAATTCAATCCAAGATGCCCTATGGCTGTTTAACTAACTAGGAAAACTTAAACAGTCTCCCACAGTCAGTCTCAATCTTCTCCACTTGTAATAGCTCAACAGTTCCTCTTGCCATGATAAAGGCTGTCAAGAAACAAATCCACAATATCTACAAGGAATGTTTAGAGCCAGTCAGTCATCATTTGTATCCATGTCTCCGAACCCAGCAAGAATGTGGGGTGGGAATGCGCCGTTTTATTCACATTCCAGCTGCAAAATATTAAAAACTTCTACAAACGTCATGACCTAACTCATGATTTTTGGCAGCTACCACTCTCTCAGGGATCATCTACTTATGTCAGATTCCTTACTTCATTTAAGAGACATGTTTTCAAACAACTGTCACGTGCAATTTCCTCTGGACCTGAGATTTTTCCTCCAAGGATGAGACAACTGCAGTAGCCTGGTGGTGGGACACTGAACCCACGTGTGCCTCTACTGCAGTCATTTGTAAGACCAGGACACATACCTGAGTGGAAACAGTTCCTATGCCAGCAGCTATGAGGAGAGCAGACTGAGACCAGTTGTAGCATTGGATATTGCCATAAATTTTAGCTTGCTTAGGGGCAGTTTTATTCAGTGCTGGCTGGCTTCTGATAACATCCAAGTTAGTTCGTGTGCATCATCTCTAATAAAAAGAATGTCAGCCTGAAGAACAAAAACAGGGAAGGACTGGGAGGACCACAGTCAAGTAAAGTGAACTTGTCTGATGTACAGAATTTTTATCCACCTTAATATTAGAGGATGTTAGCAAAGATGGGCTGCGGAGGTCATTCACCATAAGTCACCCCTCCACAGTTTCATCTAGAGGCAGTGTCTATCTGCTTCCTGGGTCCTATAAGATTTCTATCAAAATACCCTTGGGTGAGCTGAGAAAATCAATTGTAAACCCCAAAATGAGGAAGCTATTTCTTAAGTAAATTCAGAAAAAAAAACAAACAAACAAAAAACAAACAAAAAACCCCAAACTAAACAAAAAAAAATCCTCTAAAAATGTTCTCACATATGCACAAACAGCCTCGTTTGTGTTAATAAGTCTAGCTTAATGCATCTCCCAGTCAAAAGAGATGTATATATTAGTGCTATCGCATGTAGCAATTAGAACCCCCCTGACATCCTGTTCTTTCTGCTCCTTCCTCCTCTCCAGTATTCAAAAGACTTCAGCTCCTAAAAACACTCACCCTCATATCCCATTCCCCTTGATGTCAGCATCAGCCAAGTTGCCCTCTTCCTTACCTTCTTTAAGTCTTCAAAGGTAATTTTAAAGAACACCTCATTTAGCTTTCATTTTGCTGAGATTCAGCCTGCCCATAAATCAGAGCTGAAGGGGAACTGGAGAGGGTCTCAGCTAATCAAAGCTCCAATCTCTAAAATGTTTAAATATAAATCAAAATAGTTGAAGGCTCTCCAAAGCTTCAATTTTCTTTGAAAGCCCTAGTTCTTATTTTTTCTTCGCTTAGCTCTCAATTTCATCCTCATCCCTTGAAGGTATTTTTCTAAGTATTTTTCAGTCGTTTTCTCCAAGACATTGAGCTGCCGGTTCAAGAATTATATTAAATTTTGACCTGTGAGTGAGTTACTATTGCTCCCAAGTAGAAGCGCTTTGTCCAAATTAAGGTTTTAGGGTTCAGCTCCTAAATTGAAGTTTACTAATGACTTTAAGGCTAAAAATGTTCCTAGAATCTATTGAAAACATGACTTTGATCATCCATTCCATATTGCAGTCAGTACTACATGCTCCATATGTCAGAAATGATAAAATGTTCTTGCCTCCCTCTTTTGCTTCAGAAGTCTGGAAGTCTGCTAAATTAATCTGCTTACCTGTCTTTACCACATCTTATAGTTCTGGAATGCAATATGGGTTAGGAAAGTTAAGAATATAAGCTTATTTCTCTCTCTTCCTCCCTCCCCTCCTTCCTGTGTTAAAGTTATTGCGAGAAAGGAAAAAATTACACATTGTAAAAGATATTTTTGTCCTTGGGTTTAATCATTCAAGCATGTGAGTTTACCTAAAGAGTTCTCATTGAAAAGCTGATCCTTTCATTCTTCCCAGTATGTGGAGTATCAGCATGTCTTACCGGTGCATTTCATTTTGATGAAATAACCAGTCTTTCAGAAACCTTCCTTGTAAGAATTAAAAATGGGAAATGCGCAGTGTATGAATATTTGGGCATTTTTCTGGGTGTGTGGTGCCCTTGCATGAACATCAATGCGTGAAAGAGTTTCTGTGCAAAAATTCACCAGGTATCTCTTAACAGATGACGTACACATAGTTTGGATTTGATGTACTGACACTGGGCACACAAGGTTATGCAAATCAGGATTTAATATGTCTTGTACCATCCCAGAATGATACCTGCCCTATCTAAGATGGCTGTTTTAGGGAAAGGCTCTTCAGCGTGTGGGCTGACCTTTTCAGATCTCCCTTCTAGATGCCTGAGTTAGGGCAGATGAACCTCAATAAAAATACTGAGTTATGTCAATGTTTGGTAGATTGTTGGGCAAAATTTTCCACATAATATGAATTTTTGCTTACTTGCATCATGAAACAAATTTCTCTAGATTTAAACAGAGTTTTGAACCTGGATTGGTTTCAATTGCCTCACACGATAAGAAATTTTTTTGTGAAACATTTTCAACACGCAGAAAGCACACTTTCCACCAACAAAATATTTGTCAGGTCTTTAGCTGCACCTCAGTAAGCCTCTCCCCAAACTCTGTTTTGCCCCCATATGAAATAAGTGAGTGGAACAGCTAGTTCAGGAATGCAGGACAGCATCCAACTGAATGGGTCAGTGGTCCCTGGGAGCAACAGCTTCTACAGAGGAAGGAGAAGGAGAAGGAGAAGGAGAAGGAGAAGGAGAAGGAGAAGGAGAAGGAGAAGGAGAAGGAGAAGGAGAAGGAAAAAGAAAAGGAAAAGGAAAAGGAAAAGGGGAAAGAAAGGGAAGGGAAAGAAAGAGAAAAAAATACTTCATTCATATATCCCTACATCAAATGAAAATACCAGTATCCTTAGGCCAACTGACAATCAACTTTCCCCTTAGAAGATATCTGTTACAAATGTCTTATAATATTTTCCCTGACCTCATAGGTAACTCTCATTTTTCTCTTTCTCAAGAAAGCAAGTTAGAAAAGGTATGATTTCTCAGTGGCTGTCTTCCTTCTCCAGAAGTAATGAAAAAATTTCTTCCTAGCAAATGAAATGTTCTGCTTCACATTCTCTTGTCTTTCACATTATCATCATCCAACACAAAACTGGGAAAAATCGAAACAGAGAAGCATCAAGAAAATTAGTATAGACTTTTTTGGACCTTGCTTTGATACCCTTCTGAAACAAAATCTCACTAATATAAGCAATTTTTGCAAAATGTTAGCACTTGGACAAAGCCACTTCCACAGGTGAGAAATTATCCAGCTAGGCTTTTCTGGACCAGCTAAAATGCAACGGAGAAAGAAAAGAAGTTTTTTAATCAGTTCCAAACCAAAGTCTGGCACAATGTATGTACACACATAAAAAATTTTTACTTGAAAACACGGAACAAAACACTTGTCCACATTCATAAGAACCAGGTACACAGAAATGTAATATAAAGTACAATATTGCCAAAATAAAGGAGGACTTTATAGTCTCCAAGACTGTATTTAACCTGGAAACGAGGAAAGGGTTCCTGCACACAAAGGAAAATGGGTCCTGGAATGTCCCTCATGGCAAAAGGGCTGAGAGGAGAAAAACTCAAGCTATTTTTGACATGATACTCAATGAGCTTCTGAGCAGAGTGATGTGACTTGGGACCCACAGTAGTGGGGAACTGGGCTTAATGACTTGGTTTCTGCTGCTCTAGGTTTCCACAGGACTGCAGAAAGCCATGTCCATCCTGCACAGAACCAGCAGAGCGCCATTTGATGCCTCTTTGGAAAACAAGGAAAAGCAGAAAAAATTAGGTCTTCTCCTTCAATAAGGAAAGGTCATTTCCTTTCTTTCATGTTGTGAGCCTGCCTGACAGCTAGCCATATTGCAAGTGTCACTTGCCAACATGCACATGAATGACTATATAAATATTACTAATCAATGGCAGGTATCAAGACTGTAATTTTCTTAGGACTTTGTAAATTAGTCCTTAGGCCCTTTCTTAGGACCCAAGTAAACTGCAAATCAGGTATGGTGCTGCTGACAGACAGACAATACAGACCATTGTATTGCTTTTATGGAAGGACCTGTGGCATGGGAATATATTAGTTTTTAATGGAAAATGTTATTCTTTATGGTCAGCTCTTTCAGCAGAATCATTTATCAAGACTGACATCAACCAGATACACTGTGTGTTGCTACTGATGTGAGAGTGGAGAGGGAGGGAAGGTACTTCCAAATACCTTAGTATTTACAAATGGCACGGTTTTTAAAATTCCACCACTTAGAATCAAGTGCAATTACAGTGCATTTAAATGAGTATTAAAGTATTTGTATTGCCAGTTTGCAAATTCAGCATCTTGAGAAGCCCGAATGGATTTTCATGTAATTATTGTCATTAACTCAAAGGCGTAAACGCTCAGCAGAGAGTCTGCTTTAAAAAAAAAAGTGCTTAAATGTATCATTAAATAGCACCTTCATGCTTAATTCCTCATGTGATCTTCTAAAATATACACCTCATAACTGCTGAGTACCTCAGTGACATAGCACAAGCTTCCTGTCTGCATAGCATTAGTGTCAGGGAAACTATATTTGGGGCCTTCCGAGGAGTTTGTCTTAGGAAGGTGACATTGAGAAATTTTCTTTCCCTGCAGCCCTCTTTATCTGATTTCCTTGCTAATAGACCCATGCCTGCCTTTTTCTACAATCGCTATGCACAGAAAGCATTCCTGCATGTTCTTACTCTCACAACTGTCAAAAGGTTTCCTAATTGTTAGTTCTTTATTCTAGAAATAACAGGCACTGTGTGTTCCACACCAAATCTAAATCAAAATTGCCCATGGTTCTTGATAGAAATGGGAGAAATGAGTTTAGCAGCTGGTCACTACCAGAGAATAGAAATAACTGGTAAACCTAGACAAAAAAACGAAGGGGCACTCTCCTTTGTGAGATGTTTTCACCACGCTTCAGTGAAAGATGATATGACAGTTCAAACCACTGGTCAATTCCAACAGTAGCATGTGGTGCCTTATAATAGAAGACCCTTCAGCCTACCCCTTAAAAATTGACACCATGAGCCTGTGAATGAACAGTCCTTATGTTCGTTGGCTGGATTCTGGAACAAGATGGACTTGGCTGTGCTGTTTCAGCACTGGCTGAAACAATACTGGCAAACAACAGCAAAAGTGTTGAAACAAACCAAAAGCAAGATTACATTAGCCTAGTTGCAATGAGGATTCAATTTTAGGCTGGAAAATCTGTCAGGAATCTTGTGTCCACATAACAAACCTCTGTCTCAAGGTGGACATTGAATAGTTACTAGTAGCAACAAACAATATGACATTCTGCTCTTTTTTAGAGGTTGCAAACATTTGCCCAAGATAAAATTAATTACTTATTCTGCCCAGCTAATAATGACTTTAACCAATCTTCTCAGCAAGAAACTGCTTTCACCACGCCACCTCTGATGCCTTCATTCATATTCTCAGTACTTTCCCTGTTGTCAGACAAGGAACATTTTCTCTCATGATTGCCGCAAGCAGATCCTTGTTCCACCCGGATGTAATACGTGGTCTCAGGCTGATGCATGACCTCAGTTTCAACTGCTACAAGAGCAACTCCAAGCTCAGAAACGTCAGTGTGTTGAGCAGGGCTCTGCTTTATAAACATTCCTTTGTTAATGAAATTGGAAAAGTTCAGAGAAGGAATTTTCCATGAGTAATCATTCCTCATGTAAACACTACTTAAAAGTCCCTTTCTCCAAATTCGCTTTGACAGCTGCTTGGGAAATAATAATAATAATAAAAAATCTTAGTCTTATTGTTATATCAACAAAATGAACATCTGCAGGTTCATGCACTGGAACCCAAATTTTTGGGTCCTCATCCAACAGGATGCTCTCTTACTTTGTGGTTGGAGCACACCCCACTCAGTTAGGACAGAAGACTCAGGCTGGTGGCCCACTTCTGGGGAGTCCGTTGAAGTCCGTCGGGATTTGCCGAAGTCCGTCGAATTCCTTTGAAGTCCGTCGGA
>JAOXJK010009624.1:0-13021 GCA_025774025.1 Xenus cinereus | reverse complement strand
ATTTTCTCTGCAGCCACCGCTGCCACTTTGCAGGTACTGTTTTGACACATCATTTGCACGGGTCTGCTTTATTGCTGCAAAAACAGAAATATGAGACAACATGACCAGGGAGAAATTTTTCTTTGAGTAGGCAAATGAACAAGCCCTATGAAAGGGACAGGGCTTGATGTTCAAGCATGTTGTCTTCAAAGACGAGCTGTGTTCCCTTTTTCCTCACTTGCTGGTGTGTCACGGAAGCCTGATCAGACACAGCTGTTGCAAACACACCTTGTTGTATAACACCCAGACTGCTGGCTTTGTGAGCCAACAGCCATCCTGGCCAGAACCTGTGCCCATGCCCTTCTACTTCTGTGCCCTCCTACCTCTGTCACATTGAAGGGCATTTCCTGAGTGTCTTCTTCTTTAAACGCCATCTTCCATATCCCTTTGAAGTAAATGGCATTCACAAGGGCCAGCGCAGTATCGAAATCAACAGAGCCTGACACAAGGAAATCTTGGATCTGTCCTTTAAGGAAGAAGCAGAGCAGAGAGTGGTAAGATAGACCTCCTCTGGTGTGCACAAATGCCTGTTGTGAAGGGTATGGGCGTGAAGGGTGCCACTTTGGTGGTGGTGGGGGGTCCATAGCATTAAGAAACCTGCCCTTACTTGACCCACTTTCTCCTCTATGAGAAGCGGAAGACAATGGTATAGATTATAGTAGGTAGAGGAAAATATCTGCTACTCATTTTTCAGTCCTTACCATTTGTTTCTTTCTCCACCCAGGAATTAACGAGCTGTCTTGCTTCCTCTGTAGCTGTTTTGAAGTTAACTTCTTCCAGTCCCGCTTTGTAGAATTTCTTTGCACACTTTAAGTATTCCTGTAAGAAGAAGGATTGCAGCTGTCAGACTGATGAGAACTTGAAAATGTATGAATGTGAAATGCAAGACTGTGAAATGAAGCAGAATGGTTAAAAGAACAGTGAACTTTTACCCTTCTATTTGAACATGTCAGTCGCAGCTGTTTTCCTGTAACTGAATCTTAAAGCTGGACAAGAAAGGCTGCTTCACATGTTTAGGTCTGGCAATTTTTTCAGATAGGATTCTAAGTTAAAATTTCGAAGTATTTTCTACGTTTTACCAGAACATTTTAACAAACATTTTTAAGCACAGACAATGTTTGCTTCATTCTCTTCGTGCCCGCTTCTTATTTTGAATGCTGTATTTTCACATTCTTAGATTTCAAAACCAAAGCTTCCTTTCACTGGGAAGATTTGATATTTGGCTTTGAAAAAATCAAAATTTGGCAATTTCAGTCTTCATACTTTCAAATCATAAAATGTATTTAATTTCCCTTAAAAGTTACATTTTTCATTAAAAGCCATTTTCTAGCAAGTGAACAGTAGTCTCAATCACTCCCTGTGACTTGCAATGTTGTTACATTTTATGCCATTGTACTTTTGCCTGGCCTCCACCTAACAGCCACAGGAAGGTTCAAACTTGCTCTGAACTAGTTCCCCCCATGCCTCACAACCACCTTTTCATCAACAGACAGTGGTCTACTGTTGGTGGTGTTTCTCTAAGGTAGAGTCACGGGGGCCTTTATGGGGAATCTCGGTGAAGTCAGGTTACAGTACTACTCACCGGAAGAATGGGGTATGTTTTTTCAATATAGAGTCTCTCAGCGATCTTGAGTGAGTATGTAGCATTTGGCATGGTGATGTCTAAGAGAAGATTCTTGAATGAATTGTGGAGGTATTCAGAAGTGCCACACTGACGTGATGACATGCAAATAAGAAGATATGTTGCATTAGCTTCATCTTATCTAGGAAATAAGATGCGAAGGGATTGTCCCTATCAGTAAGAGTCATGCTGCGGTCGAGTCCTCTTCCACAGACATAGAGCTGCCACCTTTGGGGACATCAGGTGCTGTGATGATGGTGCATTGAACCGACAAGTTCATCCTTCTCAAGATAAGTTCCTGTCACTGAGACTTCTGGGCTTTTCTCTGCCCAGCATCTTCCTGATCTGCTTTGGACTCTCTGCAAGTCTGACTGCTGTACCCTGCCTCCAGGTCCTGAGCCCCTTTCACATGCTGTCCCCAGCAGCACTTGCCCAGGAAGTCACCCTGGTGCCCAAAGAATCCTGCCCCACACTGCCACTTGTTCTGGTGCAAGATGTGCAACCTGCCGTCTTTCCCTGGTTTTTAACAAACGGGCGAGTTACACCCTCCTTCCCTCCCTCCACAAACCTCCTTGGCTTGAGAGCATTTCCATGGGTTTTGACAAGGTCTGAAAGTGCCAGGAGAGGCAGAACAGTTCTAGTTTTGTTTGAGGAGAAAATAGGACAGAAAGGGAGATCAAGTTATTTCTCTACCTGGGAGTCATTAGCGTCTCCAACTCCTGTAATGTTATCAAAGTGAAGAACCTGCAAGAGAAAATGCCAGAAATGACAAACGTGTTCAAAAATTATGTGAATTTGAGATTTACACACGATGCTGGAGGTAAAGATGTTGGCTCATAAAAATAAAGTGCTGAGAACATAGATGAACTAAAAATTTACAAGTGAGTTTGCAACTGGTTTATGGCCTCTGTGGCCTCCTGAGAAACTGTAAATACTTCTCTTTGCTTAGTTAATATTTTTTTTAGTGAATGCCTAGAAATTAACTGAGTTACATATTATGTACTGCTAATAATATTCTCTTTTCCTCTCTTCCTGGGATTTACCTTTTTATACATTAAAAAAAAAACACATTAACTGGAAGATGATGAATTTAGAAAAAAAGTCATATAATAAAATTTGCTGACTAGTAATCCATTTCATTATTGTCCTTGAGATACCTTTCTAAGTCAAAACTAACTGCCTCTTATAACAAAAATATACATCTTTGCAGTTTTCTCTAAAAAATTCCCAATCCAGTTCTTCATTTTGTGACTTTGGCTTATTTCTGGTGCATTAAAACAGGTGAGAACCTCATCAGTGGATAACATATTTCAGTGACGTTACTTAGAAGAAAAAACAAGCACAAGTCAAGGTCACTTTACATCCATGTAAGTAACTTACCTTCTCCATCTGAGATTGAGTGTTACCTCTTGCTCCCAGATAGACCATGGCCAGGGCTGAAATGATGCTCAGGGGGGAATAGAAGATGTTGTCGTTGGCATGGTGGACTTTCAGCTCTCTGAATACATCAAAACAAAATTCTGCATTTGCTGCACTGATGGACCCCATTGTGAAATCAGTGTTGTCTGAAGCAAACAGAAAGAGTCTGACTTATTATCATGAAATATATTAATTGTAATGCAAGAAAGTCAGTGCACTTGAACCTGTGAACTTGGTGCACAGGGATTTTTTCAGAAAACAGAATCCAGTAGTGTGGATTTGAAAGGCAGACATGCTTTTGGATTCATGAACAATCAAAAAGCTGCAGAGCTACCAGTTATGCATAGGCTGATGATTCTTTTGTCTGAAACTTGAGTTCTCTTCCTCTGTACATGTGTACCATATGTTGAAAGAATATTAGTTACCTTGAAAGAAGCTCTCTTGTAGTCTTCTCTCATCTTTTAAGGAAAAAAGCTCACATGGGTTTGTTCTCAGAATCTTCATTATTTTGAGACTCAAAACCAAGTTATTCACTATAGTTTTCAACATCACTTTTAAGATGAATTGACAGATCAGCCCTCCATGATCCAAACTACAGTAAATTTGAGTATACAATGTGCAAGTCTGAAGCAACAGCATAAGTTTTGCTAGATTTACTCTAATTTTAGCCTACCATAAATGGAAGCCAGGTTCTTACACCACCCACATTATCAGAGGTCTCAAAAGTTAGCCATGCTACCTTTGTTTTTTTGTAAATAGGATAATGAAGGCACAGCAATGGACACTGCAAAAGATTTACCAAAATCATCCAGTTTATAACGAACATCTATAACTAGTACATGTTCCATTCATTGTTGACTAAATTATATGTCATTCTGGTTTAAGTGTTCTTTAGTGTTTATTATATCACCTTTTTGAAAATCCACCTTAACCTTTTAGTAAGACAGTGCTTGTTTAGCCTTGTGTTTAATTTGCAGAGACCTTCACATTTTCAATATTTAAATATTTTTTTCTGACATTCTTGTAAATTTTTCCCTGTAGTTTCAGCACTTAGCATTTCATCTAACACTGAAGGGAAGGATATTTTAGTAAAAAAGACAACTTAGAGTAGAAAATACGGTACTGTAAAGTCTAATGCAGCAGTATAGTGTTTATATATAACTTCCCACATGTTGGCACAAGCAGAGAGAACCTTGGTAGGGTGGAATTTCCCCATTTGCATCCAGAGAGCTCTTGGAAATCTTCAAGCAGTGCAAACATTGTGGCTGCTAGATTTCAAAATCCAGAATACTCTACATTATGTATCACAGTCCCTATGGAATCAAGGCATGCATGTGACAGTCATCTCTTAACGTGGAAAAATTTGAACAACAGTGCATCTAGCTGTGTCCCTGCTAGAATGGATGCTCAATCTCTTTCTAACTTGAACCACTTATAAAGGTGATGTAAGGTAGATTTTTTATTATTATTAGAAATAATGTGGATAAAAATAGAAATAATTTAAATAGAAATAATTAGAAAATGTAATTATTAAAGATAACACAGAGCTGCACTATGCTGGGGTCACCTGAACATGCTACCTTCGTTAATTTCATTCAGAGAATATCTTCCATAAACCTGCATAAAGCTTTAATTGCATCCTCTTGAATTTCAACAAATTCAATTTTGTCTTTTAAGTCTAAATTAAAATTTGAAGGGATAGAGGAAGAAGGAAGAAAGGCTGTCATAACATATCACCAGCTGTTTGATATGGAATAGTTAGTAAACAAACCTTTAGTTCATACAAAAAATACTTTAACTTTATGAATGGCAGAATGTGAAAGAGTAGAATAATGTAAAACACTTGTCAAGGTGAGATCAGGTTTATTCAGAAGACATCCTTTAATCAGGTCATAAACATGAGGCTTCATCTGTCTTTTTTTTAAGTTTTGTGAGAGATAATTTTTTTTTAAATTGCAAATTTAAACTTAAATCATAATTGAAAGAAAAGCTTACCTTATCAGGTTCACCTGTGAAGGTAATAGTACAGCTTTTCAGCTGTACTTGAGGTAGACTTGCTGAACTCCTTGAAATATATCTTGTGTAATTTTGTGACACACCCCAAACTGCCTGTTCTGTGTTTACTAAATAAAGTGATGGATAGAGCTCAATGTCAGACATGCAGTTTTACTTGGAATAATTCCATTCTTGTAAAAAAAAAAAAAGCCTGAATGACTGAATGAGAGGATTTTACCCTAAAATCTCCAGAATGGAAGAGTCATTCATCATAGGGTGTGAAACCTTGCAGAAAAGGAAGGAGCATATTGAAATGGCTGAAGCAAAAATAATGATAAAAGCTGTTTATTGGAACTTGAATAGTAAGTATGATTTGGTTATCACAGCAAATAATGCAGCATGGCTAGTGCAAATAAAACAAAAATCTGAGAAATTCAGTCTTGCAGAGTGCCTCTAGAGAATTTTTAGTTAATTTCCGTATTATTGCTTTGTAATGAGTTCTGACAGGTACAATCCCTCTCAGAGTCACGATTCTGTGAACTCAAAGAATTTGCTAAGATGAGCATATGCAGGACTGCTTGCTGTGATATGCCCACACGATACTTATTGCAACTTTTCTCTCTCCTGTTGTTGGCTAGACTACCGATATCACTAGTCTTCCTTCCCACCAGAATCCTTAGCTCTTGCAGAGGAATGGAGAAACTTCTGTTACTAAGGAACTTGAGAAAGAGCACGCCCTTCAAATGTTAGTTGCCAAATTTAATAATATTGAAATAGATTATTCTGCAAAAACTTTTATGCAGTTGGCTGATGCCACTTACAGCCTGCATTGTAGAAGACCACAGACGTAGCATTTCAAAGAGCACAGTTTTTCATCCTGGAGTAATCTAGCTCAGGAAACTCAGACATAGTCACAGTCTGCGCAGCACATCAGTAGAACAAAAACATCAGTGATAAAATTGTGGGAATACAAATTAATTTCAAAAGCAGCATTTAGAGTATCTGTATAGAGAAGAATTGCACAGCTGAAGAAAGGTGTGTTGGGTAAAAAGAGGCTGACCAGAGAAGAAAGATAAGGCTTCTGATGCTTTTAAAATTCAGACATCAGGATATTTGGACCCCAGTCAGATGCTACCAGAAAAGGATTTGAAATTGCTGCTAAAATTTTGAAGGGTGGTTTAAGGTGAGTTGTTCTTTTCCTTCTCCACAGGTCACAGCACCAGATGCTAGGTCCAAAACGTGCCTTTTGTATACTCAGAGACCATTCTTACAGATCTTCCACAAGTAACTTCATGGCCCATCAGGTGAACGAATCAGCTGAAGAAACATTCATGGTCTGCAGGACAGTCATAATATACAATAGAAACCATAAAGAAGTCTCATAATCACATTATTTCTTTGAAATAAAAGAATGAACAGACAAAATAGAAACTACTTTGACCTCTTTCAATGCCATGTGATTCTAAAACAGAAATCCAAAGTCAATATACAAAATGCCTCTGAAATTGTCTAGAGCAAATTATGCTTCTAGGGAGAAGAGGTAACCTTCTCCTAATCCTTAACCCTTTCAGTTGTCTATGCAAGTGGAAAGCCTCTGAATCATCCATAACTTTCTCTGTAATGCAGTCCTTATTAGTCCCATTCAGCTGAAGATACCAGTGCGATAATAACGGCGAAGAACTCAGTCTGGACTACCACTAGTACTTTACATGGCAGTTTGTAGCCCTGGCCAGTCTGCTACAGCCATTGCTATGCAGCGACAGTGCTTCTGAAGAAAGGTCATGAGTCCTTGCCTCACATTTGTGGCCCATCACTGCAAATCTACTGTAAAGAGAATGAGCTGTTCTATCACAGGAGTGGTACATAAATTGTTCACCACCATTGTGAGTCCCATTTAGCTGAAAATGGTATCGCCACACTGGTGGAAAGACAGGCGTCTTTCCACACAAATGTGTCTGTACATGGTGAATACCTTTAATCGCACAACTGGGAGTGCTCCCAAAACTGCAAGCTGCTCCTGTGGCTGCTGCCCCTTCTGCCTTTTCTGCTTAAGACTGCTTTGTTTCTGTTCAAACAAGCTTTAACACTCAATGGCCATGGGCCATTGTTGTATACTTTACAGCTCAGAAGTCAAAGGATAAGCCAATATGTTTTACCTGTCACTTCTGAATATGCCTTGAATCTTTTTCCTTGACAATGAAATTGTCTAGCAGTACTCTCCAGCTCACAGTATGTAAGCCACCTTGGCATTTGTGCACCATCTACCTGAATCGCATTTGGATCATCATAGAGAGCCTATAACTTAGTAGCTACACAGATGCCCAGTGAGCCAGTACAGTTGTTTCATAACAGCCAATTTGTAGCATTAATGTTTTTAGCAATGGCATGTTTTTCAAAATACTTCTGAGTTGAATATATTCATTAATGAAAGGAATTGTTTTGTTTTGCAGGAGAGAAGGGGCAGAACAATCCTCCAGAACATGTTGATATGCAAGTCAGGTTAGTGTTTTTTGTCAGCATTTCTATTTTTTTATTGGTGAAATGAATGATTAATATAAAGCAAGTTGCAGAAGCAACAAAATTATTCCACAAGTAAGTAAAAATCTTGATCATGATCAGCCACGAGTGCAGAATCATACAAATATAAGAGGTACTGCATAGTCTACTCAGCAACATTACATCTGTAATGGACTCTAGTGAGATTAAGCAAACCTTCCTGTAGTTGAAACGCTTCCTGGGATAAAAGATAATGGATTGTTCCATCCAGCACAACCGTGTAATGCAGCACAAACATAAAAGGATGTGTTTTGCCGCATGTCCTTTTTTGACAATGCTTGTCCCAAGAAAGAGGTCAGCTAAGGCTCTGCTACCCTTTCCACTGCTGGGCATTTCATTGTGGAGCTGTCCCTAAACCAACAGACTCTTGGACATTTGAGCCTTTCCAAAAGGATACGAAGTCCAGGTCAGCTCACAGACCAAAGCCTCTCATCCAATCACAAAAACCCACGCAGAACTCAAGACTTTGTTCTCATCCGTGCTGCTTCTCTTTTGCTAGTAGGAAGGGGCACGTTGATTGTTTTGTGTTTGTCTTGCTCAGGGTGACTGCCAGTGATTGTTCAGTTAGTTGCCATTGCAATCCTGGGTGCTGTAGCTCTCAATGATGATTTCTCTCTTAGTTGTCCTGTAGGACTGGGTTCTTTCCCCAGTCTGAAGAAAATGAGGTGTGTGGTCAAGCTCCTTCAGACAGGAGCTCATAGGCCACCTGGCAACTTTCTGCAGCAGCTTTATGCCGTTCTGAAGAGACTGACATCGTTGCCTGTAGTGCTGCCTTGATCATTCACAGACTGTGACCAGGATGTGCATGCCTCAGTGTTGGCAGAGTGGATTTCTCTGGTGAAATCCATTGGTGCCAGTGAAGGCACCTTCAGAAGGATACTATGATGGTCTTGGTCACAAGTGTCTCATACTTACTGCACTTGCTCAGCAGCACACACAGCATCCAGGGGCTGCTGCTACACAGGTTCTGAACCAGTGCACACAGCAGTCCCTTTATCAGTCACCACAGCATGTGTGAAGTCCCTTATTCATCCCTCAAAGTCCCCAGGATCAGCCAATATCCAGGATGAGGCTGCAGATGGTCTTACCTTACTGGGTCCTAAGGAGACAGACAGCATGGTAACCAGACCCTGACACCCAGCATATCCATGGTGCAGAACAGGTGGCCACTGGCATTGGCACAACTAGTTTACTGGATGTGCCATTCAGGAGCTTAGTTAGCAGGGTCCTTTCCTGCAGAAAAGATTGTTCATGGCAGTCTGTGACTAGCGCTGCTCATGTCACCATGCCTGTCACTTTACCTCCCACCACTCACTGGGAAGCATCATGCCAGCTATCTTGGCGCATGCTCCCAGGAAAAATAACATTTTTCTATTACATAAAGTAGGATAAACTAATCTCTTGGTTTGTTTCAACACACACATCCTTCCGTGAAGCCTTCCTCCCCTCCAACTAGTAGTCTACTGAGATTCTTAATAATATTCCTGGCATGTTTCCTGCCTCCCCTGCAGGGAAAAACTGCTGCAGAAAAGGAGAGAAGGAGAAATGTCACTGCACAAAGCTTCATGCTATCATGTCAGCTCTGCAGAAAAGAACTGGGGGTCCTGTTGGACACCAAGTTGATCATGAGTCAGCAACATGTCCTTGTGGCAAAGAAAGTCAACAGGATCACGGGCTGCATTAGAAAAAGCATTGCCAGCAGGTAAACAGAGGTTCAGCTCTGGGCTTTCCAGTACAAAAGAGATTTGGATGAACTGGAGCAGGACCAGAGAAGAGCCATAAAGAAGATGAAGTGATTAAAGCATCTGTCATGAGAGGAGAGACTCAAAGAGGTGGGACTTGTTACCCTGGAGAGAAGAAAGTGCAGGGGGGAATCTTATCCAAGTGCATTGCTTACTTGATGGGAGGGTGAAAAGAAGATGGAAACAGACTTTCTCCAGTGAACAGGCAAGAAGGAATGGGCACAACTCAAAATAGCATAAATTACAATTAAACATAATAAAATGCATTTGTTTATGAGAAGGGAAGTAAAGCCAAGTTGCCCAAAGTGGCTGTCGAGCCTTCATCCTTGGAAATACTCAAAACCCAGCAGGACATGGTCCCAGGCAACCTGCTGTAGCTGACCCTGCTTGAAGGGAGGAGCTTAGAACAGACAATTGGCAGAGATCACTTCCAGTCTCAGCTGTTCTGTGATTTTGTGTTATATGTAGAGGAAGATCTCAAGGGAGATGAAGTAGAGGTATCACACATTAATGTGCAAAGAAAGTCCTGTGTTGTAGATGTGGCACTAGGAATGGGAGTGTATGGCAAGTCCCACAGAGGAGTAATGTTTCCATGTTGTATGGGGAGTAACATCACCTCATATTGGGAGGCCCTTGGACCTCTCTTTATACTTTCTGGAGGTGTGTTAGTTGCACCAAGAGGTGTAGAAGGTTTCAGATTTTTTTCTTGCACCCCATGTGTTACCTGCCAAGTCTTCTGTCTGGTGCTGCACAGCAGTCTGTCAGAGAAACAGGGTCTCGATTCTTCAGAAAACAAAAATTCCAGGAGCTTTTAGAAGCCTACAACAAAAACACCAGTAGCAACAAGGAGGTTTCCAAGATTTATTTATTTTTTTATTTTTTCAAATAAAAACTTTTGGAGCATTTTAACATTGTTAACATTTTGGCCATTTCTTTTTAAAGCAAATATGCTCAGCTGCCTATTGGCATGAGAACCAGAACCATGCCTGGGAAATGGAAGCTGACAGGTGAAAGCACAGAGATGCTCAGGCAGAACACAGATCCCGGCTGTGCTCCTGGAGCACTTGCACCTTTCCACTGCGTGCTTGCTGGGTGGATGAGGGGACAGAGAGGCTTGGCCACAGAGCCCATCTCTCTGGGACACAGGAAGGGCTGCTCCTCCCAAATCTCCCCAGTGATTTGGATTGCTTAGAGGTCACAGCAGGCATTCATCATCCCACTGGCCAGGTCTGCAACCCCCTTCGTGGGGTTTTCTACTACCCCTTTTCTACTGCCTTTTAAATACTGTGCCCCTACCTGGGCTGTGGTGGCCAGGGCCAGGACCTAGCCATTGGTGCTTTGTTGCATGTTTGGTTCAGTATTGCTGAATTTGCAATTTTTGATGCCTCCTATTTCCCTTTTGAGAAAGGGGAAGCTTTCTACTTGCTTGTAAGTCTCATGGCTCCTTTGCTTTTTTCCCATTCCTTCTTTTTGACCTTTGTTTTTGTTCAGGAAACATCATTGGTCACTGAGGCGTATCTTTGTACTTCAAGCGCTTTCAAGTTTAGTAATCATAGGAAGGCTATTTTGCAAATGTAAGCCCTTTCAGGTCTTCTCATTGTTTAAGTGTACTGGCTCTTAAATTTAACAAACTGGATGAACTGCTTCTCGATACAAGTTATACAAAAGGTGAATAAACTGCTTATGATAAACCTCAAGATGTTGAAATTTTGCATCTCTTGGAACTGTTCATATCACTGCCTTCATTTCTAAAGAACAAAAAGTAAAGTATACTTGGTAAAATAGCTGCTTTTACCATTGAAAAGCAGCGGAGTCTGTATCACAAATATCCTGATAGTGTTCAAATAATGTGGATGTCCAACCTGTAACACCAGCTGCTTTCCTCTACAGATCTGCTTTTATCATACCACTCTATATACTAATGTGTAAATAGCCAATATTAATGAAAGAGTTCCTCCTGTTAAGACTCTCGGTGGGGAAATGCCTTGCCTAGTAGTTGTTGGTCTGTTATGGTTTTTGAGTTACGTGATTTTCAAATTATTTCATCATTTAAAATGGCAGAGCTGCTGGAATAGCTCTTCCTTGAATTATTTACCAGACTAATTGTCAGTGCATGTGTATTGGAATTGTATTGAAAAATACATAAGAATAAATTAGTATTCCATTGGGCTATTTCTTGGTAATCTGTAATACAAAGATGAATCAAACTCTAGATTTCATAAACGCCTAGGAAACTTCATATCTATGTGATTCATTCATCTAAAAATAGGATTTCGTACCAAATCCCATTTTACTCACAATAGTTACCAATCTAATGATATTTTGAATGGTTTGTGGTCCAGACAATTAATATAATTCTCATGACAAGCATTTGTGATTCTCTTTTATTATGTTAACAAAAAAAAAAATCAATTGTATGCATCAAAATCAATGATGTATGATTAGAAAGAAAACAGGACATAGTATTGAGCTAATACATCCATATTTGCAGGTAGCAATGGACACATAGGAAGAAAAAAGACAGAAAATACCAAGGTTTTTAAAAACAAAGAGATGTAGCCTTGAAATACCATAGGAACAAAGAAGCCCAGCTGCATTCATGGAAGGATAACATATTTGAGTTTTGAACTTCACCTGAGGGCTTTCTGGGGACTAATTAAAGTTTACTTGCTAAGCAAGTTCAACAGAGACATGGATTATTTTCAAAGCTGTGTTTTTTCACAAAAATCCCATGGAGAAATCAGATTCTATAATACCACTTGCAGGATTTTTCTCAAAAAACAAAATACTCTCAAATTTGAAGTATATTCTAATATCTTAAACAAGAATTCAGACAGCTCTTTTGCTTGGTGGTTCCTACTGAGTTCTGGATCATCTGGGTCATCCAGATACCCGTGTTTCAGGCTTTGAATCTACACTCTGTGAGAAGGCATAACTGCACCCACACAAAGTTTGATCTCTTTGCAGTCTCTGAAGTGGGAGACTTTCTATGACTTTGGAAAACCTTGGCAAGAAATTCAGAATTAGGTGAGGAAGTCATGGTGAGAGGACAACTCTGGTGACAGTGGACACATGCACCATTTCTCAACAGCTAAGTAATACAAATTAAAATTTACATATGCACCAATCAATAATATAGATAGCAGAATCTTATCCACAAGCATCTCCTCCAGACTGCAGATCTCAAAGCCCGTGTTTCAGGAAAAACAACATTGTTTTGTTGGCAGGATGCTACTGGGGAATGGGATGAGCACAGCCCATGGCTTCCTAAGTAATGGACTCCCAAAGACTTGGAGTCATGCCTGTAGCTTCTTCCTCAAGTGAAAATCACTTGGCCCCTTCCTGGATGGTGGGTGCCTCTATTCTCTGTTGGCCCAGTCTTTGCTTAGCTCAAGAAATCTTCAAACCAGCATGAGAAGGGAAAGGAGTAAACATGCTTGCTGCTGTTTCCTCACCTGCAGGTATGTCTTTGCTATGGAAGCTTCCCAAATGGGCATTTCTTAGATTAGGCTTTTCACTTGGAGAAAATATTGAAGAGATGAGATTACGCTACAGCATTACAGTAAAAGGCATCTGTTTCTGAGGGCAAGGCAAGCATTATTTCTAACTCTTTTTCTCCTTAGGGGGAACAATATTTACCAAAGAAGAG
>JAOXJK010009623.1:0-13048 GCA_025774025.1 Xenus cinereus | reverse complement strand
CTCACAGTAAAGAATTTCTTCCTAATATCTAATCTAAATCTCCCCTCTTTCAGTTTAAAACCATTACCCCTTGTCCTGTCACAACAGTCCCTGCTAAAAAGTTTGTCCCTATCTTTCTTATGAGCCCCATTTAAGTACTGAAAGGCCACCATAAGGTCTCCCCGAAGCCATCTCTCCAGGCTGAACAACCCCAACTCTCTCAGCCTGTCTTCTGAGGAGAGGTGCTCCATCTCTCTGATCTTCTTCGTGGCCCTCTGCTGGACCCGTACCAACAGGTCCGTGCCCTTCCTGTGTTGAGGACTCCAAAGCTGGACACAGTACTCCAGGTGGGGTCTCACCAGAGCATAGGGGCATAATTACTTCCCTGGACCTGCTGGCCATGCTTCTTTTGATGCAGGCCAGGATACGGCCGGCTTTCTGGGCGCCAGCGCACATTGATGGTTCACGTCCAGCTTTTCATCCACTGGTACCCTCAAGTCCAAGGACATGGAATACTGTGGTAACTTTGCCTTTTAAGCCTACATAGCAAGAGTGGTCACCTCCCCAACTGACAAGCTGCCTTTTTTAAAACGACGCCCTTCACCTACCTGTATTACCCTTCCCCAAAAGCCGCTGCTGGGTTAAATCAACGAGGTGCTGAAGGCTGCCTAAACTAGAGAAGGAGCATTAACAGTATGAAAAGGCCAGGTATTTCTGCATGTTATCTTCAGTACAGCAACAGATCTGATTAACTTAAATGTCTGCAGAAAAAACCCTTAAGAACCAAACAGAGAATACTGCATCTAAAACCATGCCTTAAATCTCTACAAGGCGAGAGACCACTTACACAGTTACAGTGGAGAAGAACGTTCACTCAAGCCATAATTAAAAGTTAAGTAATACTTTTTAAGCTGCCAATTTTAATGCGCTCTAAAATGCAATGTATTCACTCAGATTATTCTGAAAATGTGTGTGCTTCATGATGCTTAGCGTAATTACAATAACAAATACATTAACTTGCAGTTACGTAGGATAAGACAGAAACTAGTATTCCCATGCCATTTATACATTTTTCTTCTTACAGATCAGCGTAGCTTACATTTTATGTTCTAAAGTATTTGCATAGGGTGGGATTAAGAAGGGAGACTATTTGTCTGGGGAATTTCAAACTAGTGAACTTGGCTATTAAGAGAATATAAATTATCTCCTGACTTGTTGCTAGACTAACAATTCCCACCGTGGGGTTTCAAGCAATGATGAAACACAAGTTAATGACCAGCAAGATTAATACAAAAAAAGCAAAAAGATTTCTCTGAAGAGTGATGTGGAAAAGGAGCGGGGTCTGCAAAGGTCCCTCCAGGGAAGCCAACGTCTGGACAGGCCAGTATTTCTCATTTCGTAACGTCTGGGGAAACGTTCACACTGAAGCCAAAGTCACTCTCGTGTGAGCACGCACCTGCTCCTGGGAGGAATTCACTGCTAATGAACTAGACGCAGAATTTATGAGTGCTGCATGAAAAGACCTACAATATCAGGGTGTTCTGGAAAGTTTCAGAGCCCCTACAAAGCAGGTGTACAGCTCACCTCTTCCTCATTTCATCATTCAAGTTCCTGTGTCTTTTGCAGAACTAAATCCGGCGCCAGAGGTGGCTGCTGTGCTGGCTGCAGCCGTAGCCCCTACCGCAGGGCTCCACGAGTCAGCCTCGCTCCCCAGCTGCAGGGGGAAGCAAGGCAGCAGGGCTGGGGGGAACCAAATCACCTGGGCAAAACACAAAATCCCCCGGTCACCTTGGGCTGAGCTGTGTGCCCAACTTGGTCTCATCCTGCAACAGAAATCAGCACAGCCTCGCCGCAGTCACCGGCTCACAATCCTGGAGACCTCTTTCTACCTCCCCTTGGCTCTGCAGAACAAATAATTCAGATATTACAGCACCCAGGTTCATACCCATTTTCATACGGAGGAGCTTGTTGGCTCAGGAGGTGACGGCTCTTGCTATGTAGGCTTCAAAGGCACCACCATACCCTATGTCTTTATTCAAGCAGGCAAACGTGTGCCCACACACACACATGCACTTGCCCACTCTCTCAGGCCCTGTCCTACAGGGCTGTTGCACAAGTCCACCCATGTCTCCCAAAAGAGAAACCCCGATGGCGTCATACACAGGAGAAGGGTTGAGCAGACATGCACCCACACAGCTTCTACCATCCAGAAACAATTTCCTCCTACGACAGCTTTTCCGCCTTTGACCCGCAAAAGTAGGATTTTTCCTGACAATCAAGTCCTCTAAATTCAAATTGATTCTTAGAACCTCAAACACCTCTATAAGAAAAGACTTTGGTTGCTCAGAGTTCTCCCTACAAGGAGAGGAGGAAAGGTGGACTGCATCTCCTGGGCTTGAAAGGCCCTTCCTTGAGTCACTTATTTGAGTTGCCTAAATTATCAAGACTTGATCCAGGCCTCAATTCATAGAATCATAGAATGGTTTGGGTTGGAAATGACCTTCAAAAATCATCCTGTCCAACCCCCCCTCCCATGGGATGTCTCTCCCATGGGCAGGGACATCTTTCATTAAATCAGAATCACAGAATCATCATGGTTGGAAAGGACCTTTGAGATAACTGAGTCAGGTTGCTCAAAGTCCTGTCCAGCCTGACCTTGAACATTTCCAAGGATGGGGCATCCACAACTTCTCTGGGCAACCTGTGCCAGTGTCTCACCACCCTCACAATAAACAATTTCTTCCTTATGTCCAATCTAAATCTACTATCTTTCAGTTTAAAACCATGGTCCCTTTTCCTGTCACTGCAGGCCTTGGAAAAACACCTTTCTCGATCTTTCTTATGAGCCTTGTCTATATATTGCAAGGCCACAATAAGGTTTCCCTGAAGCGTTCTCTTCTCCAGGCTGAGCAACGCCAACCCTCTCAGGCTGTCTTCACAAGAGAGATGGTCCAGCCCTCTGACCATTTTCATTTAGGTCTCTGGGAAAACAAGCATACAGTGTGTCTGAAGCAAGCACTCCAGCCTCTCTTACAGCACAACAGCCTCATCATGCAAGAAGCTCCTCAGCAGATATCTGCTTTTTTATAAAAACTTGCAAATTATCACAGAAACCAGAGTTAAAAAAACCAAAACATTTTATCTACCACTTCTACCCTAACCTTTCCTCCCCCAGCACGACATTCAACCTGTACACAGTTAGGAGAACAAAAGAAAACAAAAACCAAGGGAAAGCTGAGGTTAAAGTGGAAGATTAACTAGTACCATAAACAAGGCAATGCAGGGAGAGGTTGTTTTAAATAGTTTCTAATCCATCCCTTCATTTATCCTCCAGCCTCCTTTCTTTTTCTTCTTTTCTGTTCCCTATCATTTCATCTACTTCTGTGAAGTCTCAGCGGTTTGCTGTGATCACAGATACAATAAATTATTATCAGAATTGTGGGTGGGTAGGGAAAAGAAAATAATACTATGCCTTTTTTCAAGATTCCATAGACTTCAAGCAGAGTTGGTTGGGTTTTTTTGGAGGTTTTACTATGGCTTCCCTCCTGAGGGTTGTGCCACATTTGTACCTTTCCTCTCTCAAACAAGACAGTGCTAAGAAAAATGATGCTTAAAACCGAACGGAAATAAGATCGGCAGAAGCATCCTCTCGCTGTGAAAGGCTTCCAGTGCAGCTGTGTTAGAAATGCAAGAGCTGGTGCCTTTCACAGAGGTAAAATGCAGAGTTTTGCCCTTGTGGCGCCGGCTCCTGGCCCTGCAGAAACCCAGGGGGGGACCAGGAGCTGCTCCCTCGGGGTCAAGGCACCGCCGAGAGACACGCGTGGTGCCCGCTCTGTGAGAGCAACTCTTCTGCCGAGCGCAGGACATCTCCTCCCCACTTCTCATGCAAGATGCAATGCAAGATGCTCCATAATGCACGAGAATTCAGGAGAAAAAAAAAAGGAATCCCAACAAACAAAGAAAAAAAACCAAACAACCCAAACCCCTTCCCCATTCAATCTCACTGCCTTGACAACCTTTCTACTCTTCCCCACCCAGAGGATGTGCCCCTCAGGCTGAGAGCCTCTCTTTTAAAATGCATGAAGTACAGAAACATTTTGTCACGCTGCTCAATGCTGGTTAGTCAACAAATAAACAGTTTAAGTGGAAAAAAAACAATATTCTGGGAATTACGCTGTCACACGAGGAAGAAAAAAACCAACCAACCATCAAATCAGGCAAAAAGGCTGAAATGAATTCGCACAGTTTCAGTTCTAACCTAATTTTGATGCGCAGAGTACTCGGTTCTCTAAAATCCGATGCTGGGAAAGATATTATTAGAGTCCTAGCTTCAATAAATTAACTACGTTGTAATAATATGCATATCTTCACAAATCATGAGACCTACTTAAAAACCACTACATCTTTTAGAGTAGAAGGTTTTATGTGCTTTTTCTGTGCACTTGTAACAAGCTGCTTAACTGAAAGCCACAGTTGCCTCAGAAGCACAAAGATCCACAACGGGATTAAAATGAAAAAAAAAAATTATAATAATTAAAAAAAATTAAAAATAAAAAAAATCACTCCACAGATCACAGAATCTTAAAATAAAACTCATCGGGTCAAGTAATGAGGCAATTTTCTGCCCAGAAAGATATTAACGAAATTGCGTGGCTTCACGCTCGATCTGTCCGTTTCTCATATGCGTTTACAGAGTCCTAGGGTGGCAGCGGTGGAAAAAGAAACAGCAGACCCCAGCTCTCCCCGCATTAGGGTAACTCCCACGGTTACTCTTTTACGGTCCGTGCTTCAAGAGTTCAAGCACTGCTTTCTGTTGAGCTGATTAAATTCCGATCTTTACTCTCGGGTATCTAAATAAGGGTCTCGGAGGGATAACCAAAGTCAAAAGCAGAGGGGCAGGAGGATGCTCTTGAGAAGACAGCGTGTTACTCAATGGCTGCCCTGGGGCAGACAGAGGAGTTGACATCTCTGGGTGCATCTGCTCCCCGGCTCGTGGTTTAACTGACAGGAAGCACAGACGAAGATACCAGCGCCCAGCGACGAGTGTTTCCTGCCAGCACATCCACGTGTGTCGTGTCCCCCACCCCCCAGGGCCTCCCACGAGGGGGAGAAACTCCGTGACAACTTTTTTTAAAACAAAACAAAAAACCCACCAAAAAAAAAAAAAAAACCAGAAAAAATTTAAATAAAGTTAAGCCCACGCACAGAAAGCCAGCCAGCCTGATGGGTGGAAAGTAATGAGGTCAAGCGTGTTGAAATGTGGCCCCAGAAGGCCACCAAAGCAGGGTATGGGATGCTGGTGGCGTGTTCCTGTCCGGCACATCCCAGGAGAGCACGCAAGCCATCTCTGGAGGTTTTAGAGTCTGGCTTTCCTCAAACTGGCTTGTGCACCACTGAGAAACCAAGCTACCTGACTTAACAGATGAAGAAGCAAACAAGCAGAAATCTTCAAAAATGAACCACAACCAGTGGTAGAAACCACGCTGCCAAATAAGGCACCAGCACGCCTCCTTAACGGGACCGCCCCATCCTAGAGAAGGGGACAAGTTAGATGACCTGTGGGGCTTTTCTACCACTAATACCTAGAGTAACACCTGTCAAGTCTGCCACAAAACTCAAGTGCTGAGGAAGCGCTCAGCACCAACAGGATACGCACGAGAATTAATATAGCTTAAGTAAGCAAAGAATCAACTGCTAGACAAAGCAAAATCTCAGTGAAAAGCAGGAACTCCAGCACAGCTGTAATTTCTACAGTATCTACATGCAAAGCCACAGGCTGCGCTCAGCCCCTCTTCTAAGCAGTCTTCTGCATAGATCACCCCATAACGTCACCTGTCAGAAAACATCCTCTCCTCAGCCAGCCTAAAAACTGCGCTTCCGGGTAGGATGAGAAATTATTAATATGGCCTCCTACCCTTTCTCCACCTACGGCCAACTGGTGGCATAAAACTGAGGAAACCCAATTTTGAGCTGTAACTCTAGGGTTGCCAACTAAAGCAACCGAAGACACGTCACTCATGTAATTAAGTTGGGAAATATATCAACCGGTAGATATCTGGTAGATTTAACACTATCATTGACTGCTATAGTCTAGGAACATTTTCTGCATAAACTTAAAAGCAGTAAAAAAGCCTTCATTGGATTTCATGGGGTTTCTGCCACATTTTACCCTTTATGGAACCAAGCGTCTCCATCCTAACATGCTCTCCCATCCTAGGGTGCTCTCCATCCGCATCCCAGAACAGCTGGGAATAAAAATGCCTTCACATGGTGACTGGCACTGCTAGTAGAACGCCCATCTCAAAGTCAGGGGTCTGTAATTTCCTGAAAATGACCAGGCTCCAAATTCTCCTAATTTCTAGTTACTAGAAACCTGTTCTGTAGCTTGGTTCCTCCAACAGAGCATGCTTTGTCCCCAGCTTTCACGTGCTCCCATCTGAGCTCTGTGACCATCTGGGTTATCCCAGAGAGCCACAACTGTCCAGCGCTTCAACAGACAAGACTATGTCCCTCCACGTCACTGGGCACTTGACCCCTTCATGCCTTAAAAGTTGGAAGAAAAGCCCTAAATCGGGACCCATCAGACACTAATACAAAGCCAGCGGACAAACTTCTAGCAGGAGCTCGCTTCTGCAGCATTTCTGAGGTCCACTCAAGACACAAGTCCCACCCTTGACAAATACTCAAATAACCACAAGCAGCCAAGAAATTAAAAAAAGATACAAAGTAATGGTTGCTCGAAAGCTTTTCTGAACAAAAAAGCCTCGCAGCATGATCTGAACCTTACTAAATTTTGCTGGATTGGCAAAAGGACTTAGAAGAGAACTGGAAAAAAAAAAAAAAAAAAAGTATTTTCCATCTCAGATTCCAACAATACTATGTAGCCAACAGCATTTTGTAGATTTGCTTCTTAGTTTGTAAGTCACGTTGGTCATATCTTGCAACATGTACTGGCAGGATTCAATGTTTTCCTAAGAAAACTGGGGTGGCAGATGCTGACACTGATCCAGAAAGGGTTTACTCTCAAGCTGGAGATTCTTTTTAACCCTGAAACTTCAGCTGTGTCCTGCTAATGAACTACAGATTGTATTGCAGCAAACATTTCAAAATTCTCACCATGTATTTATTTTTGTGGTGCATTATTATTGTACTAGCTCTTAGCATAACACTAAAAAAAGTTGTATTTACAAGCATAATCATCATCTCTATTGTATTGATTATACACTAATAAATTAGCCAAAAAATTTAATGTAATATGAGCATAGGGCTAAAATGAGAGCGGGGGTGTTCTTTTAGAAACGACTTTGAGGCACCTGAAGATGGTCTAAGTTTTCAAAGCTCTGTATATTTTAAGCAAGAATGGAAAGGTAAACGTTGCGGTACTTATAAAAACAAAACATCAGGATGTCTCAGTTCTTACAAAAATTAAAAGGCTGCTGCTACGTGGCATCAGCGAGGGCACCCTCATGCCCTGAACCGCCTGCCCCCTGCGTGCCTGCCTCCGGGCTGGGTTACAGCTACCAGGGGAGGAGCGGGCTCCACAAAACTGCTTTTCCCGCTGAACGGCTGTGAGTCAATCTGTCTCGCATCCCCGCAACCGGCAGCCGAGCTCCCTTTGCGCCCCACTGCGTTTTTGGGGGGAGGCAGGCGCTGAAGAGCCACAGAGGGAGAGGAGCCAAAGCGAAAGCGAGCTGCTGGGCACACACCGACGGGGCTCCCCGCAACAGCAAGAAAGAAAAACGCCTCCCCAGATTTCTGTTTGCTATACCCAGCCGCAACAGAGGGGGAACACACCTTTCAATCCTACTGTATCCCTTTAAAAAAAACACCCCCAAGAAGACATTTTCCAGATAACCAAGGAATTTTTTACAGTGTTGACTTACCAAGCAGAGCACAATAACCAGCTATTCTGTTTGCACTGCGAGGCAGTACAGTGCAATGAGTTAATAATTTATCACGGCATTGCTCTTGGCAACTGACCACAATCAACTTTTAAAATTCTTCCTCATTCTTACATTTTTAGCCTCAGCAACAACATGGCATCCTCAGAGCTTCAGCTCTATCTGAACATTTTCTAGCCGAGGTAAGAGGTTTAATCTTCCCAAACACCTGCTTTCTCCCTGTATTGTTTCAGGCTCAGAGCAAAGGTCATCATTTCATTTCAATAACCTGATTTAGCAGACAGGAATAACTAGAATATTTTTAACAAAGCAAGAAGCCAAAAGTATTCTTTCAGAAAGCCACGGCCGTGCAGTTCTCATCCCTGCGCTTCCTTCCCCCTCTTCTCCCAGAAGGGAAAAGAACAAAAAAGCCCAAGCTTCTCCCTCCACCAAAAGCTTTTATTTGCACGTCCCCCAGCCAACGAGCAATGACCTTTTCCTCCCATTTTATATTATCAAGACTTACACCTCTACATAATTTTGGGCAAAACCTAATTTATTAGTTAACACACTCTTGATCAGAAGGATCTAGCTGTGGTGGTTCAGACAACTCATTTGGAAAACAAGTTTTCGAGAGAGTTTAGATGTGACACACGGAAGAGTCTTAAATGTCCCAATTATTATTTTGTTGAAGCTTTGGCCACGGACAACAGTCCTCTTCCAAGGACAACTGTCCTACTTTGTCCTCCCCCTTATTTCTCAACCCCAGCTCTTACAAACTCCCCAGCTCCACCAGTCTGAAATCTATCCCTAACCTGGTTCAGTCAACCAGCCCAGCAACTTCCCATGGCGTGGACACCTGACTTGCCAACTTGGCTCATCTCGGCTGAACCAGATAAGGGGTTGCTCACACAAACAGTTGGGATTGCGGATGGGAGGGGAGGACAATAAAAACCCAGGAAAAAAAACTATGCTGTCAGCTAGGAAATATGAAGGTGGCACCCTTCAAGCAGCACTGAGGCAGCTGGATGAGTACTCCTGCCATGGAAACATCTCAGAACGATCATGCCCACCTCTAACTGTTACACTAAGGGTACGCTTTAAATTAAATTTGACTGGTGCAAGTTTGCATGCTCACAAAAATGTACATCTAGAGTTTAAATCGCAACTTTAGCTCAACTAGTTCAGCTTACTGTTGAGTCAAGAACCTAAGGGCAAGCTAAGGGCCTGGGCAGATGCTAAATGAGCCATTTAAGGATTTACAACCCATTGCCTCCAGGACAGTTCATTACCTGAGTAAAACTTGCTTGGTCCAAACCTCCCTTTGGTGCTTCAGGGCCTACCCAGGTAAACCATTGCCGCCGCGTGGGTTTAACGGGGTGGTTACACACCCAGCCTTCGCTGATGAGTGAAAACGAGCAGCTGGGGTGAGGCTGAAGCACCTTCAGTCTGCACATAAGCTGGGTCAGCACACGGAGCGTGGAGGTTCCAGAGACACAAGCATCATTCTCCCATCTAAGTCACTAAGTACCAGTCTTGCCCACGCCAGACGGCACAACAGGTTCTTCCAAGGCAGCCTCTGTCAGAAAGCAAGCTACTTTCCCCACACGGTCTTCTTTTTTCTGATTTCACCCCATTTAGAGATCCTCATGTCAGGCAGCAAAAACGAACCCACAAAACTTACCACTAATTTTATTTTATTTATTTATTCCAGACATGCTGCATCCACGCAGCACGTATGGATCACTGGTTCTGGGTCTCTTCTCTCAGGGCAGCGGGTATTTTATCCAGCTAGCTATCTGTAACTAATAACTGCCACCATCTATCCTCTTAAATGCACACATTTTAAACCACAGTATATCAATAAAACGTCATCAGGACTCTTTTGCTTATGAAGCCTGGCAGTTCAAAGGTCTTAGGTCCACCTGAACGCCGCAAAAGAAGCTTTAAACATTAGGGACATCAGAATCCAGCCACAAAACCTACCCTTTCTAACTACACGGCTTCAAAATTATTAATCCTTTTTTGCAAATATGCCTAATATTTTTAAACAAAACATTTGCAAGACCGAGCCCTTATCTTGTAGCTTGGCAAAAGTTTTCTGATGTTTCTTACTGTTGAGAATCATTTCTAGTCCATTGCCACTGAAACAACATTTAATACATGACTGTATGAAAAGACAATTAGGTTTTTTTATAAAAACAAATGGTAGAATGTTGTATAATTAGACATACATCTTCCAGAAGTGTACATTTAGGAAATTAGTCTACCAATGGTAACCAATTCTTCTTGGTTTTCTTCTCAGGAAATCCCCCCAGAGCCCATTTTCAAATGGTCTAAATTAATGGCTTTCAACATTACGGCCCTATCAGACAAATTAAAATAGTATTTCATTAGTTGCTTCAAAAGCAACTTATTTCATTGTTGATTTTAGCTGATACTAGAAGAAATATATTTTTTTCCAAATAGAAAAGGGCCAGTATTTTTAAAAATTCTGCAAGCCACCCCTGGCAGTCAAACTCGAGATTGTTTCTCAACACAGAAAGTTTCGTTTTCATTCATACGTCTAAACCACCTTTGTAAAGAAAAAAAAGCCCCCAAACAGACACTTCCTCACTACAGTTCCTTCTTTTCTCTTTTTGAAATAAACAAAAGTTGGTTGGTTTTGTTGAAAAAACAACAGGATGAGAGCCTCTCGGTAGCACACCACCAAGGGCACCTTGAGACCCTTTGCCGGGCTCACACAGCTCTTAGACAACCTGGTTCAGAGGCACCAGGAGCCAGGGAAGTAAATTCTTGCAGTTTGAGCAGGTTTGAGACCCTTTGCACTCCAGGGCATGTAAACTTCGTATTTATTTTTTGATAGCTAATACCCTCATTCACACGCTTAATTTACAGGCACCGTGAAAAAAGCTTGAATAGCTACAGAGAGTAAATAGTTTACAGAGGTTCCGGAGAGGGGGGAAAATAACAGCACAAAACAGCAAACGTACCAAGAGAATGGGAGTGGAAAACGTAACCACCACCTCCGAGGACGTCGTCAGGACTAATTCTGCCTTCAATAGACAACGTGCAAGCCCTGGTGCCTTCAAGATACAGTTTTCATGAAAGGTCTTCCTAAGAGGGTCACCTTCTGGTAGGAAAGACAGCCTGCACTAAAAACAAACCATGCCATCACATCCTTAGGAAACTATTCTTCTTACCTCCAAAATTATCTAATGCAGCACATGTAGCATGCACAAAGAGGAGACTAACAGTAACTAACAGTATCTTTGTCAAGTTGCTTTTAACTTGAAATTGAGTCTGGTTGGAAGAGCAAGTTAAACATTAATTTTCTGACAGTGGTCAGCCCTGGGTATCAGAAGTCGTAACCGTAGTTTCACAATCAGGCTTTGCTGCTTCTTTCCCTCGCTGCAATATAAAACTGAACACCCAGATAGCCGGGAACTGGAGAACAGCAGAAGTGACTTCATACAAAACTCATAAAAGCAAGGTAGCTTTCTCCTAACCCATCAGAGCTTTATTAACTTTGTCAAAAGATCCCGTGAACAACTCTAAAGGAACATACAGCACTACAAAACAGTATACGCAGCCACAATATATATATTAACATGTGGGGTTTTTTTTTCTCTCAACAGCAGACAACAACTTGAATCAACCAAGCACACCCCTTTCTTCTAATTCTGAAACCCAGTCTCATGTGGGTTGACATTTATACTGAGCACACTTGAAGTCAAACCACTACCACGCAAGAAGGTAAGCGAGGCAAATGCGGAAGGAGCTTGCAAATGGAGCGATGAGACCGTTAGTACGCTAACGGTAACCATTTGAGAAACGCAAAACATCTCCCTCAAAATAAAAAAATATTCACACAGAAATGCTGACGATGAGTTAAATATAGGGTGTTCTAGAAATAGACCGAAATGTCTATTTATAGAAGCAGACAGTGACATCCAATCCATCTAAAAAGAACCCTTTCCCACAGTTTCTAACCTATGTATTTAGTATGCCTATTCCTGGCACATTATCTTAACCATAATATTTTTCCCCCAATAGAGAAAGAAGTGATTTTTACATGCAAGTTTAAGAATCAGAGGTTCTTCCCAGGCTAACAAAATGGCTATAATTTTCACATTCAAACCTGAACTCAATACAAAGTCACACCTGACCCAAGGCAACTGATCTCTTTGAGGACAAATAAATGACCTGAGCTCTAGCCAGCCAGATTCATCACTAAAGATAGCTGGCAGGTAGTTGAGGCCTAAAGCACTTCAAGGTAAGAATGCAGAAACTTCAGTCCCTATCTAATGGGATCCTTCTAGCACAAAGGCTGACACAGCGGGAAGCTTTGCCCCAGGACAGGCCCATAGCGAAGAATAAACCGTTTTTACCTCTACCCAGATTAGCCCCTTCAGGTCAGGAGAGCTGAGAACGTCTAGAGCCTTTCACACGGCTACTGAGGACTTTTGATAAGCAAGAGACTTCAAATTTCGGTAAGCCTAGTCTCTGTCAACTACTTTATCTGTGAAGGAACATTTAAGGAAGATTTAAGAAAGCAACGATTAAATAAGATTTAAGGAAGCAAATAATCTCCAAAGCACATCAGTGGCATTAAAAGGATAAGCACAGTAAATCGCTGGCACACGGTAGCAAAGTTTCAGCGCTTTACGGAAGGGATGGTAACCGAGGCTGGAAACGTGAACTCCACCTCCTGCCACTCCTGTGCTGAATCACTCCGGCGGGCGAAAGTCCTTGCTGCTCCTCGCACACCCAACAAAACTCCAGCGAGTTACCAAGACTGTCAGTGAAAACAACAAAATCTGCCAGCGAAAGCTGAGAAACTTTTGCTAACGCCTGCAAGAAGTGAAAGCTGTTTTGGAGATCAAAGCTTCTTCTCCGATACAGAGGGAAATCCCGCGTTTTTTCTACAAAGTCTTTTCTACCATCTCACCAAACGCGGTCCTACTGAAGTCTCCTCCCTTGAATAAAGCTGCGCTGAAAAGACAGAAAAGGTTACACTTCTACACCTCCTGTATTGTTTTTTTTATATATACACAGAAGAGTGTCCCAAGAGTACTGCACACCACTGAAGTATGAGTTTGCAGCAATACTGAAACATCAGGCTATACCAGGCCAACAACATTCTTCAAATCTGGACGTTCAGTGCTTTTCCCCCCCCCCCCCCCCCC
>JAOXJK010009622.1:0-13104 GCA_025774025.1 Xenus cinereus | reverse complement strand
ACCCCCCCAACTCTCTCAGCCTGTCCTCCCAGCAGAGGGGCTCCAGCCCTCCCAGCATCTCTGTGGCCTCCTCTGGAGCCACTCCAACAGCTCCATGTCCTTCTGCTGTTGGTGGCCCCAGAGCTGGAGGCAGCACTGGGTTGGGGGGTCTCCCCAGAGCGGAGCAGAGGGGCAGAACCCCCCCCCTCGCCCTGCTGGCCACGCTGCTGGGGATGCAGCCAGCGCACGTTGCTGGGTAACATTGAGCTTCTCATCCAGCAACACCCCCAAGTTCTTCTCCTCAGGGCTGCTCTCCTTCCATTCTCCACCCAGCCTGGATTTGTGCTTGGGGTCACCCTGACCCACGTGCAGGACCTTACACTTGGCTTGGTTGAACTTCATGAGGTTCTCACAGCCCCACCTCTCCAGCCTGTCCAGGTCCCTCTGGATGGCATCCCTTCCTTCCAGTATGTCGAACACACTACAAGGCTTGATGTCATTAGCACATTTGTTGAGGATGCCCTTGATTGCAACATCCATGTTGTCAAGAAAAATGTTAAACAGCACCAGTCCAGTACCAACCCCTGAGGAACGCCACTCGTTACTGGTCTCTACTTGGACATCGAGCCATTGACCACAACTCTTTGAGTGCGGCCTTCCAGTCAATTCCTTATCCACTGAGTGGTCCATCCATCAAATCCACGTGTCTCCAATTTAGAGACCAGGATGTCGTGCAGGACAGTGCACCCAACGCAGATAAATCTGACTTGTTGAACTTGCATCACCCAATCGCACACCTGAGAGATGGGACCACTGGGGTCCTTGATGCTCATCATCCTTCTCCCCACCCGTCTGGGGGGGCTTCACTTAAATCCCCAGCACGAGCCAGTCTTGAAGCAAAATGAGCCACCAAAGCCCCAAGTTTTGGTGCATCCCATCCTCAAAACTTGACCTTGGTGGTACTGGAGGGGTTTTCCTCACACCGAAACACCCGGGAGCTTTGAGCTGACATTTCCCCAGCACGGAAAAGCCAGAGAGCAGCGGATCCTCCCCATGGAAAAAAAAAAAAAAAAACAAACCAGGGAATTAGCGGCTGTTGTGCAGATCATATTTTATATTTGTGTTCAGATAAACACAGATTTTGGCTCCCTGCCCAGGCCGGCGAAAGCTTTTATCTCTCGAGAAACACCAGGGACCGGGTGAACTTTAAAAAAAAAAAAAAGAAAAAAAGCATCATTTCCCACCTCCTCCTGCAACCTCCCTCCTCCAGCCGGGGAGTGTTGTTGTATCTTTCTCTGTAGCGAGTTCATTGTTTAGAAATACCATTTTTCCAGCCTTTTTTTCTTCCCCCTCCCCAATTCCTCATGCTAATTTATGGAAATCAAACGGCGCCTGTTCCCAGCCAGGGATAATAAAGGAGAGGTATTAAAAGGGTTGGGGGGGGGATAGCACAGCAAAGGGGGGGCTGTAAATACTAATTGTTCTAGAAGGAGAAGGCGGTTTATTTTCTTGCTAAAGGGAAGGTTATGTTTAATTAAATCTGATTGTTCTCTGCTTTTCAATGAGCTCCAAGCCTCCGTTATTGGGCAGGAGGAGGATGCCCCGATGTGCCCTCTTTCCCTGGGGACCACAAGGGAGAAGCGGGGATGCGCTGGCTGGATCCTGCTTGCCCCAAGCACCTTGGTGCATGTGTGGACACCCATATGGGAAAGGGGCTGAACTGGGTGCAAACTTGATGGAAAAGCCTTTTTCTACCGGGAAACTCAAGCATCATGCCCACTTAAACATCTCATTTCCCAAACATAACGCTTTTGGACCACACACCGGGATGCAGACACACCTGAGAACCTCTTGGAAAGGAGTACGGAGCCAAATCCAGCCAGGAATTGGAGAAAAAGCTCCTTTGCCAGCAAATTTGGAGAGATGCAGCCCACAAAAAGCTGGAGATGCTCTAGAGAGCCCCATTTACACGTCTCGGTGGCTGCATCCCCACTCAACCCAGCATCACCACCGCAGATGATGGTCCCTCCCCACTCATCCTCCTCGAGTCCAGATTTTGGAGGGCTTTTATACCTTTTATTTTCTTCCAGGTAATTAAATACACACCGCTCGGGTGCTGCGAGGCGTTCCCGCCCCCTCCGATAGCATCTCGGATCGTTCAATTCTCATTGCTTCAATAATCCAGATCTAATTTGCTGGGAGCCCGGCGTCGAGTCTTTTCGGCACTTCATTAGGGCGCGTGAGCAGAATTTCATTACCGCAACCCCCGCCGCCAGCCCCGGCAAATTTCCCTTTGGAAAAATCCAAAGTGAAAGCCAAATCCACAATCCACGCCATTCCCCAGGGATCTGGCTCATTTCCCAAATGGATTTGCAGTTGCACGGGGTGCAAACTTTCTGCTACTCAGACCCAGATTTATTCAGGCTCCCCCCAACTCAAGCTCATTTTAGTGTTTTTCCAAAGGGTCAAAAAAAGCTAACACGCTTTCACCGGGCTGATTTTTACTTCTTGAAGCTTCATGTGTTCATCCAGACCCAGCAATTGTTTCTGGAAATCTTACATATTCCCACAGGCCAAGGGACACCATTCACAATCCAGGTACAGGAATTTCCCCCCTAATCTATTTGAACCGGGCTCTATTGTGCGTGGAAAAGGCTGAAAAAACCGTCATTATGACCATTTTCCTTCAGGAGAAGCTCACCTTTAGGGGTTTTGGGGGTGAAAAACCAGGGAATTATATGGATGGTGGGAAATCTTAAGGGAGGAGCTGCCCGGCTTCGGGAGAATCAGGGAGGATAGAAAGTAAAGTCAATCCCGTCTATGAATTAATCATTAGGGGGGTTTGGGGAGAAAATTAGGGTGAGTTATTCTGCACATAATCCAATTACAGGGTATCGCCCACGTGCCTTAGATGCAGCCGATTTAAAGGCTCACGAGGGTGAGGGATAAGACGAGCCCCCACTCCCGGTTCTTAAAGCATCTCCTCTCCGCAGGCGAAGGGACAGAGGAGGGAAGGAGAAAGGAAGATGGAGCGATAGGAGGGAGGGGGGGAGCGAGCACGAGCGCAGGCTGGAGTTATTTATAGGAGGCGGTTTTGTGCGGGAGGAGAGAGAGATGCCAAAAAGAGATGGTAAAAATAATCCCGGAGACAGGTGCCGCTGCCTTGGGGAGGAGGCTGCTGCCAGCGACAGCTTGGGGGAAGTGCAAGGTAAGAAGAAAAAGGGGAAAAATAATAATAAAATAAATAATAATAATAATGAAGATGTTTGCATTTCTCTGCATCATCTCTCACCCGTCTATAGAGAAACCCCATCCTTGGCAAAACCATCGTGTCACAAAATTGGAGGCTGGACTTTATGGACTTTTCTTCTTGCTGTGAAATCGGGGGCATCGATGCCTCTGGGTCAGGTTTGGGGGAGCCAAGAGCTCCCCAAAACCCAGATGAAGGACCCTGCGGAGGATGAGACATGGAGTAGGACCGCCGCCTGATTCCCAAGGGAGTGGTAGGGAAAAGTAACCCCCCCCACCGGATCCAACTGCAATTCCCTGCACACTTTGCCCCATGGATGGAAACCCCAGTCCTGAAAACCATTTTCCACAGCTAAACTTCTGCGAAACCCTGTATTATTAATTAATTATATTTAATATAATTAATTATTATCTCCCCTCTCCATGGTGGGAGGGAAGCCAAATTCCCCCATATTATTTATTATTTTAAGCAAAAGATCCATTTTGCCTGTTTTTTTTGCCATCTTCAGCCCTCCTGGAGATACTTGTGCTGCAGATTTGAGGTGGGGAAGGGACCACCCCAGACCCGTGTCTGTCCTTCCCCATCTTCCGTGGATGCAGCTGGCACCCAGATGGCTCTTGCTTATATATATGTGTGTATGTATTTCTGAAAAAATATAATATATAAATATATAAAAGTATATAAATATATATATAAAAATAGGAAACGCCACCAGAAACAGAGGAGGGGATTAATCACATCGCACGAGGAGGGGGGAGGCGACACACACTCCAGCTCCGAAGAGCCGCAATCGGATAATCAAGGCGAGCGCTGGCAGCGAAGTGGCATCTCAACGTCTTGTTATTCCTTCCGCGACCTCCTCCCCTCCCTCCTTTTCCCTTTTTTTTTTTTCCCCTTCCCGCACAAATCCATCTCCTCGCCCTCTTTTCGGAGCAGCTTTCATCAACTTGTCACCCAGAGACAACAAGTCGGGCTGTGAGTGCAATGCAAAAAAAAAAAAACAAACGAAAAAAAGACATCAGTAAGAAGAGGGAAAAAAAATTAAAATCTAAACCCATCCAAAGCTTGATGATCCATCCCAATACCATGAAACCTGGGAAGATATTCCCAAACTGGCAGCGGTTTTGGCTGGAGGAGGTGAGGGGGCTGCTCGCACCCGAAGGAGCCAAGGCAAGAGGAGAAGCGAGGGAGAAGAAGGGAGAAGCCTTGCTGCAAGCGCACGAGATGCGACACGCTCCTTCTTGGCTTGCGTCGAAAAGAAAAAGCTCCAGCACATGCTGGGATGGAATTAATTTTGTTTAAATTAGAAAAAAAAAAAAAAAAAACCACCACACACTAAAAAACCTCGCTTTTTATTTTCCTTTCCCTGTGTTCTGTTGGCCTGGGGAATATGGAAGGATGAGGCTGGGAGGGATCTCCACCATGGCTGGCGGCATGGTCCTACGCCTCGGCTGACAAGAGGAGGACAAATGAGAGCGTTTAGGCAGTAATTAGGCAGTAATGACCTACTTGGAGGTCTCTACCGTGCAGGAAATAACCTGAGCCGGGACTCGGGGCGAAGCGAGCTTGAGTGTACTCAGCAATTTATCAGGTTATTGCCGGCTCGCGGGGAACTGGCGACTGAGTCATTAACCCCATTATGGACTTCTGCTTCTCGCAGATGCCAATTTTAAATAAAAAGCCTCTTTACTAAAACCCAACCCCTCAGTTCCTCCAAACTGGGAGCTGCTGGCCTCCTTTCACGTCTTATAGCAAAGCAAAGGGGCATCACCACGGGTGGTAGAGGATCCACAGTCACCTTTGCAGAGCCAGCGTGCAAAAAATGGGGTCTTTAGCCCCAGATTTCCAGCACTTGGAGGCTTTTCTTCATGCCTGGTGAATGCACCAACTCCCCCCCCCAAACAGAGTCGTCTGCAATACTTAAGTGGCTTCCCATCGCTATATATAGATGCTCTTACTTAGACTGAAGGAATTGATTGTACTTTGGGGGGAAAAATACCACATCTTTGTCCAAGTTTCATATTTATATACTGCCAAGCTCATGCAATTTTAATGAGGGTTTTGGGACGCCGCCTGAGCTGGAGCAAAACTGCGTGGCGTCTCCTCCTCAAATCCCTCTCTGCCAGGTACGGGGCTCACCTGGCTCCAAGAGACCCCCAAACTCAACTGGAGATGCTCAACAGGACCCTGGATGCTGGTGAGGGCATTGGATGGGATCCCATCCTCCTGAGAAGGAGCTGAAAATAAAATGAGCCAGGCTCCGTGAGGTTTCTAGTAATACTGGGATATTTTTTTTGGCAGGGAAGGCTGCAAAGACAAACCCCCACGCTGCGACAGAAGCAAACGTTTCCAAGCCTGGCACCAACAAAGCTTGGTTTCTGCTCTGAATCCAAGTTCAAGATTTTGCTTCCTTCCAGTTGACTTGCTCCTTACAAAGATGCCAGTGGGATACGGGCAGTTCACAAGCAGTAAGGGGAGCAGACCTTTCACGCATTGACTTTTTTGGCCCTCCTGGCATCCAACCAAAGGAAGAAACCCAAGGTGGGTTTCACTTCCACCACCCGAGATGTCTTTAGATATTCACATCTTGGCCATGACCTTCATGCTCTTCATAGTCAACTGGGAAAAAAGGAAATATATGAGCAAGAAAGCAACGAAAAAGGACATTAGCCCAAGATAACAGCACCCTAAAGGCACTTATTTCTCTCTGCTGATCCTTAAGGGAAAGTGCACGATCTGTTCTGGTACCAATGTCATCACCGCAGGTACCTAAACCCAGGCAAAGCACATCCTCCTCCCAAAGCTTCAGGGATCGGGTCCTCAAGGGGATTTAGTCGATCACGGCCACTGGAGATGCTCACAGTGCAGAGCATCCTTAATTACCACTACGCCCCATTTACTCTCCGGGGTGGTATCATCTTTGCAGCGTCACCGCGATGCCTCATCACGGCGTTAACATGCTGTGACTTACACGACATCTGCTCCGCCGCGCTGCCGTGCCCCGCGCCCGCCTTTTTAACGCAACCGATCCAGTCCTCAACCTGTCACGACGCCTTAAAATCAACGGTGGGACGACTCCGGGATGCACAAGGCAGCCTGCAAACGGCGTGAATAATTCATGCGCAAGATGCAGAGAGCGATGCGACATCGCCGGCGCGTACGGGGGGGATCCCAGGAGGTCCGGCACTAGCGTCGGAACAGAGCGGGATGAAAAAGCACTTGGCAAAGAGATCAGTTGCCAAAGAAGAAAGGAAGGAAAAGGTTAAATAACGATAAACAAATAAATATGTATAATAAAGGAGGTTTGGGCTCGGTGAAGCATCTGCACTGGTTCCCAGAGGTGCATCCTCGTGTTTGGGCGTGATGCTCCGGGATGAGCAAAGCTTTCCCTTCCCACAAGAAAATTACTCTTATTTCTGTAGGATGACAAGCACTCGGTTCAGCATGGGGGGGTTTGCAAAAAAACCCCCAAACCAACCAAAACCACCCCAACAAACCACAAACAAGGGATGCTGCAGAGAAGAGAGATGCAGCACATGATGGGACCCGTATCGAGTAATTACTCTCCAAAAATACAATATTTCACCCCAAATATTTCCTCTCCCCAAAACTGTTCAAATCCACGTGACACCGAGCGGGTAAAGCCATGCAAATCCCACCCACTTGAGACAGGAGGAAAACAGCCTTGAACGGGGCTTCACCTCATGTTGCTCGTATTCAAGAGCCTCCCAATTTCATTTTAATTTATTTTCCCCATTTCTTCGGCGTATGCAATCAGGAAGGATGAATATAAAGTGTCATTAATGACCTCGGCGCAGGCAGGGATGGGATCTGCATCGCATCCCACAAACATTGCAGGGGGTACTTGGTCCTTCCTGAAGCCTCTGACTCCGTTAGAGTGTTTATACCCAAATCACTGAGGATTATTTCTCCCCTTCTTTCCTTCCCAGTGCCAAATAAGAGGCCAAGCAGGAGAAGACGACAAGCAAGGTCACCCAGGAGCCTTTCCAAAGGTTGAACACTAAATCAACACTCTGGAGCTGAGCCGCGCGAAGCTTTTTTGGGATGCTGGGACTTTGGGGTAAAGCACAAGCTGGTAGATCGTTGTGTTACCCAACTGCATATTTTTCAACATCATAAAGAGGGAGGTTTCCGCTCTGAGCACCAGGAAAACTTTCTGCTGGAAAAAAGGAAAGGAGAAAGAGTTCTGTGGGCAAAATCCTGGTGGAGGAGGTGGTAAGCACATGGCTACCTCCTTGCCATGAGCAGAAATGTCCCCAAAATCGGGACGTAAAAAACAGGCTTGGTGCACAACCAGGAGCCAGCAGCTCCCTGCAGCCTCACCACGAAGTTCACCACGAACGTTGCCAACAAAGAGACCAAAAGCCCACAGACAAGCCACATCACAGCTTTTGGGGTTGCCCAGAGAAGCTGTGGCTGCCCCATCCCTGGAGGGGTTCAAGGCCAGGTTGGACCGAGCTTTGGGCAACCTGGTGTGGTGGAAGGTGTCCCTGCCCAGGGCAGGGGGTAGCACTGGATGATCTTTAAGGTCCCTTCCAACTCTAACTGTTCTATGATTCTAGGAAAACCCCATTGTCACCCGAAGCATCCCCAAGAAGAGGGCAGGGGGTTGCTCCTGAGCCAACAGGTAAACCCAGACTCGCATTAAAGGAGCGCGATGGGTGATGGATTTGCATCGGTTAGAGGCACGCCAGCTCCCAGGCATGTTTCTGTTCATTCCCCAATTTCAATTTCCTCCCATCACCAGCTTCACTTTCCAAAGCAAATCATTTGCAACTACAAAGCTGCTCCATTTTGACAATTTCAGAACATAAAAACCTATTGCAATCACTCCGAAACGTCTTCAAAGCAGCACTGCTGTCAGTCAATCACCCTTCCCTACCTCCACAAAGGCACTCTGCAGAAAAAAAAAATGGTTCATCCTAAACCACTGACAAAATTTAAGCTGCTCTTCTGTCGCCCAAATCAAAAGATCTTTTATGAAAACTGAACCACTTATGAGTCTATATTTGAGGTTGGTTTTTTTTTAATATCATGGGATCACTTGGCTCTGTAGCCAAACATCTTGTGACCACAAAGACTAGGAAAAACCCTAAAGCTTAAAAAAAAAAACCCCAAAGCCTAGGATTTTTTCCTCTTGACCGTGTGCTGTGGCATGAGCCCATGGGTTGGGGACACAGGAGGAAGAGGATGGGAAACATTGGTCCAGGCATGCAGGTGTAAAACAGGCTGCAAGTGGAACCAGTCACAATCTAGTCAATCTCCTCTTTTTTTTTTTAGTATGAAAAATTGTGTTAAGCTAAAATTTGTGCAGAATTGGGAACCCTCCACGCTTGTAATTACTTACTTTAATGTGCTGTTTGACAGCTCCCGTGATTACTGTGGTTTTAAGGCTCCCGGCATCTCATCATCGCACGAGCGGCTCAGGCTTTGGGAAGAGAAATGCGACTTTCTCCCCCTTGTGATTGCACAGAAAATCTTGGGAATTCAACCAAAATGTGCCCGAGTTGGAAGATAAACAGGGAGACCCTCCACGAGCCATGATTCCTCCTCGTTATCTCCAAGCCCAGCTAATTCCCACCAAGCCGCCGCTAAACCTTTTACTGTGTGAAAACGCCACATCCGAAGGGACTGTTTAGTTCTTTCCCCTCTAACCAGATTAGGCAAAGCAGCTCTTGGGCACACCAGTAATCCCAGTATGGCCTTTGCTGGGGCCGGCGCCTCCTGTGCTGAGCCCAGGACTCACCAGTCGAGGATTCACTCAGGTTTCAGAAAGGGATATTTAAGGTTAAGAAAAAATATGCATCCCCAGCTCTGAGCATCAAAGCCTGGAGGTGGTTTGGGATATATTCACGAGGGCACCCAAGCCCCCCCTGAGCACCCCCAGACCCCAATATCTCCAGCCAAATGGGCAGGAGACCAAGCCACGGTGTCCACCCCTTGGGTTCAACCCCTCCAGGGCCCCTTACAAAACCTTCAATTACTTATTCCTTTTGCAGAGCAACAGGAAAACCCCATGGGGGGGGCCCGCCAGGTGGAGCAGCGTGTAAATATCCATCTTTTCCCAAATCCTGAAGTCTACAGCCCCAGCAGGACCAGCAAAGGCTTCATCTACTGCAATTCCCATTCCCCCGCCGCAGGCACGTGCAGACCTCTAGATAAAGACGTTTTCATATTTAAAAGTCTCCTTTGCCTTGTCTGCGCTTTCCCTACTGATAATGAAAATGTATTTACATTGGAGGATTTTAATTTAATGAAACGAGGCTTCCCTTTCCCCCCTCCCTCCCTTAAAAGCCTGGTTCTTGCATTTATTTCCTGCCATCGCCTGGTAACACTTGAAACGAGCAATTCAACCCGGGAATCGAGGACATTAGTATAAAACACTTAAACTATAGGTAGAGGGGGGAAAAAAAAAAACCAACCCAGACAATAATAGAGCATTGTAAGTTATACGGTGCGAGCAAGGGAGTGCCGATAGAAAAGCTCACGGTCGAGGGTGAGACGAGAAAGGCTGTCTATAAATTAACTCCACCTGTGTCTATATATACCTGTGCTGATGTAGCAGCGAGCAAAGTACACGGTGTTCTGGTGAAATGAAAGGGAAGAGAAGAAAAGAAGAGTGCAGAGGGTACAAATGGGCAGGGATTGGGGATAAGTGGGATGGAAACGGGTCCGGCAGCAATTCCGGCGTTCTTCCCGGGACCTCCCAGCCCCATGCGTCGGTGCAAGGAGGGGAAATAAGAGTGAGAAAATAGCTATATAATGCAGATTTGCAAAAACAGCTTGAGTAGGTAGAGTAGATGAGGAGATGTTTTGGGCATCAGAGGCAGAAGGTCTCCTGGAGCAACAAAATCCCATCCATCCCTGCTAACTTGCACCTCTTTTCCTTGCACAGCCTAAATTTGGGGTCTGCGGCACCCCTGGGGGGACAAATATCCATCCCCGGAGCTTGGAAGCTCCAGCATTGGAAAAGCATCCCCATCTCATCCCCTCTCGGGGCTTGGAAGAAGGAAAACGGCACCAAAGAACCACATTGTGGGAGGTCAACGAAAGACATGGACAATATGAAAAAAAACAGGTTTCTATCTCAAAATATCGCCCTTAAGCCAGGGTATGTAGTTTTGACACGTTTGGTGGCAGGTTCCCAGTATGCCCAGTTCCACACCACATTCGGTACACCAACTTTGCAGCTATTTCAGGAAAAAAAACCCAGCCCGGTTTCACTCAAGTCCTAAACGAGCACATCATGCCGTAACGCCTCCATTAGCCAGCTTACAAATCCCTCAAAATGATCCCATTAATTAGTCTTTCCTCCCCATTTATAAGAGCCCCGTGACTTTGCGGCTGCAAACCCACCCCATTACATCGCTTCCCATTTACCTTCCTGCCCATTAGCAAAACGAATTAAGCTTTTAGCGACGGCTCTAAATGGCGCGACCGGTTCCTGTCCATCTATTCCCCGAGATGTTTTACATTTAGGAGGAACCTAAATCTGCAGAAAATGCAGCGTTTTCCTCCTTTGCAGCCCAACTCAAGCTTTTATTTTAAAAAATTGGGAGGTCACATGGAATCTTTGGCTCCTTACCCTGGGATGAGCTTCGGGAAAAGTTCAGCTTTGCTCCGCTGAACCTCACCCACGTTCAAGGTGGTGGAAATGGAACAAAAGGGGCTGATTTTAGTTTTTCTCCCCCCCAAATCTGTGGGGTTTTTGCCTGGGTTTCAAGCGTGAGCTGGTGCAGCACAACTGGCCCATGGGAGGCCACACAGGATGGAGCCGAAGGGATACGCAGCCCCGGGATGGGATGCAGCCGAAGTGAACAGAGACTGAGCGGCGTTTCCCACCTCCCAGATAAACGCCCTAATTACAGGGCCTGCTAATTAAGCCACTGCTGGGGCCAGAGGAAGGGCGAAGTAGAGCAGAGCCCAGAAACTAGGACACCAGTGTCATAGGGGGGACCCCAAAAAGCAGGTCTGGACGTCAAACGTGCCCTCAGGGATGCGTCCCCCATCCCAGGTACTGCAGACGATGTGTTATCTCAGCATCTTGGAAAAGCTCTGGACCAGGCTGGGACAGAGGGAGCAGCTCAAGCAGACGACACGAATCCTCCCCTTGGTGAGACACAAAGTCAATACAAAACCCACGACAGCCAGGAAAGCCCACGAGATAAGGTCCAAAAACCCCCTTTTTGAAGGCCACCTTCTCCAAAAGACCTTACAAAAAACAAACCCACCTGTACTGAAAGGCTTCATAAAAATATCTCCTGCCTAAAAGTCATCATTGCCAAAAAATCCTGGATTTAAACCACATTAAGAACATACCGTGCTTCCATGGGCGCAGGAGGCGAAGAGCTGGAAGATGAATCCCAGGTTTCCTTCTCCAAAACCAGCATCTCGCCTCCTCCAGGCACAAACCCACAACCAGGCAAAGCAAACTGGTGTGGATTCAGCTCGGAGGAATGACTTTTTCCCTTCTAGTTTTGGGGGAAAAAAAGACTGAAAACACCAGCAACAAGAACCCAAGAGGCCTCTCCAGCCCAGGAACCATCGTAGGTACCACCCCTTCCTGATGAGCTGCAGGTGATGCCCCACCTGGAGCAAATAAGCTCCTGCCTCCCCACTTCTAGTTGGCTGCAAAAATTAAGGGGAAAGTGCCAAAAATGAAGGGAAAACCGTGAAAAGCAGCTGCTTCTTGTCAGGAGCAACCCCTTCCTTTTGCAAATGCCCCTCGGGGAAAGGTTTCCAGGTTCCTGAGGTCAAACCTGGCACCCTAAATCCAGTTTAGGCTGAGCTTGGCTCCTCGTTCTCCCCCTTTACGCTCTTCCCCTGCTGCAAAACTCTTCTCCCTCAGCGCATTTTAAAAAGATTAACTTTAAAAGGTTAGGGAGGCAGAAGCACGACTCCCTGCACGTGTTCAAGGTGCCCCTCGCAGCTGTAAAAGGGACAAATCTCAGTGTTAGAAAGATCTTGGTATTATAAAAAAAAACCTTCAGTATTCTAAAAAATCACAGTATTATAAAAAATCTCAGTATTATAAAAGGGAGCCGGGAAAGTTAAGAATTTCCTTGCAATAAATGGATTTTTCTCCTTGTGTTTCAACCCCGTGGCAAAGCAACATATACCCTATTGCGACGTTTTGCTGAAATAAAGACAAGGTTTTAGCAGAGCCCGGGCCACCCTCAGCGCCCCCCGTACTTTATTAATCGAGATGAGGTTTGTTGAGATTTTTTTTTTGGGTTGGTTTTTTTTTTTTTCATTTCCCTGGGCTGGCTCCGACTCGTGTCACCGCCTCGGTGACACCGATGGAAAGAGGAGAGGGACGCTGGCCGGGCACGATGGCTGGAAACAAATAGGTCAGGCTGTAAAACAAGGACAGGCTGTCACCCAGGCGCGGGGACCCGCTCCCACGGTCCTCGCTCCGTCTCCCGGCGGCTGCAAAATGGGGCCACATTTTGCCCCAAATTAAGCCCTTACTCCTTGCTAATCACAGCCGCGCCGTTAGCATCGCCACGGAGGCGCTTAAGTGCTTTGCTGGCTGGGTTTGAGCGGGATTTTTTTCCACCTCTACGGGTCTTTTGGGAATCCAAGAGGTTTGGTTTTTGGCGTTTTTGTTTTTTTTTTATATACCCTTGTCTGTGTAATGGGAACATTACAGATGGGGCAGATTTAGGGACGTTTTAAAGCAAGTCATTAAGCAGAAAAAAAAAAAATCCTTGAAGCAAATAAATCCAGGGCAGGGGGGATGAATCTGGCAGTGGGAGAGACTCAGAGCAAGCAAGGGAGATAAAAACAGGTTGTCTGGGGGCTGAGACACCCCCCAGCTACTAAATACACCCCAAAAATACGCTTATTAAATC
>JAOXJK010009621.1:0-13113 GCA_025774025.1 Xenus cinereus | reverse complement strand
TAGGTTTTTGTACAAACCTGTATGTTTCCATACGGGTCTGTAGGGGTTGGTAGGAGCATGTAGGGGCCTGTCGGTGTTCGTAAAGGTTCTTAGGGGCCCTCAGGGTTCCGTAGGGGCCCATAATGTTTCATAGGAGGCTGTAGGAGTTGTCAGTATGAGTCGTCTGTAGGAGTCTGTAGGTTATTGGACACTCCAGTAGGGGTCCGTAGGGTTCCATAGGGGTCTGTAGGGGCCCATAAGGGCCTGTCGGTGTCTGTAGAGGTCCCTAGGGGCACTTAGGGTTCCATACGGTTCCATAAGGGCCCATAGTGTTTTGTAGGAGTCTGGAGTCGTCTGTAGGTTTTCGTACAAGCCAGTAGGGGTCTGTAGGGTTCGGTAGGGACTCGTAGGAGCCTGTCGGGGTCCATAGAGGTCCCTAGGGGCCCTTAGGGTTCTGTATGGTTCGGTAGGGGCCCGTAATGTTTCATAGGAGTCTGTAGGAGTCATCTGTAGGTTTTCGATCAAGCTGGTAGGGATCTGTAGGGGTCTGTATGGGTCCATAGGGTTCCGTAGAGGTCCGTAGGGGTCTGTAGGGTTCTGTAGAGATTCCGTATGGGTCGGGAGGGGCCTGTTGGAGTCTGTAGATGTCCCTAGGGGCCCTTAGGGTTCCGTACAGTTCCGTAGGGCCTATAGTGTTTCTTAGGAGTCTGTAGGGTTTCGTACAAGCCTGCAGGGGTCAATAGGGAACCATAGGGACCTGTAGGGGTCTGTAGGTGTTTACATGGGCCCGTAGGGGTCTGTAGGTGTCCGTAGGGGCCCATAGGTTTCTTTAGGGTTCTCTGTAGGTCTCGGTAGGAGTTGGTAGGTGTCTGTAGGGCCTCGTATTTGCCCATAGGGGTCAGTAGGGATTTGTAGGGGCCCATAGGGGTCTGTAGTGGTCTGTAGGGGCCGGTAAGGGCACATAGGTGTCTGTAGAGTTCTGTAGTGGTTAGTAGGGGCCCGTAGGGTTCTGTAGGGCCCCGTATGTGCCCATAGGGGCCTGTATAGGTCCATAGAGCCCCGTATTTGTCGGTAGGCACCCATAGTGGTCTGTAGGGTTCCGTAAGGGCCCGTAGTGGTCCATAAGGGTCAGTAGGGGTCCGTAGTGATCTGTACGGGCCTGTAAGGGTCTGTAGGGACCCGTAGGGGCCTGTAGGGTTCCGTAGGGGCCCATATGGACCTCTAGGCCTCCGTATGGGTCTGTAGGGTTTATTAGGGGCATGTAGGGGTCTTTAGGGGTCCGTAAGGGTCGTCAAGGGCCTTGTAGGGCCCTGTAGGGGCCAGTAGGAGTCTCTAGGTTTCCATAGCGGCCAGTAGGGATCTGTAGGTGTCCATGTGGGCCTGCAGGGCTCTGTTGGGCCGTGTAAGTGTCTGTAGTGGCCCATGTAAGTTTCTGTAGTGTCCCTAGGTGTCCGTAGCAGTCCATAGGGGCCATAGCGGTCTGTAGGGGCCAGTATGGGTCTGCAGGGGTCAGTAGGGGCCCGTATGGACCTGTTGGGACCTGTAGAGATCCCTAGGGACCGGTAGCTTTCCGTATAGTTTTGTAGGAGCTCGCAGGGTTCAGTACGGTATTGTAGGGGCCCATAGTGTTTCGTAGGAGTCATCTGTAGGAGTCTATAGGTGTCTGTAGGGGTTCATACAGGCCCATGGGGGGCAGTATGGGTCCCTTAGGGTTCCATAGGGGTCGGTAGGTGTCTGTATGGGTTGGTAGGAGCCCCTAGGAGTCTGTAGGTGCCCGTAGGGGTCTGTAGGGGCCCACAGGGGTTTGTAGGGGCCCACAGGGGTCCATAGGGGTTTTTAGGGTTTTGTAGGGGCTCGTAGGGGTCCCTATAGATCTGTAGGGCTCTGTAGGGGTCTGTAGGGGCCCACAGGGGCCTGTATAGGTTAGTAGGGGCCCATAGTGGCCTGTCGGGCTCAGTGAGATTGGTAGGGGTCTGTAGGGTCCCAGAGGTGTCTGTAGGTGTCCGTAGGGGTTTGTAGGGGTCTGTAAGAGCCTGTATGAGCCCGGAGGGGTCCGTAGGTGTCTGTAGGGGCCCGTAGGGGCCCCTAGCAGCCTGTAGTGACCTGCAGGGGTCTGTAGGGATCCGTTGGGGTCCGTAGCCTTCCATAGCAGCCAGTAGGGATCAGTAGCTGTCTGTATGGGCCTGTAGGGGTCTGTAGGGGCCCATACGGGTTCGTAGCTGCCTGTAGGGGCCTGCAGGTGTCCGTAGGGATCTGTTGGTTTCCATTTATGAAACCCTACAGAACAGCCCCTATGGACCCCTACAAAATGTTATAGGACCCTATTGAACCCTTCGGAACGCTATGGAACCTTACTGAACCCTACGGGCCCCTACAAACCCCTGCAGGCACTTATGGAACCCCACAGGCACCTACAAGCACCTACACGCCCCTATAAAACTCTCTACCCATACAGAACCCTACGGAACCTTACGGAACCCTACAGGCCCCTAGGGAACACTACAGGGCCCTACGGGCCCCTATAGGCTCCTGCAGGCACTTACAAAATTCTACAAGCCCCCACAAAACCCTACAGAACCCTACTAGTCCCTATGGAAACCGACAGAAACCTACAGGGCCCTACGGAACACTATGGGCTTCCACGGTACTCTACGGGCCCCTACGAAACCTTAAAGAACTCTATGGAACTCTACGGCATTTTACTAAACACTATGGGCCCCTACAGACCCCTGCGGGAACTTACGGTACCATACAGTCCCCTATGGAACCCTACTGAACCCTACCAGCCCCTATGGAACCCTATGGAACTCTACAGGCCCCTACAGAACTCTGTGAGCCCTTATAGGCCCTTACAGACCCCTGTGGTCACTCAGGGAACCCTAAGGGCCCTACAGAACACTACGGGCCACTACAGAACTTTATGGGCCCCTACGGAACACTATGGAACCCTACTGTCTCCTAGGGAACCCTATGGGGCCCTATAGGCCTAAACAGGCCCTTGCATGCACTTACAGAACCCTACAGGTCCCCATGGAACTCTATGGAACACTATGGGCCACTACAGAACTCTACGGGCCCCTACAGAACCCTATGGAACCCTACAGAACCCTACTGGCCACTACAGACCCCTGCAAGCACTTATGGAACCCAACGTGACCGTAGGGGCAGCTACAAGCAACTACAGGCCCTTACAGAACAATACCGTCCCCTACGGAACTCTACGGGTCCCTATGGAACCTGACAAGCCACTATGGAAAACTATAGAACCCTACCAGCCCCTATGGAACCCTAGAAAACTATATGGACCCCTATAGGGACCTATGGAACACTACGGTCCGCTACAGAACTATACGGAACCTTACATAATCTTACAGAACCCTACGAACCCGTACAGACCCCTGTGAGTACTTACAGAACCTTACAGACCACTATGGAACCCTACGGAACCCTACAGGCCCCTACAGGGCCCTACGGAAGCTACAGGCCCCAACGGAACTCTACAGGTTCCTACAGAATCCTAAGGAACTCTACAGAACCCTACTGAACCTTACTGCACCCTACGGGCCCCTACAGACCCCTGCAGGCACTTACAAAACCCTACAGGCCCCTACGGAACCTGACAAGCCACTATAGAACACTACAGAACCTTACAGGACCTGATGGACCCCTACGAAACCCTACAGAACCCCACAGACCCTTACGGGACCCTACAGAACCCGACAGAACCCTACAGGCTCCTACAGAACCCTGTGGGCACTTATGGGCTCTTACTGGCACCTACAGTACACTATGGGCCTGTACAGAACTCTATGAGCCCCTACAAAACCCTACAGAACCCCACTGGCCACTATGGAACCCTACAGAACTTTACAGGACTCTATGGACCTCTACGAAACCCTACACGACCCTACGCGCACCTACGAGAACCTACAGGCCCCTATGGAACAGTACGGGCCTGTATGGAAATCTACGGAACCCTACAGAACCACATGGGCCCCCATCAAACCCTACGGAATCTTACAGAACCCTATTGAACCCTTCAGAACACTACAGAACCCTATGAGCCCATACAGACCCTTGCAGGCCCTTACAGAACCCTTCAGGCCCCTACAGAACACTATGAGCTGATACGGAACTCTACGGGCCCCTACGGAACACAAACAAACCCTACAGAACCTTACGGAACCCTACTGGCCCCGACAATTGCCTGTGGGCACTTACAGAACCCTACATGACCCTAGAGGCACCTGAGAGCACCTACAGGCCCTTACAGAACACTACCATCCCCTATGTAACTCTACGGAACCTGACAAGCCACTATGGAACACTACAGAACCCTACCAGCTCCTATGGAACCTTACGGGCCCCTACAAAGCCTTACGGAAGTCTTCCTAACCCTACGGAACCATACCAGCCCCTATGGAACCCTACAGGACTCTGCAGGCCCCTATAGGGCCCTACAGAACACTACAGGTCCCTACAGTACTCTATGGGTCCCTATGGAACCCTACAAAACTCTACTGAACCCTACTGAACCTTACCCAACCCTACTCGCCCCTACAGACCCCTTCAGGCACTTAGCGAACCCTACAGGCCTCTACAGAACACTACGGGCCCGTACGGAACTCTATGGGCCCCTACAGAACCCTATGGGTCCCTACGGGCCCTTAAAGACTCCTGCAGACACTTTTGGAACCCTACAATCCTCTACAGGCCTGTACGGAACACCTCAGGCCACTATGGAACACTACGTGACCCCACAGACACCTACGAGCATCTACAAAACTCTATGGGCCTCTCCGGAACCCTACTGAAGCTTACGGAACCTTACTCGACCTTACAGACCCCTGTGGCCATTTATTGAACCCTACAGGCCTATTGAACACTACGGGCCTGTACGGTACTCTATGGGCCCTACGGAATGCTACAGAACCCCACGAGCCACTATGGAACTCTACAGAACCTTACAGAACCCTATGGACCCCTACAGAACCCTATGTGACTCTATGGGCACCTACGAGAACCTACCGTCTCCAAAAGAACACTATGGGCCTGTATGGAACTCTACGGAACCCTACGGAACCCCATGGGCTGCTATCAAACCCTGAGGAATCTTTCAGGACCCCATTGAACCCTTTGGAACACTACAGAACCCTAGGCCCCATACAGACACTTGCAGGAACTTATGAAACCCTACAGGCCCTTACGGAACACTACGAGCCTGTACGGAAATCTACAGACCCCCATGGAACCCTACTAAACCCTAAGGGACCCTACAAGGCCCTATGGAAAACTACTAGCCCCTACAAAACTCGACAGGCCCCTACGGAACCCTGCGGAACTCTACAGAACCCTATAGAACCTTACAAAACCCTACAGGCCCCTAAAGAGCCCTGCAAGCAGTTAGAGAACCCTAAAGGCCACCACGGAATGCTACAGATACCTACCCGCCAATATGGAACCCTACGAAACCCAACAGGCCCCTAGGAAACAATTTGGAGCCCTACGGGACCTTACTGGCGCCTGTGGACACTTACAGAACACTACAGTCCGCCACAGAACCCTACGGAACCCTACAGAACCCTGTGGAACCTTACGGAACCCTACGGGCCCCTGCAGACTGGTGCAGGCACTTATGGAACTGTACAGGCCTCTACAGAACTCTACGGGACTCTACAGACTCCTAGGGAACACCATGGGCCACTACAGAACCCTTTGTGACACTACAGGCACCTACAAGCTCCTACAGGCCCCTATGGAAATCTGCGGGCCCCTACAAAACCCTTGTGAACTCTATGGAACCCTACAGGCCCCTAAGGAACCCTATGGAGCTCTACAGGCCTGTACAGGCCCCTGTGGGAACTTACAGAACCCTAAAGGTCGCCATGGAACCCTACGGAACCGTACCAGCCCCTATAGAACCCTACAGAACCCTATGGGCCCCTACAGGCCTCTATGGTACTCTACGGGCCCCTACATGACCCTACAGGCCCCTACAGAACCCTTCTAGCCCCTATGGAAACCTACAGAACCCTTCAAGCACCTACAGACACCTATGGAACTCTATGGGCCCCTTACAGAACCCAACAGGCCCCTACAGACCCTTGCAGGCACTTAGGGAACACTACAGGCCCATACAGAACACTACTGGCCAATACAGAACTCTATGGGGCCCTACGGAACTCTACGGGCAACTACAGGCCCTTAGAGACCCCTTGAAGGCACTTACAGAACCAGACAGTCCCCTACAAAACTCTACAGGGCTCTACAGACTCCTAGGGAACACCACAGGCAGCTACGGAACCCTATTTTACCCTATGGATACGTATGAGCACCTACAGGCCCCTATGGAATTCTACAGGGCCCTATGGAACTCTACAGATCGTACTTAACCTTACAGAACCCTACGGGCACCAGTGGAACACTACAGACCCCTACGGGCCCCTACAGCCCCTGTGAGCTATTACAGAACCCTACAGGCCTCCACGGAACCCTGTGGAACCCTACAGAACCCTACGGGCCCATATAGAGCCCTACAGAACACTAAGGGCCCCTACAGAACCCTACAGAACTATGTGGAAGCCTAGGTAACCCTACGGGCCCCTAGGGAACAATATGGGGCCCTACGGTTCCCTACACACCCCTGCGGGAACTTACAAAACCATATAGGCCTCTATGGAACTCTACAAATCTCTATGAGCCTCTAGAGAACACTGCAGGCCATTGCTGAACCATAAGTGACCCTACAGGCCCCTACGAGCACCTACAGGCCCCTACGAACTCTAAGGGCTCCCACGGAACCCTATGAGCCTCTACAGAACACTACAGAGCCCTACATTCCCCTACAGACCCCTTTGGGCACTTACAGTACCCTAGAGCCCCCCACAGAAGCTTACAGAACCCTACAGGCCCCTGCAGGCCCTTACAGACCCCTGCGAGCACTTACAGAACCCTACAGGCCCCTACGGAACACTACCAGCCTCTACTGAACCCCATAAAAGCCTACGGGGCACTACAGGCCTCTTCGGGCACTTACAGAACCCTTCAGGCCCCAATGGAACCCTACAGAACCCGACGGAACCCTACAGAATCCTACAGAACCCTACACTCTCTGACCCTAAGGGCACCTACGAGACCCTACAAAACTCTACAGAACCCCAGAGGTGCCTACAGATCCCTGCGATCACTTACGGAACCATACAGGTCCCTACAAGACACTATGGGTGACTACAGAACTCTACTGGCCCCTACAGAACCTGACGGAACCATACGGAACCCTACCAGGCTCTATGGAACCTGACAGAACCCTATGGGCCTCTACAGGGCCTTACAGAACACCACAAGCCCCTACGGAACTCTACGGAACTCTAAGAAACCTTACAGGCCAATAAAGGCCCATGTGGACTCTTACAGAACCCTACAGGCCTCCACAGTACACTACAAAACTCTACCCACCCCTATGGAACCCTACAGGCCCTAAAAGGGCCCTATGGAACACTATGGAATCCTACGGAACCCTAGAACTCTATGGAACCCTATGGAACCTTACGGAACTCTATGGGCCCCTACAGACCCCTGCAGGCACTTAGAGAAACCTACGGGCCCCTATGGAACTCTACAGAACCTTACGGAACCCTACGAGACTCTACAGAAACCCTACAGAACCTTACTGAAACCTACAGAACTCTACTGAACCATACAGAACCTTACGAAACCCTAGAGGCCCCTACAAACCCCTGCAGTAACTTACAGAAATCTACAGGCCTCTACTGAACACTACAGGCGACTACAGAATTCTGCTGGGCCGTACGGAATCCTACGAAACCCAACGGAACCCTACAGGCCCCTAGGTAACACTACGGAGCCCTATGAGCCCCTAGAGGCCCGTGCAGGCACTGATGAAACCCTACAAAACACTATGGGACTGTATGGAACTCTATGAGCTCCTACAGAACCCTCCGGGCCCCTACAGGTCCTTAAAGACCCCAGCAGGAACTTACAGAACCCTACAGGCCCCTACGAAACTCTATGGGACTCTACAGACCCCTCGGGAACACCACAGGACCCTACGTGACCATATAAGCAGCTACGAGCACGTACAGGCCCATACGCAACTCTACAATCCCATACAGAAGCCTACAAAACTGTACGGAACCTTACAGACTGCTACGGAACCCGACGGAACCCTACAGAACCCTACCAGCCATATTGAATCCTACGGCACCCTACAGGCCCCTATAGGGCCCTAATGAACACTACGGATCTTAACGGTACTCTACAGAACTCTACAGGCCCCTACGGGTCCCTAGAGTAAACCACGGGCCACTACAAAACCCTACGTGACCCTACATGTTGTTACGGAACTCTACGGGCCCTTACAGAACCCTACAAAATTCTAAGGAACCTTATGGAACCCTACAGAACCCTACCAGCCCCTTATGGAACCCTACAGAATGCTACAAGCCCCTACAGAGCCCTACAGAACACCACGGGCCACTACATAACCCTACGTGACCCTACGGGAACCTATGAGAACCTACAGGCCCCTACGGAATTCTGCAGGACCTTACAGAACCCTACGGAACATTACTTTACCTTACAAAACCCTTCAGCCCCCTAGGGAACACTACGGAGCCCTACGGACCCCTACAGCCTCTACGAGCACTTACAGAACCCTACAGGCACCCACAGAAGCCTACAGAAACATACCAGCCCATATTGAACCCTACAGAACCCTATGGGTCTATACAGGGCCCTACAGAGCACTACGGATCCCTACAGAACCCTACAGAATTCTGTGGAAGCCTTCAGAACCTTATGGACCCGTACAAGGCCCTACAGATCCCTGAGGCCACTTACGGAACCCTACAGGTCTCCACAGACCTTTGCAGGCACTTACAGAACTCTACAGGTACCTATGGAACCCTACGGTCCAGTACAGAACTCTACAGGCCCCTACAGAATTCTAGGGAACCCTACGGAACCCTATAAAAATCTACTAATCCCTACTGAACCTTAAGGAACCCTACGGGCCCCTACAGAGCCCTGTGGGCACTTACGGAACCCTACAGGTCCCTACAGAACTCTACAGGACTCTATGGGCCCCTAGAGAACACCACGGGCCACTATGGAACCCGACGAGATCCTACAGGGACCTACGAGCACCTACAGGCCCCTACGGTATTCTACGGGCCCCTAGAGAATCCTATAAAATGCTACTAATCCCTAATAAACCTTAAGGAAGCCCCTACAGGACCCTGTGGGCACTTACAGAACCCTACAGGTCCCCACAGAATCCTACTAAACCCAACCAGCCACTATGGAACCCAACAGAACACTACAGGCCCCTACGGAACTCTACGGGCCCCTATAGAACCCTATGGAACTCTACGAGCCCTTACAGAGCCCTGCTAGTACTTACGTAACCCTACGGGCCACTACGGAACACTATAGGCCTGTATGGATCTTTATGTGCCCCAACAGAACCCTACAAGCCCTTACAGGCCCTTACAGACCCTTGATGGCACTTAGGGAACTTTAAATGCCCCTATGGGACTCTACGGTCCCCTAGGGAACACCACGGGTTACTACGAAACCGTACGTGACCCTACGGGCACGTATGAGCATCTACAGGCTCTTCCGAAACTCTACAGGCCTCTACAAACCCCTGTGAGCACTTCCAAAACTTTACAGGCACCTACAGAACACTATGGGCCACTACAGAACTCTACAGGCACCTACTGAACCCTACGGAACCTTACCAAAACCCGACAGAACCCTGCGGAACCCTACAGGCCCATAAAGAACACTACAGGTCCCTACGGGCCATTACAGACCCCTGCAGGAACTTACAGAACCCTATAGACGCCTGCGGGCACTTACAGAAGCCTGTGGGCACTTACAGAAGCCTACAGGCCCTCACGGAACCCTATGGGCAGCTTCAGGGCCTTACAGAACACTACGGGCCTCTACAGTACTCTACAAGCCCCTACTGAACCCTACAGAACTCTACAGAATCCTACAGGCCACTACAGAACACTACGGATCACTACGGAACACTACAGAACCTTACTAAACCCTACAGAACCCCATGGAAACCTACGAAACCTTACAGGACCCTATGGAACCATAAAGAACCCTACAGAACCCTACATGACCCTACAGGCCCCCACGAGCAACTACAGGCCCCCACAGAACTCTATGGGCTCCTAAAGAACCCTACAGAACCCCACACACTACTATGGAACCCTACAGAACCTTACAGGATCTTATTGAGCCCTACGGAACACTACAGAACCATACTGGCCCCTACAAACCTCTACAGACCCCTGCGGGCACTTACGGAACTCTACGGGCCCCTACGGAACTCTACAGAACTCTACAGGACCCTACGGAACCTTACGGAACCCTACAGAACCCTACGGGCACCTACAAAACCCTACAGGCTCCTATGGAACACTGCAGGGCAGTACGGAACTCTATGGGTCCCTACTAGCCCTTACAGAACCCTGCAGATACTAACAGAATCTAGGGGCCCCTATGTAACCCTATGGAAATCTATACAATCATACAGAACCTTATGGAACCCCACTGGCCCCTACAGACCCCTTGCAGGCACTTACAGAACCCTACAGCACCCTCCGGAACTCTACAGGACTCTACGGGCCCCTACAGAACACCACGGGCAGTACGGAACCCTACGTAGACCTACAGGTGCCTACATGTACCTAAAGGGCCCTATGGAACTCTACAGGCCCCTACAAAACCCTACGGACCTTGATGGAACCCTATGGATCCCTACGGAACCCTATGTGCCCCTACAAAACTCTACGTGCCCCTACGGAACCCTACGGAACCCTACAGGCTCCTACGGAACACTACAGGCCTCTACAAAACTCTACATGCCCCTATGGAACCCGAAGGAAGCTGACGGGCCACTATGGAACCCTACGGAACCCTACTAGCCCCTATGGAACCCTACAGAACCCTCCAGGCCCCTACAGGGCTGTACGAGACACTACCGGCCCCTACGGAACTCTACAGAACCATATAGAACCTTACGAAATACTACAGGCCCCTATAGACACCTGCGGGCACATACTGAACTCTACAGGCCAGTACGGAACACTACGCACCCATACAGAACTCTATGGAATCCTACAGAACCCTCCGGGCCCCTACAGTGCTGTATGAGACACTACCGGCCCCTACAGAACCCTAGGGAACTCTACTGACCCCCACGGGCCAATATGGAACCGTACAGAACTTTAAAGGACCCTATGGAACTCTGCAGAATCCCTGTGGTACCCTACAGGCCCCTACAGATTCCTGCAGGCACTTAGAAAACCCTACAGGCCCCTACAGAACACTATGAGCCTGTGCAGAACTCTACGGGCCCCTTCAGAACCCTACAGAACCTTACAGGACCCAACAGAACTCTACCAAACCCTATGGAACTTTACAGAACCATACATGCCACTACAGGCCCTTGCAGGCACTTACAGAACCCTTCAGGCCCACACAGAATCCTATGGAAACTTACCAGTCCATATTGAACCCTAGAGGACTCTACAGGCCCTAACAGGGCCCTACAGAACACAACGGAACTCTATGGGCTGCTACGGAACTCTACAGAAACCTAAGAAAACTTATGGAAGCCTACAGGCCCCTACAGAGCCCTGCAGGCACTTACCAAGCCTTACAGGCCACTACGGAACCCGAGAGGCCCCTACAGAACTCTACGGGACTCTATGAACACCTAGGGAACACCACAGGACACTATATAACCCTAGGTGACCCTACAAACACCCTTGAGAACCTACAGGCCCCTACGGAACTCTACAGGCCCCTATGGAACCGTATGGAACTTTACAGAACCCTACAGAACCTTACAGAACCCGATGGGCCCCTAGAGAACACTACAAGTCCCTATGGGCCCTTACAAGCCCCTGCGGGCACTTACAGAACTTATTGAACCTTACCAGCCCCTATGGAACCTTACAGAACCATACTGGCCTTTACGAGGCCCTATGGAACACTATGGGATCCTGCAGAACTCTACGGGCCCGTACTGAATCCTACAGAACTCCACTGAACCCTACGGAAACTTACGGAACCCTAAAGGCTCCTATAGACCCCTGCTGGCACTTACGGAACTCTACAGGCCCCTATGGAAACCTACGTGACCCTATGGGCACCTAGGAGCACCTACAGGCCCCTACGGAACCTAATGGGCCACTATGGAACCCTACAAAACCTTTCAGGACCCTATTGAACCCTATGGAACCATACGGAACCAGAGTGCCCCTACAGACCCTACTGAACACTACAGGCCCCTACAGAACACTACAGGCCCCTACAGAGCCCTACGGAACCCTACAGAATACTTCCAAACCCTACGGGCCCCTAGGGAATTCTACTGGACTCTAGGAGCCCGTAGGGAACACCACAGGCCACTACAGAACCCTACGGTACTCTACAAAACCCTATGGAGCCCTACAGGCCCCTACAGGCCCCTGCAGGCATTTACAGAAACGTACAAACCCCCACAGAACACCATGAGGCTGTACGGAGCTCTAAAGGCTGCTACGGAACCCTACGGAACCCCACAGGCCACTATGGAACCCTATGGAACCTTAGAGGATCCAATGGAACTCTACAGAAACCCTACGGTACCCTACAAGCCCCTCCAGGCCCCTCCAGATCCCTGCAAGCACTTATAGAACCCTACAGGCCCCTACAGAACACTACAGGCCCATGCAAAACTCGATGGTCCTTTTCAGAACTCTACGAAATCTCACAGGCCACTATGGAACCCTACGGAACCTTACAGGACCCAACAGAACTCTACAGAACCCTACCAAACCTTACAGAACCCTACAGGCCCCTACAGACTCCTGCTGGCACTTACAGAACCGTACAAAACCATACCAGCCCATATGGAACCGTACGGGCCTTTACAGGGGCCTACAGAACACTATGGGCCCCTGTGGAACTCTACGGGCCCCTACAGAATCCTACGGAACTCTACGGAATGCTATGGTACCTTACAAAACCCTACGGGCCCATACAGACTCATGTGGGCACTTACAAAACCCTACGGGCCCCTACAGAGACCTAATGAACACTACAGGA
>JAOXJK010009620.1:0-13121 GCA_025774025.1 Xenus cinereus | reverse complement strand
AGACTGAGAGGGGATCTTATCAATGCTTATAAATATCTAAAGGGTGGGTGTCAAGAGAATGGGGTCAGGCCCTTCTCAGTGGTACCTGGTGACAGGACAAAGGGCAATGGACACAAGCTGGAAATGTGAAAAAACTTCTTTGCTTTGAGGGTGGCAGAGTACTGGAACAGCCTACCCAGAGAGGCTGTGGAGTCTCCTCAGGAGATATTCAAAACCTGCCTGCTCTAGGTGAAACTATTTTGGCGGGGGGGTTGTACTAGATAATCTCCAAAGGTCCCTTCCGACTCTTACAATTCTTTGATTATGTAATAGAAGACAATTTACTTGTGTGGTTTAATTACATTCCAGATAGTAGGGGGTTATATTTGGGATAATATTTATTTCTTTTATAGGAATTTTGGGGTTTTATTGTTAAGAGAACATGGGAAAACATTATTTTCACAGCAGATTTATGAATTAATGTACTTTATAAAAGCCAGAAGGTTCTTTCCACCCAACATTTTTCCATGTTGCTATTTCTGGTCAATCTCATCTTTCAAGGATTATATTCTTCCATTGTCTCTATCAATAAAAAAGCAATTTCTAGTTTAAAGGAAATATAAAGTGCTATTTACTGAACTATGTTATGCATTTAAGCAGGGTTAGGTACCCAGACTCCTTCTGTCATATTCACAGGTTTCAAAATGTGAATTAAAATACGTTTTCTGCAATTGTCACCTTGAGCAACAGTAAAAGTAAATTCAATATAAACAGAAATCTTTCTCAGATGCATTATGCTGAAATGGTGAAGGGACGTGACTGCAAAAGGGAACATTCTTGCAGGTGTTTAGAGATGTACAGAGAATGAAATGTTTGCTACATTATTCACTCTGAACAACAGAAACATGGAGTGTAGGACTGGATAGGCCTTTTAGGTCACAGAATCCTGTCCCTTTTTCTGCTGCAGGCAAATGTATTATAAATTGGTTAGCTGTATTTATGAGACCCCTGATTTTGAGTCATAGCACACCTCAATTTCTTTACAGGTAAGCAGCTTACTGGCATTTCAAAGATGGAATGCTCTAACAAAAACACCCTGGAAGCAGATGAGTATACTTGCAGTACAGTACTACGACTCCTCTTTCCCTCAAGCACATGAGAAATTGTATGCTGCTTTGGACAATTAAGTATGTTTTGATGCATGGGAAACAGCATGAAGGGGACTGGATCCCACCAGATGAAATAGGAGTATATGGAACATTTAAGCATGAAGCAAAAGCCATATAAAAATACTGTAGAAAACATTTATTTTCTCTGATAGCTGAAAAGCAAGTTTCTGAACTTGAAGCTGAACTTATCTAATATAGGTTAGTGACAGAAGGCTGGCCTCTGTGTAAAGGTGTACTGAATTAAAATGTTATGGATATTGTTATTCCGAAAACATCTTGCTAGCAGAGTTCAAAGCTGGCTGTAAGTTCAACAGTTTATGGAATGAAATTATTTGTCAGTATTTTAGAGATCTGTGCCAGAAATGATGAAAAAGAATATCAAAACTCACTGACATATCACTATTTTTTCATACTTATGCTAAAATCTACCCTCGCTGAACAGTTGTCCAGAATCTGACATTCACCAAACATTCCCCTAGGACCCCCAGTACTTCATATTAGCTAGCCTATATCTGAAATAGAATCAGAATCATAGAATTGTTTTAGTGGAAAGAAACCTCTAAGATCATGAAGTCCAACCATTAATCTAACACTGCCAAGTCCACCTCTAAACATGTCCCTCAGCACTACTTCTACCTGTCTTTTAAATACCTCCAGGGGTGGTGACTCAACGACTTCCCTGGGCAGCCTGTTCCAAAGCTTGACAGCCCTTTTAGTGAAGAAATCTTTCCTAACATTCAATCTAAACCTCCCCTGGCGCGACTTGAGGCCATTTCCTCTTATCCTATCACCTGTTACTTGAAGAAAAGAGACCAGTCCCTATAGAAAGTTTTTAATTTATATATTTTTTTAAGATATTTCTGGAGCCGCTTTGCACCCTGCTGTATGAAGAAAAGTGTTCCAAACATCAAAGCCTTCAGTGGAATACTTTTTTGGCAGGCTCTATTTTATAATCATTGTTTCACATATCAGTAATTGCTGTCAATAACTCCTATGATAACCTATAAGCACCTGCTAAGGATGCTGCCACAGCACAGTCTCATGAGAAGAAACAATTGTAGCTTTCCCATTTCTTGTGACAAAGAAGAATACATACTAGGACTGAAGTAGTGAAAATCTTCTATATTACAATTCCATAATTGAAGAACGGAAGGAACTACACCTCGTTAACTGTGAATTATCATTGTAGTTTATGAATTCTTTTGTCAGGGATGAAAATCTTCACAGAAAGCCAAATCTTCAAAGCCTGTTGTCCTGGAGAATTGTTATGTTTCTAAAGGAGAAGGGAAAAAAGAATTTGAAAAACAGATATAGTTAAGACTGCTTACACATGCACGTCATTGCACTGAGGCTCAAATTGCACCCTGTGCTTCCAGGGATATTTGGGCTGGGGGTTATTGTGTTGTGTTTAGCTTTTCCTGGTAAAGCAATTATATTTTAGGCTTAGTGTTTGTGCTTGCTTTTAAAGGATTAGATTCAAGCTGCAGTTGAAGGTGTGAAAGTCACCTGGCTTTTTTTTCCACATTTAATTAATTAGAAGTGAACCCTGAGGGTAAAACTTATTAATGAAATGTAAATGTAAAATTATGCTACACTGGAAAAACAAATGCACTGTGCCAAGAAATCCATTAACTGAGTCTCTTATTTTCTCCTTAAACCCTCAGTATTCAAGGGACACTAGGAGGGAAATAGAGCTAGACAGAGGACTCTGAATTACAATACTGTAGGAACTGTAGTTTCCAGCTCTTGTTCTGGAACCTCATCCTGTTTCCATGTAATTTTGATTACATTTCCTTCAGTGGTTTTAGGGGATATTAAAAATTAGATGAAGACATAAACAAAGACACAAGTTCAGGAGTGTTTGGATAAATAACAGAGTACCCTATTTGTTATATTGACCTATACCATTCTTCTTTCAAGATAGTCCAACACATCAAGTGTTCCAAGGTTCAGTACGTCAGAATGTATAGCAATGTTAATATAGAATAAATCTGAGTACACAACCCTGACAAAATAAGATACAATTCGCATAGGCTAACCAGAATTTTGAAGCTGAACTCCCAGATTTCTTAATGTTGTGGATTTTAAAAACTGTTTCTTTTTCCTCTGCTGCTTCTGAAGAGCTTTTCGTGACAAAGAGCATAATGTAGGAAGCTGATATTTCCAGTACCGAGGATATTGGAGCACCCTTGATAATCCAGTTTAAAATATTGCTCTAGATCCATATAGCTTTTAATTGTCTCCTTCACAATTTGTGATACTTCATCTACAGTCATTGCAAAACCATTTTTGTTTTGCATATTATAGATTTTTCTTTTCTAAGTTAAATTAGATTGGATTTATCATCCTGTCAACCATCTTGAATTAAGTTTTTTGGAAAGGTTAACAATATAGGGTGTTGTTTTTCCTACCTAATCAACTAATAATGTGTATCTGTAAATTTTGTCTCATGTATATCCATGTCTCAAAAAACTTGAACCATACTAGTTCAGTCTTCATCTCTGGAACAAAATGCTATTATTTCTTTTTCATACTGTCATTTATCATTCTCTTTTCCTAACTGGTTTGTGATCCATCTTAAATCTTACTTCTCATTGTGTGGTTATTAGTATTTCCTTTAAAGTCTTTTTTCCAAGGATCCTGTCAAAAGAAATTTGAAGGTCCCAATGAATTCTATTTGCTTGTTTCCTTTCGCACATCTTGTTTTAGCCCTCTGCAAAAATAAGAATACTTGCTTTTATAGAATTATTGCTGCAGAAAGGTTTGTAGTATTCTGATAAGGGAAGCCTTGCTGTATCTGCAGAGTGTTAATAGGACACACTTCCTTTATCATGCCAGCAACAGCCATAGTCCTGGAGAGGGAGTGCTGGCTTTTCTTGGAGATCAGCAGCTTCGTGTTTTGACCCAGGCTTTTTTTTTGCCCTGCATTCTGTTAGTTAGAAAAAAGTGTGATTGTGTAAAAGATTTAAGCAGGAGCTAATATATCTTTACTAGTGGTTTGACTCTTGGCACCTTTAAATCTTTTTCTTGAAAGCTGTTAACCAAGAGTTTTCTTACTTAGGGTCTGGTTTGATGTTGGTAGGAGTCACCAATAGAATCCATTGAGCTGTCTTTGATGATTTCGTGTCTACTACTAATTTACACAACTCTGAAAATGTTCTGTGATTTTTTTCAGGGCTTGCAATCTGTGCTCTCAGAGGTACTAAAATTGAAAAAGCTGGTACAGGGATATTTTCCAAGTCATGATAGCTGAAAAGTCAGGAGTGCCTTCTGTTTACGTACATACCAAACCACATCACTCATATGCAGGAGGAATGCTTCAAAAGGATCCTAAATGCATTAAAGCTTTTACATGACTGAAATCTAAATTCAGAACTTATTTAAATCAAGAGAATTATCTACTAATTTTGGTAGTCTGTAGTAAACTTCATTAGCAAAACTATTCTGCAGAATATTTGAGAGAATTGAAGTTAATATATTAAACTGTAAATAATACAATTAAAAGAGATTACCAAGACAACTGGGAAAGTGTTACAAAGAAAGAAGAAAAGAAAGGATGAAATTCCAAAATTATGCATAAATGCGGGGCTTGGATGAGATACAGAAGTACAGCTTCATGTGACAGAAGCTGCGGAGGAAGAGATGTTTACACCAACAGTGACCAGATTGTATGCACATACTGCTTTAGAAAAACAGAAACTGAGGACTCCCTGAAAGACCCTTCTTAACAGGGACAAGCTTTGTTTGCAGCACAGCCACTTGAGTGACCTTTAATTTAAGACACAGTTATTGTAAGCAGTATTAATTTTTTGTAATTTGGTCAGGTTTTTGCCTTAAACTGTATTATTATCTCAAAATCAGTGCCTGAATGATGTCTTGTTTCTTAAAAAATAAAAACCCCAATGTATTTTCTAAAATAATTTCCTACTCACTTAGGTAAGATGAACCCCACGGGATTGTGTTTTCTCCTTTGTGCAGTTTAAGATTTTTAAAATTGTTTAAATTTTATTTTAGTTCACAGTTCTTCCACCAACTCCAACTGCACTCATGACTAATCTGCACCCATTTTGAGGGAACTGCCTCACGTTGAGAGTATGAACTGTGAGCAGAAGAGAAAAAATTGAAGCTTAAAGCTGGAACAACTCGGGCAATAGCAGCTGCACACAAATGAGCAATCACAGCCTTTGAAACAGCATAAGAAACAAAGAAGCAGGGTCAAGTAAGTATTTGAAAGCATGCTGGTTCCTCTCTGATATGCCAAGTACTAAAAGTGCATTGCTGGTGCAGAGCTGATTTTTATGTGTTGCTTCAAGCCACCATGAAGTTTCAGAATCAGGACAGCTTGACTTACACCTTGTTAATTTAGTCACAGATCAATGGCTTTAGTTGTTTCCCTATTCGTAGTGACAGTGTAGAGACAAAGGTTTATGCTTTGCTGTAATCGTCAGATTTTAAGTGATAGTTTCTACTGACAGCGGAGGTTTGTTCTTCTGTCAGCAGTTCTAAGAATCAGAAAACTCTGAGCTCTTGCACTGAAATATTCTGTTTTATTTTTTTTGAAAGGAAAAGTGGTAAACAGAAAGGAAGATTCATAGGTGGTTTTTTTATTCTGTCTGTACCTATTAAATTGTGCAAAGAATAGAACACTTAAACATCTCTCAGAGACTGATGGCTCAGTAACTAAAATGCAACACTGGGATGTACAACAGTCTGGGATTCCCGGACTAGGTTGTTGGCCGAATCAGCCTTTTTCCCTCGTTTCCCAGTTCTTCGTCTATATTAGAGAGCTCCTAAGAGGACCTCATTGCATGTAAATATTGTGAGGTACTCAGACATTATATAGTTAAGGATATGATACCGTATATACCAGATATATTTTTATATATAGACTTCTTAGAAATTCTAAGAAACATCCAGGCATACATGCTATGCATACATAGACAATAATACAGACTTTTCAAATAGCAGAAGATACTTGTTCCTTTTCTTAAAGAAGGTTGCTAAGAATGAGAAATTCTCCAAAGTAATGTTTTCGTATTGGCATCTGTAGTATTAAAACAGTCTGGAAAGATGATAAAGTATATTGGTTCCGAGTAAACACACTGATGTAGTATATGAGGGATCAATTCACTAAATCGAAAGAGAAATCCAGCTTATTACCCACAAGAAATCTAAAGGAAAAAATGCTTTAGGATAACTGTGGGGAAAAAAAATGGGATAGTGAAGTTACAGGTCATTATCAATAATAACTGTAAGAAGCACAAACCTCCAGAACAACTGGGTTTTGGGTGTTAAAAAGTTTTAAGCCTGTTTTAAGTGCATATTTGTTAATTATCAGATTCTGCATAACAGTATCCCACTGAAAAAGCACTAATCAGGAAAAGCAGACATCTCTTTCTAAGTGCTGCAATTGTACTTCTAAGGGTTTACTATCAATGACTGGGAATTTTCTGCATAAAGTACATTAACCTTCCTGATAATTATGTCTACCTAACCAATTTGTGCAAAAGCATTAATTGGAGCTGTTTTAGAGGAGACAAAGTCCCTTTTCTTAAAGCAGTGCTGATGATTGCTGTCATATTTATGTTGAGTGGAGAGATGTAAGGCAGGTTACTGGATACATACTAGAAAGATTTAGTGTCATCCTTGTGTCATAGTTGTCTACACAGAGCCTTAGGCAGCTGGTATTTAACTGAAGATATTTTATGGGATAAATCTTCTTTAGGTACCAAAAGGGCAGCTGTTTCTATCTGCCTCAGAAGTGGTTCCTTTAGATAAGCTCAAACTGTACTGGAATAGACTTTAAACATTGTAGGTATCAATAGCAATTGAAATTATATTGCTGTAAAGTTGTTGAGGTGATTCAGTATTTTAAAGTTTTTAGATGTGCTCTATCAAGTAAAATATTGTTATTTTGCGATCAAATATACAGGACAGTTCTGAGTTCCTTCTGCAACAGCACGCACTCAGAATAGATATCCCAGTTTCTGACAGGTCAGGTTTTTTGTTTGTTTGTTTTTGGGTTGTTTTTTTTTTTGTTTGGTTGGTTAGTTTGTTTTCTTAGATTCCCTGGGGGTTTTTTTGTAGTTGCCTCTTTATGGGATTGATGAATTCTGAAGCTGGGTTTCTGAAGTAGTTTTTTATCTCATTTATCCTGAAATTCTGAGTTCAAAGACAATAATGTGGTTTTTTTGGCTCTGAAGTCCACTTTCTACGATCTCAGAGAGACCTAGAGTACACTGGTGCACTAGTGGGTGCACTGCACTATACTAAAACCCCATAAACAAAAGACTTCTTGTAGGCCCTGGCTCTACCAGAAGAACATGTTGCTGTCATGTTTCAGAACTTTGTGCTGTATGGCACTGTACCTGAGTAGCATCTTCTGTGTGGAAACAGGATGTAAGAGCTAAAGACAGTAGTAGAATAAAAAGTGATGACTAAATTTAATTAAGAATGGTAAGTGCGTACTGAATACCAAATTGAATTAAATTTAGATGAAGAAATGTACTGTACATATCAATAATTGAAAAGTTTCTAAACTTGATTAAAATTAAAAGAACCCAGAAATTCATGATAGAAAAATAAAAAAAATCTTAGAAACAATGTTCTTTGATTATTTATCACCATGTTCTAACAGAAATGGTTAGACTAATATAGAAGAACCTAGAACACATACTTGTCAGAAAAACAGGACAGATTTCTTTGGGGAAATGCATATATAGATTTTAATGAAGCAAAGTTGCATTTTCCAGATGTTTTATTGAAAAACATTCAGATGTAAAATAAATCAGTGGACTATGTAATGAAATCAAGCTCTATAAAACAAAGAAAAAGAAAAAAAATCTCTCCAACAGCATAGTTTCTAATGATCTTTTCTTTTAAAATTATAAATTCACTAAATTTAAATATTTATTGCCTTGGTGTCTAAAAATAATCCCAAACCTTGCCTGTCAGCTTGCTGAACTGGATGATAAAGACAGATATTCTTTGGCTTTATGACCCTCTTGATTATTTGTCCTGGCTGGGTGATAACAGAACAAATTACAGCATGGATGAAAGTCAGCTATAATTACAGTACAAATCGGGGGACCCAGAGACTGGTGGCTGTAGTTTGCAATGGTTTAAAAAAGGATAATGAAACTTTAGAAGCTTCCTTTTAGGTATGCAAAAAATCCAACCTGAAAATAGTCAGCATTTATCAACCCTTTTGTCAAAACCATTACAATCTTTTTCTAGAACAATCACTTTTCTTCACTTCTGGATTGTACATAGGAATGTACTTTTTGTTTTTTTCCAGCTGATTTTTCTTGTTGCCTTTAGACCATTCCGCCATGCAGTACCACCAAGTACACAGAAGGGAAGACACAGTAAAAAAATCTTTATGTGAGAACAATGTGCATACACAGACACACAAGTATCTACTTTTATATATATGTGTATGTATACATACATATTTATTTATGTACATATTTGGCTACCTTGGGGTTCTATTTGTTGCAGTTAATATTGGCCCTTCAACTCTGTACTCTTCCAGGCAGGCTTTCTAAGGACCTCTTATTGCTCCTAGCTGTTCCCTTAGTGTCCTTTCTGCTTCTGCTGACGGTCATCCAGACCAACAAAAACTTTTGAAATTGCATGGAGAAGACAATTCCTTGAAAACCAAGGAAGATAAAGAACTCTGCTTTGGCTGGAAAGAGGAATCTTTGTAATTTAAAATTTTATAGTAGTGTTGTAATCAGAGAGATCTAATAGGAAAACAAGCTGAAAGAAGGGTTTATAATTCCTCCCATCCCCTCCTGTGTTCTCCCCCACTCCCTTTCTCAATTGTAGCTATCACAACTTATTTATGTCCTAACAACCTACGTTAAGTCACGCTAACCTGGTATTGCTGTCTCTGAGGCCACCTACAAAGTTGGTTCAGAGATCTGAATTATGTAGTTTCACAACTTTTATTTTGTTGACTAAGATATCTTCTCTGTTCTGGCATTTGACTTCTTCCCCCCCCCCCGGTCTGTTATGTCTTGTATTTTTCAAATTTGTTCTTCTTTCTATCTGTATTCTTCAGGCATTCATCATTCACCTTGGTAGGAAGGGCCATTCCCAATACATCCAGGTTATATGAAAAACAGGTCAGGCACACACTAAGGTTCTAGGGCAGGACTTGAGATTTGTCCTCTTCCAATTTCATGTTTGCAAAGTTGTTTACACTGTTACTTAAGGTTGTGCTTGAATGCAAGGTCCACTCCCTTATTGACTGAAAATGTTAGATTCAATCTTAGCTACTGTTTTTTCTACTGTTTGAACCGTAAGAGGAAAATATTAGAAATAGTGAGACCCAGCTGGGTCTCTTTTCTCATTTATGCCGGTAATGTTACTGCAGGTCAAGCAACAGGCTGAATAGCTTGTGTTCTTTCAGAACATGCCATCCATTTATAACTGGATAGATTGCTCTTCTGCAAAATTTTAGCATCTTCATAAATGTAATGATTGCAGTTGTAGATTGAAAAAAACATGGATGGGGCAGCTGTCTCAGTTGTGCATAATTAGACTTTTATGCATGCTGTTAGTATAAATATGAACGACTCATTTTCAGTACAAAGGAACAGAGTGCACTAAATGCTACGTGTCAGGCTCAAGGCTGCAGAGCTATGTTATGTTAGCAAGCCTGGCATTGTTTCTTTTAACTGGAGTTTTTAGTACAACTGTACTGGTTACTTTTTTCCTTTGTTCACACAGTTTAATCCCATTCTTAAAGCAGATTCAGTCTGTACACCTCAAACTTTTGTGGTTGGTTTTGCATTTTTTACTCCATTGATATCTGTCTTCAACACATGCCAGCACACTTAAAATACATAACTTTGACTTTAAAAAGAGAAAACTACAATTACTTACCCCACTATAGAGAATCCTATGTATTCCAGTGTTTTACCATAGAAAAATCTAGTATTTGACCTTCCCTTACTATTTGAATTCAGAAATCATGTGCAAAACTAATGTTTGGACAGACCTAATATTTCAAAAATGTGTTCTTTCTGTTCATTACTTACTACTTCAGGATTTTATCCCTAGTCCTCCCTTAGACTTGAAAGAAATTTTACTTAAAGGTATTATGAGCATGTTGGCACTAGTTCAGTAGCCTCACATTTAAAGTACAAGGAAAGTAGTAGTTAGATGAGATCTCTGCATCACTATATCACTCTTTTCCTTGAATTATTAAATTAAAAACTAAATACTCCACTGCTATAACCATTTACAGCCATTTTAGCAGTGTAATCTAACAAAAAGATCACTGCTTGATAACGCTGTGCTATAGTAACTATAAGCATTAGTAGTCAAGAAGGTTAATATTTTAAATTCTTTTGTCAGTACTTTCCTTTTTTTTCAGTTTTCATAGAAATTTCAATTTTTATTTTTTTTTTAAATAGCCACTACAGTTACCAAATTAACACTTTTTTGGGTGGTAGCTGTATTAGGAAAATAAGAGAGAAAAAAGGAACTGTAGCATTGAGCTAGATATTTCACAGCATTACTGGTCTGAAGAGGTCAGACATGAATATCTAGGACAAAATTTTAAAATCTGTTTAGCAGTGAGGTACTCTAGTGCCACATATATTGTAAAACTACTGCTTGTGGTGTGCCACGCACTAAGGCAATGGCTTGAATTTAGTGGCATTTATTATTTATTTATCCCACCACCCCCAGGCACCTGAGTGAAGAACGTGGCTCTTGGGATTCTGCAGCTCAATTTTCTGCATTATGAGGGTCATAAGAATATCTGAAAATAATTCTGCTAGATTGTCCTTGAAGTTTCCTTTGAGTTTAAATTTTCTTTTTTTCTTTCTTTTTTTTTTTTTTTTTAGGAAATTTTTCCATTTTGGCATTTTAAAAGGAATTTAATAGTAGTCTATTTGTTGGGTGTATTCTTGGGAAAAAGGCAAAAATAAGCTGTTATCCTTTCAATTCATGCTGGAATATGTTTTTAACCTTGCACAAAGAGCGAAGCTTTATTTTCAAGATTAACTCCAGCTTTCATAAGAATAATTCTCTGGGTTTTTTTTTTAAGCTGTCAAACCATTTTCTAAAGAACCCAACAGGTACATATTGAAACTTCAGGTCTGAAACTTTGTTTATATAGCTTTTTGTTATAAGAATCCTATCTTTATATTCTTTACAGTTCATTGGGAAAAGGTTGGATTATATGAGTTTTTCTCAAAGCTTTATGTACCAACATTAAAGAAGCATGCAGCATGGAAAAGCAAGTGCTCGCTCAACTGAAATAAAAAATTTCTTTTGAATTTATTTAGAAAACTAGGCATTCTAGACATAAGATAATAAATGGGAAATTCTTTTCCTGCTTCACTTACAATCATAAAAATATTCATTTTTATTGTAGAATTGAAAATAAAAAGTGATAAGCATTTGATAATAATTATCTGTTGATCTTAACTTTCGGTTATTTTGTTGGTTTTAAATTTCCTCATGCATTGAAGAAATAAATATGAGCACCCTGGATCCAACATACGACATGATTTTTATCGAAGTCATAAGAAATAGGGGAAGGTATTAATCCTAAATAAAGGGGTTTTTGACCACAATGAGTAGTGAGAAGTACATTTACCTGATATAAACTAAAATGTTTTGTGGATCCAACCGATTATTTTTCCAATAGACATGTTTTTAGAAGAGTAAAAAGATACAGATGTGTCCAATACATTGATTTCCTGGGCTTTCCGGGGCATATAGAATTCATAAATATCCTCCTACCATGTTATATTTCCCTATTCTGTCTGGCATCCACACTGCCTCATTAGAAAAGGCTTATTCACTTTAGACAGTATTTTGTAATGACTAGTTCTTTTCCAGGTGAATGTGCTAAATCGAAAAACAACCATTCACATCTGTGATCATTTATCACTACTGAGCAGCAGATTTTTATTGCTCCAAGGGTCATAACTTTCTCTTTAAAGTGACATGAAGGACAAATTTGATTAAACTAACTATTTATGATTTACTGTATTTTTATCAGCCCAGAAGGTCTCCTGAAAAGCAGGCTGAAAAACCCCATACTCCCATAAGGGAGTATGTTGTAAAAAGAAGGAATCTTAAAATTTTTAATATCAAATCGATATTATTGTTCACCTAAATATAGGTGAGAAGTAATACCTGGGTAGTTATATATTGATACTAAAATGGATTAACCATACAAAAAAAATAGGTCCTCATAATAATAGTACACCAATATATCTTATGCTGCTGTTATAAATATCCTGACAGAAATTAAAAAAGCAAATATTTAATTGCTATGTTTTCATGGTTGCTACATTACTATAATAGCTTTGAATATGTAAGCAGCATAAGTAGGAAAAAGATTTATGAGGAAAGGAACCAATTTCTGTTTTCTAGCAAAGTTATAACCCTGATCAAGAAATATTGTAAATATTAGTGTGCAGACAAAGGCAGCACAGCAGCAATCCTTTATATTCATTTCATATTCACTGAATATGAAAAAGCTTTGAGGCTAAACCACGTGCAATATCTATATAGAATCTTCTTCAGGCAGAGCCATGAGTACTCTGCATTTGTACGTGTTCTAAATAAAAGAGGAGAAATTGGGGCTTTTATTTTAAGACTGTGCTGTGACTAAAGTTTATCTCTTGCATTGACGTCAGAAAGGTTTCATTTGGTTGAAACACTAGAATCTACACTATATTTGTCTGACTGCAAAATAATCATTTTTGTAAGCTGATCTCTAAGGAATATGTTGTTGTTTGATTTACACCACAAATGCAATTCTTGAGAATTTACTTAGATTTCTAAAAAGAAAATATTGTAATAATAATGATGATGATGTGTAACTACTTTTAGTTAAAATATCTAGCAGTTAAAATTTAATTTTTAATTTCTTGATTCAAAATAACTCCATGTATTTCTAAGACTATAGTTTAAAAAAATTAATAATCCAACAGCACGTTC
>JAOXJK010009619.1:0-13271 GCA_025774025.1 Xenus cinereus | reverse complement strand
ATCGGGAATAAACTCCTTAACACCAATGTAGTCTTAAGAAGCAGGCATTCTTTTTATGCGGCACCGGGGACATGGGGGATCTCTCCACCCAACACGTCTGCCAAATGCGAGATTCACAGAGACTCATCTATACAGAATATGCATAGTCATTGCATTTCCCAGAACCCATTATAATATTCACATCACCCTGGCACATGCGCATTAAGTCCATTAATGGCTTCATTAAGTCCATTAAGGGCTTCATGGAGGATCTTTGGTGGTTCCAAGTGGTGTTCAGTGGTCGCAGAGGAGTGAACTCTCGGTGCATTCTTGGTCGTTCTTTCCATATGAGGCCTTGACTTGGAGTGTCGTTCTGTTTGTCACTATGAGGAAAGGGGGATAGGGGCAAAATGTCTCAGGAAGCAGTTAGTATTCAGTAAAAATTGCTCTTAACAACGTGGCGCTGTCCTGGTTTGAGGCAAAATAGAACCAACTTTCTGTTTAGTAATTTTACTTCTTAGGTAGGCCTCTTCTCACTCCCCTAAATTACTCTCTTTCACCTCTTCAGAACTGTGTGAAAAAGGGGCACAGGAAAGAATGAAACTGTCACCGAAATCGGGAATAAACTCCTTAACACCAATGTAGTCTTAAGAAGCAGGCATTCTTTTTATGCGGCACCGGGGACATGGGGACAAAGTGGGGAACATTTGTAGATATGATGTTTGTCTTCCCAAGCAACTGTTGTGCATACTGAGGCCCTACTTCCCAGGAAGTAGCTGGACATCTGCCTGATAACGGGAAATAGTGAATTGGTTCCTTCGTTTGCTTTGATTTCATGCTCAACTGTTGTTTTCCTTATTAAACTGTCATTCTCTTGATCCATAAGTCTTGGAATCAGATCATCAGATCATCAAGTCCAACCATTAACCACTGACAAAAACCATCACTAAAACATGTCCCTAAGCACTACATCTACCCATCGTCCAGGGATGATGATTCCACCCCTTCCCTGGGTAGCCTGTTCCAATGTTTGATAACCCTTTCAGTGAAGAAATTTTTCCTAATATCTAGGTTGTCCCTCTGTAGACCATGGAAGTCCACAGTGGAGCAGATATCCACCCTACAGCCTATGGAGGACCCCGTGCTGAAACAGGTGGATGTGACCTAAGGGAAGCTGCAGCCCATGGAGAGCCCACACTGAAGCAGGCTTCTGGCAGGGAACTGTGGCCTGCGGAGGGGTGCCCACACAGGAGTAGGTTTTCTGGTAAGGTCTGTGGTCCCATGGGGAACCCAATGCTGGAGCAGTCCTTTCCTGAAGAACTGTACCCTGTGGAATGGACTCATGCTCGAGCAGTTCTTGAAGAACTGCAGTCCATGGGAAGGATCCACGCTGCAGAAGGTCGTAAAGGACTGTCTCCATCTTTCTTATACACCTGCTTTAAGTACTGAAAGACCGCAAAAAGGTCTCCCCGGGGCCTTCTCTTCTCCAGGCTGAACAACCCCAACTCTCTCAGCCTTTCTTCATAGGAGAGATATTCCAGCCCTCTGATTATCTTCGTGGCCCTCCTCTGGACCTGCTCCAACAGGTCCACGTATTTCCTGTGCTGAGGGCTCCAGAGCTGGACGCAGTACTCCAGGTGGGGTCTCACCAGAGTGGGCAGAATCACCTCCCTTGACCTGCTGGCCATGCTTCTTTTGATGCAGCCCAGGATACGATTGTCTTTCTGGGCTGCAAGTGTACATTGCCAGCTCATATCCATCTTTTCATCCACCAGTACCCCCAAGTCCTTCCCCGCAGAGCTGCTCTCAATCCCTTCATCCCCAAGCCTGTATTGATACTGGGGGTTGCCCCAACCCAGGTGCAGGACCTTGCACTTGGCCTTGTTGAACCTCATGATGATGACATGGGCCCAATTCTCGAGTTTGTCCAGGTCCCTCTGGATGGCATCCTGTCCCTCAGGTGTGACAACTGCACCACTCAGCTTGGTGTCATCTGCAAATTTGCTGAGGGTGCACTCAATCCCACTATGTCATTGATGAAGATATTGAACAGTACTGGTCCCAATACAGACCCCTGAGGGACACCACTTGCCACCCATCTACATCTGGAAATTAAGACCACTAGTCTCTGGATGTGACCATCCAGCCAATGCCTTATCTTATATCCACTGAATAGTCCATCCATCAAATCCATATCTCTCCAGTTTAGAGAGAAGGATGTTGTGGGGGACCATGTCAAAGGCCTTACAGAAGTCCAGATAGATGACGTGCATAGCTCTTCCCTTGTCCACTGATGTAGTCACTCCATCACAGAATGCCACGAGGTTGGTCAGGCAAGACTTGCCCTTGGTGAAGCCATGAGCCAGATGATACATTCACTAAACAGAGCAAGTGACAAAGTATGCTTGAAAAAGAACAGGATGTTTAATGGATTTATGTCTAACTTCAATACATTTGGACTTTTATTCCCGTTACTGTCAAAGTCTGTTTTAAACTCCAAGATTTCTCCAGTGCCACTTGAACTGGACAGTCTGTACTTAGCTTCTCTGAGAGCTGAGAAACAGGGAGAGTAGAAATCCCTATTCATTTAAAATACTCCACAAAGACAAAAACAAGATACCGGGTCATTCACCACGACTGTGGATAATAAACACTGTATGGTGTGGTCTTGAGCTGCTTCCAAAATCCTCTCAGGGACTGCATCACAGCTGCCTTCCAAGCCATTGCTGCTCTCGGCTGCCTTGCTGGATGAAGCAATGCTGCTATGGTTATTCTTTGCTTGCCTTAATACAGAAGCTAAGAGCCCAAGTTAGGGCTCTCACTAGGACCTCACTGTTCTGGGTGATGTACAGGTACTGGCTAAAAAACCCTGGCCTTTACAAGCCAGTAAGGATGGAAAGGAAACAGAGAAAGAAGTATAAGGAAGCAACTTGAGAGCACCATACGACCCTACCAGCAACGTAACTAGCTAAGTTTTCTGTAAGCATTGTGCTTTACATAGGACTTTAAAGGATTTTTTGTAAAGTAATGAGAACCCTTGGGAGTTATTCCCAGGAATGAAAGGCACAACACGAAGGAGGCTGGCATAATTACTGACTGGAGAAACAGAGGACAGGTAGGGGTGTGAAACTGAAAACAAATGTATTATCTAGAGGAGAGACTGGTAGTCATGTATGTGGAGTCATATCCACAATATATGTTCCTCTCCACTGACTGTTAGTCGTTACCATGAGTCTGCATAGGTAGGAAGGCAAAGTCCAGCAGGCTACTGTCTGTTGTGGCTAGATAGTTTTTATTAGCTAGGCTATGGCTTGGTTAGATTGACTGGAGTTAAACTCTTTCCCTATCCACTGTGGTGGAGATTTATACAGAGGAATGCTTCTACAAACCAGAGACCCCCATTGGCTGGACCAACGCTGGAACCAGGACCGGTGATGTCTATCTCTCTCTCTCCCACTCTGTTTCTCTTTTCTCTTAGAGTTGTTAAGGCCATAATTAATTGTATATCTGATGTTAAGTACCACTTGCCATAATTTGTTGTATATCTGTTGCTGAGTAACGCAAGGCGTACCTTACCGCTTGCCATAATTTGTTATATACCTAACCAATTATCATGGACATATATTAATCACTGTGGGAATCTAATAAATGTCTGTATACAGACCTTGAGAGTTGTCTCACCTTAGTCCGTGCCCTGGGGATTTGCGAATCCAAGTGACTCACCCCCCCTCTCTTCTGAGTGGGGTGTGACACCATCCTTTCTTATTACCCACCAAGCGCACCCAGGTTTCCTGAGGAAGGAGCAACCCACACTACCTTTCCCAACCAGTTCCCTATGCACACCATGGGAACGTTTGTCTCCTTCCAAAGTATATAGGAGTTCAATTTGGGCAGAGACTGTGGTGTTAATCATCCAAGTGGCTTCTGCTAAAGTTGCATCCCAGTGCTTCAATGTCCCAGCACCCGTTGCTCTCAATATAGTCCATTGTATCATTCAATCTTCCCAGAGGCTGGTATATGATAGGGGATGTGATATACCAAATCAATGCTGTGTTCCTCAGCCCGGGTGTCTATGAGGCTGTTTAGGAAATGAGTCCCAGTGTCTGATTCAATTCTTTCTGGTGTACCTTGTCACCACAAAACTTGTTTTTTAAGGCCCAGGATGGTGTTTCAGGCAGTGGCACGTGTCATGGGGTATGTTTATAACCATCCAATAGTCACCTTCACCATGGTAAGCACGTGACGCTTGCCTTGGTGGGTTTAGGGCAGTGTGAAATAATCAATCTGCCAGGCTGTCCTGGTTTGAGGTAAAGCAGAACCAATTTTCTTTTCAGTAATTTTTCTTTTCAGTTTAAGTCTCTTCTAAGTAACTGCACTCTCTGAAATTAATGGCATATTCTTCAGTGTCTGCTTCCAGAGTGATAGCACCTTATGTTTATAGTTCATGCCAAGGAATGGTATGCAGAGAGGCCCTTGCTTATATTTATTGCTATAACAACCAAGGTCAGCTAACTTTGATATTTGCCCCGGTGGAGGGTCAGAAGCGGAAAAGCGCAGAGTGGTCACACCTGTGGGGAAGAGTGGACAGGACAGGTGTCCCAAAACTGACCAACAGGGTATTCCATCCCATCTGCTCCATGCTCAGTATAAAAGCTGAGGGTCAGTCTCTTTCTTCAATGGCCGGCGTCCGAGGACGACTCTGTTCGTCTGCCTTTGATCCTAATCCATGTGTTCATGACTCCAGAGCTGGAATCCAGTTCCCATCCGTTGCTGAGTCCAGTCTGTGACTTTCCCGTCATCACTTGCTGGTGCTGCGATCGTCATCCTGGGAGCCTGATACTGGTTTTGTATATATTTCATTTTTCTTTTTTTGTATTATGATCTTGTTTTATTATTATTATTAATATTTCATTAAAGTAGTTTTAGTTTTCTTTTCAACCCATAAGTCTCTCTGTTATTTTCTCAGCCTTCTCTTCTGGGAAGGGAGAGAGAGAGGTAAAGAGAGCATCTGTCGTTTCTTTAGTGGCCAGCCCAGCCCAAACCACGACACAGGCCTCCCCATGTTGATATCTCAGTTACTGTCCTCCATGCCAAAAAGGTTTTAGCCACTCGGCTTGCTTGATTATGGTGCATGTTTCACCTTCATGGCTAACCTATGTGATGGTGTTGATGGTCAAGACCACCTCTCGATTACAAGCACATCTGTATGTTGCATCCCTTCCTAGATGTCCTGATGTATCATGGGCCCACCGAGTTATGAATAGCTGAGCCTTATGTTTCCAGTCCAGGTCCACCTGAGCCACTTCAATTCTGGCAGCCTGGTCTACCTGCTCATTGTTTCAATGTTCTTCAGTGACTCAGCTCTTGGGCATGGGAGCATCTACATGACGTACCTTTACAGCAAGGCGCTCTACTCAGGCAGCAATGTCTTGCTACAATGCAGCAGTCCAAGTGCGTTTAACTCTGTGCTGCCAGTTGGTCTACTTCCACTGCTGTAGCCACCCCCACAGGGCATTTGTCACCATCCATGAGTCAGTATACAGATAGAGTACTTTTTCTCATTCAGCATTTGCTAGGTCCAGCTGGAAGGCTTTCACTTCTGCAAACTGCCTTGATTCAACTTGTCATGTGGGACTCCACACAGCTTTCTACTTCTGATGGTTTCCCATAATATGACAGGATCCAGCTGTAAACAGGGCATAATGCTTCTCATTCTTTGGTAGTTGGGCCTCTTGGGCATGGGTCACCTCCTCAGGCAGTGCTCCAAAATCTCTGCCTTCTCGCCAGTCCATGATCACTTGCAGGATTCCTCAGCAGTTGGAGTTCCCCATTTAAGCCTGTCGCATGATCAACACTGCCACTTACTCTATGTAGGGTCAGTTGCATGATGTGTGGTGGGGATCCTCCCTTTGAACATCCAGCCCAGCACAGGCAATTGAGGATGCCAAGAGGAGCTGTGATTCTGTCCTGAGTACTTCTGAAGTGGCTTGAACCCCTTCATATGCTGCTAACATCTCTTTTTCAGCTGGGGTGTAGCAGGCCTTAGATCCTCGATAACCTCAGCTCCAAAACCCTAGAGGTCGACCTTGAGTTTCTCTGGGTGCTCTCTGCCAGAGGCTCCAGGTGGGGCCATGCTCCCCAGCAGTGATATCGTACTGGATCTGGATGGGATGGAGTTAATTTTCATCATAGTAGCCCATAGGGTGCTATGTTTGGGATTTGTGACTAAAACGATGTTGATAACACACCAATGTTTTGGCTATTGCTGAGCAGTACTTGCACAATGTCAATGCTTTCTCTTTTTCCAACTTTGTTCCCCTAGCAAGAAGGTTGGGGGTGTGCAAGAAGTTGGGAGTGGCCACAACAAGGACAACTCACCAAAACTGACCATAGGGATATTCCATGACACATAAAGTCCTGCTGAGCAATAAAAACAGAGGAGAGGGAACTTTTAGGGAAGGTAGCCATTCCCCAGAGACTGGCGTTGGGGAATTTTTATTGTACCCCTTGAGATGAATTAAACACATGTTTGTGCTTAAGTATAAAGAGATTTAATGAACAATGCACTGGGCGGAGTCCTACCACCATAAGTGGTTCTACAAGGAGTCTGCAAAGATGTGGCACGAGCTGATTCCTTATATGTACTTACAACTGTATCGATCATGTGAGCATCAGCATCAGGTGCCTTAACCTGGTGCTTGGCTCATCCCCCAGCGCCAGTTCTGTTTACCCAGTCACCCCGAACACTTGTTACAAGACTATACTGTGGCATTTCTTATCTCATCAGCAAACTTCACTCCCTTACAGGGAATCATTCTGTCTCTGGCATTCCTGCTTCCAGCCAGTTTAACCCGTTCTGCAGTTGGTCCATCTTACCTTCCATGCCAGATCATGCTTTGGTCAGGAATTGCCACTGCTGAGCAGTTACAATTTGAATTTCCCCTTTACTGTCTGGGCATCAGTCTACTTGTGGGAAGTGATGAGTGATTGCCTTTGCATCACTTGTTTTGGTTCTGTTTGTTTGTTTGTTTTTTCTTTCTTCTTCCTCTTTCATTCACTTCTTAAACTATCTTTATCTCACCCCACAAGTTTTCTTGGTTTTGCTCTTCCTGTTTTCTCCCCGGTCCTGCTGTGGGAGGGGAGTGAATGGCTGCGTGGTGCTGAGTTGCTGACTGGGGTTAACCCACAACAGGTGTAACAAGCATTTCTCACATCTTGTCCTGTCTGGACTGACCCAAGGGCTACTGCACAAAGTACCTCCTGTTTGATCTGCTCAAAGGCTTGCTGTGTCTCAGGGCCCCACTCAATATAGTTCTTCTTTCAGGTCACTCAACAGAGAGGGCTCACGAGCTGACTGCAACCCAGAATATACATTCTCCAGAAAACCACAATGCCTAGGAAAGCTTGTGGGGTTTTTGTTAGCTAGTGGGAACATAGTTATTATCTTATTGATCACGTCCCCTGGGATGTGACACCATCCATTTTGCCTTTTATTCCCAAGAACTGGATCTCTTGCACAGGTCCTTTGACCTTGCTTTGTTTAATGGAAAAAACAGCTTTCAGAAGGATCCGGAGTATTCTTTTCCCTTTCTCAAACACTTCCTCTTCTGCGTTGCCCCACACATTGATGTTCAGGGGCTTCCCCCTGTTCCAGTGCAGTCTGTATCAGTCCGTGACAAATTGTGATACTCTTGCTTCCACCCCTGGGGCAATTGATTCTAGGTGTATTGGACACCCCTCCTCCACATGAAAGCAAACTGTGACCTGCATTCTACTGCCAAAGGAATTGAAAAAAAAAACGCATCAGCAATGTCAATTGCAACATATCACTTGGTAGCCTGCAGTTCCAGTTCTTATTGCATTTCTAGCATGTCTGATACAGCAGCACTCAATGGTGGCATGACTTCGTTCAGGCCACAGAGGTCCCCTGTCAGCCTCCACCCTCTATCAGACTTTCACACTGGTCATATGGGAATATTAAAGGGTGAGTGAGTCTTGCTGATCACTCCTTGTGATCTCCGATTGATGAATCAGCTCATGGATGGAAATCAGGGAATCTTGGTTGGTGTGATATTGCTGTCGCTCCACCATCATAGTAGCGATCAGCACTTGCTTTTCTTTAACACTCAGCAACCCCAACAACAGAGGGATCCTCTGAGAGACTGGGGAAGGTAGATGGCTGTTTAATCTCTGCATTCATGGTGGCTACACCAAAATCCCACTTGTACCCTTTTGGGTCCTTGAAGTACCCTCTCCTGAGGTAGTCTATGCCAAGGATACACAGGGATCTGGTCACAATAGGATGCTTTTGACACTTGTTCCCTGTTTGGCTCACCTCACTCTCCATCACAGACAATTGTTGGGATCCCCCTGTTACTCCAGAAATCTAGATGGAGCCCGTCCCCTTGTACCCTGATGGCATTAGGGTACACTGTGCACCAGTGTCTACCAAAGCCTTATCCTTCTGTGGATCCAATGTGGATTGATGATCCGGGGGGCAGATTTGCAATGAACTATTGCTTTTGTAATCCTGAATCAGGCACACAGCCAGTGCAGGAACTCTCTTGTCCCAGATATTCCACAAGCCACAAACCCTGCACTGAATATAAATGTTTGTTTCCTTGTTTGTTTTCATGAGTCGCTTCTTCAATCTTGTCAGCAGCTCTATCTTTTTGGGAAGTGATCTCCAATAAACCAGGGTAGGTCATCCAAACTGGTTATCAATTTATATTGCATGGATGTCACAACAGCATATAGCTTGTTAGTTCCTCTTTTTTTTTTTTTTTTAATTCTGAGACATTCAAATGTGGAAAGTGCGTTTTTAATTGCGTGATTTTGTAACAATACATTTATTGATACACTCTAACTGTCTGTGTTCTTTTAACTTGAACAGTTGAAACAAACAATAATGGATTTTGTCCTTTTGCAGCTGCTAATTGAACAGCATATGACAAGGAAGTTAAAGGCAACATATTGCAACATGCTAAAATATTGCTGTTCTGAAGGGACAGCAAAGATCCTAGTTCACAAGGTTGTTGCAATGTCTAGAGCCTACTAGCAGCACCAATCATGTTTCACCTGGTGCTCCACAAGTGTGGTGGGTTAGCCTTGGCTAACAGCCAAGCTCCCACTAAAAATCACTCTCCCCCTCAGTGGAACAGGGGGAGAAAACAGGAAGAACAGGAATGAGAAAGCTCATGGGTCATGATAAAGACAGGAAGATTGCTTACCAATTACTGTCAAAGGCAAAACGGACTCAACTTGGGGAAAATTGACTTAATTTATTGCCAATTAAAATAAAAATGTATGTATTTTCTAATTTGGGTAGTGGGAAACAAAAAGACAAACATTAACACAACATCTTTCCTCTCCCCATTTCCCAGGCTCAACTTCACTCCTTCACTCCTGACTCGTCTCATCCCCCAAGCAGCACAGGGGGGATGGGGGTGAGGGGTTACAATTTCTCTCTGCCGCTCCTTCCTTCTCACACTTTTCCTCTGCTCCACCATGAGTTCCTCTATGGGCTGCAGTCCTGTCGGGAAAACCTGCTCCAGTGTTGGTTTTCCACAGGCAAGAGTTCCTTCAGGAATATCTATCTGCTCTGGCATGGATCCTCCACTGGTTGCAGTGAATATCTGCTCCATTGTGGGTCCTCCTTCAAGGGTACACCTTGAAGCATCAGTGTCTGTGCATGAGATCATGCTGGAACACCTCGAAGTTTATGGCCATGGATAAGCCCACGACACAGCAGGTATACCCCTGAAGGGACTGTGGCTGTGGGTAAGGCCACTGTATTGGGTTTGCGTGGCAAGGTTTTGGTAGTGGAGGGGCTACAGGGGTGCCTTCTGTGAGAAGCTGCTAGAAGCTTCCCCTATGTCCGATAGAGCCAGTGCCAGCCAGCTCCAAGACAGACCTGCCGCTGTCCAAGGCCGAGCCAATCATTGACGGTGATAGTGCCTCTGTGATAACATATTTAAGAAGGGGGGAAAAAACCTGCACAACAGCAGCTGGGAGACAAGAGTGAGAATATGTGAGAGCAACAACTCTGCAGACACCAAGGTCAAGGAAGAAGAAGGGGGAGGAGGTGCTCCAGGCACTAGAGCAGAGATTCCCCTGCAACCTGTGGTGAAGACAGGGCAGGCTGTCCCATTGCAACCCATGGAGGTCCACGGTGGAGCAGATATCCTCCTGCAGCCCGTGGAGGACCCCACGCCAGAGCAGGTGGATGCACCCAAAGGAGGCTGTGACCTTGTGGGAAGCCTGTGCTGGAGCAGGCTCCTGGCAGGACCTGTGGACCCGTGAAGAGTGGAGCCCATGCTGGAGCAGGTTTGCTGGCAGGACTCATGACGCTATGGGGGACCCATGCTGGAGCAGTCTGTTTGTGAAGGACTGCACCCTGTGGAAGGGACCCACAGTGGAGCAGTTCATGAAGAAATGCAGCCTGTGGGAAGGACTCACGTTGGAGAAGTTCATGGAGAACTGTCTCCTGTGGGAGGGACCCCACGCTGGAGCAGGGGAAGAGTGTGAGAAGTCCTCACCCTGAGCAGGAAGGAGCGATAGAGACAACATGTGATGCAACCTCCGTTCCCCGTCCCCCTGCGCCTCTCGGGAGGAGGAGGTAGAGAAATTGGGAGTGAAGTTGAGCCTGGGAAGAAGAGAGGGATGGGGGGAAGGTGTTTTAAGATTTATTTTTTACTTCTCATTATCCTCTTGTGATTTGATTAGTAATAAATTAAATTAATTTTCCCCAAGTTGAGTCTGTTTTTCCTGTGACAGTAATTGCTGAATGATCTCTCCCTGTCTTTCTCTCAGCCCACGAGCCTTTTGTTATATTTTCTCTCCCCTGTCCAGCTGAGGAGGGGAAGTGATACAGCGGCTTTGGTGGGCACCTGGCATCCAGCCAGGGTCAACCCACCACAGACACGCTGGAGCAGGTACATCTCGGAAGGGATTGTGGCCCATGGATAAGGCCACACTGGAACAGGTGCACCTCAAAGCGACTCTGGCTGTGGATAAGTCTATGCCACAGCAGCTATACCCCTGAAGAAACTGTGCCTCATAGCCAAGCCTCCACTTAGAGCAGGTACACCCCTGAGGCTCTGTGGTCCGTGGATAAGTCCAAGTTGGAGCAAGGGAAAGGGGAGGAGTTCATTGCAATATTAAACCCTATGGTCTGGTCCAAAGGGACCAGGGATGGAATTTGTGATGGAAATACCTTTAAATTGTTGTAACCCATTATTTGAATTGCATGTTATAGGAATTACTATAGTAGGAACCACCTGAACCAATGGAGGACAAGCCTTATAAGAAGCAGTGCAAGTGCAGCTGTGACCTGACCTGAGCTGGCTTTGGTGCCCAGTAACTCCATACAACACACCACCTCTCCTGTCCTGAGTGACCACCATAACAGATGGTGGAGCCCAAATTAATGGACTAAATGAACTCAGTGGACATTTGTGGACTTGTTAAAGACATTTTACAGGTGTGGTCCATAGACTAAGGGAATGATATCTGTGTGTTATATCAAAGGATGGGAAGGTGTGGGTGGTTAGTGAAGATGTATTGGATAGTGTGGGACTTGAGCATGACGTAAATGATATGGAATAAGGGGTGGAGAATGTGCTGGTTTTGCTGGAGTAGAGTTAATTTTCTTCATAGTAGCTAGTATGGTGCTATGTTTTGAATTTGTGCTGGAAACAGTGTTGATAATATAGGGATGTTTTAGTTATTGCTGAGCAGCACTTGCACAGCATCAAGGCCTTTTCTGCTTCTCATGCCACCCCGCCAGCGAGTAGGCTGGGAGTGCACAAAAAGTTGGGAAGGGACAGAGCTGAGACAGCTGACCCAAACTGACCAAAGGGATATTCCATACCATATGACATCATGCTCAGCATATAAAGCTGGGGGAAGAAGGAATGCGATGGAGCCCTGCTCTCCTGGAGATGGCTGAACACCTGCTTGCCAATGGGAAGTAGCGTATTAATTCCTTGTTTTGCTTTGCTTGCATGCGCTGCTTTTGCTTTACTTATTAAACTGTCTTTATCTCAACACACGAGTTTTCTCACTTTTACTCTTCTGATTCTCTCCCTCATCCCACCAGGGGGAAGTGAGTGAGCAGCTGTGCAGTGCTTAGTTGCCATCTGGGGTTAAACCACGACACTCCCTCACCTAAAAGCATAATTTTTTTTTTTAAGAGGACATGGCTGTATTTGAACATTTCAAAGTATACAAGGTTTATCAAGCAGTCTGAATTCAGATTAACTGAATTAGACTGAAGCTGTTTAAGGGAAAAAATGTTCTTGGCAGGTGTGGTGGTGCCCCCCCCCTCTGGCTACTCAGTACTTGGTGCAATTCCCCATCCCTGGGCCACATGACAGCCTAGGAGATGTCAGGCATGAATTGCAAAAGATAAAGGATTTCCTTAATGCGCCTAGCTCCTGCTTCCCCTATCGCTTGGGACTATCACTCCCTGACAACCTAGTACCTCCGTACCTGGATAATGGCCCAAAAGGAGATGATACCAGAACTTGCAGCTCTAGCAAGTTCTGGACTTGTGCAACTGGTGGAAAGTACTGGAATATTCCATCGTCCGAGATGGCCCTGAGTGGAAAGATACCTGACAAAAGTCAATTATCGCGGATCCTATAAGCCGTGATTCTAGCAAGACCCTTTGAGCTCTCTTGGATCGCAGTGGGCTGTGACCAGCAACTCCCCTGAGTCAGGACGCCACTCAGGCAAACACCTCAAGGACTGAAAAGCCAGGGCACGTCAACTCCCCATCGAGTCCCAGTTATTGCCCACTGAGGAATGCCAACGCATTGTGAGTATTTGCTCTAAACTCGAAGAGGGAAATTTTAACTATAAGCTGGCCTCTCTTTCATCCACCTCTCTATATGCACATTAGCTCTTACAAGTGTGGATATTCTTATATTTTACTGGATCCAAATATTTGTCCATGCACATGTAAAAGGGGCACCCATCAACTCATTGGAGTCACCCATTGTGAAGGGACCTTTAGTCCTAATAGTTAAAACTCGGGTGTAGGTGTGTATGTGACCCCTTAAGTGTTGTGTGCTCGTATGTTCATGCTTATATATATATATGTGTATTGACCTTATAACACATTAGTGTGAATCTTGCCATCTTTGAATCTGTAACTAAGCTGTCGTTGTTGAGACGGACACGACACGCATGAAGTTGTGAACAAAAGATCCAACTTTATTATTTTAACAAACTCTTTTATATCTTTCTTAGGAATGTGTGTCCATATATAATTGGTTCACTCAAAGTCC